>JABWTJ010000376.1:620938-1102899 GCA_016801875.1 Solanum sitiens | reverse complement strand
TTCTTCTAGAGTTAAGTATTATGGCACGACATGAAAATGATGAATAAGGGAAACTCTATCGTCCTATAGCCTCCCGCATCATGGATGTGTCACGACTCACCACCAATGAAACGAGACTCTACTAAACGTGTCAATATGAGACTTCTTGGAACCTAAAACCACTTTTATAACCACATACTCTGATACCACGTTTTTCACGACCGGGGAGCTCCCTCTAGAAGTAATATGACTTACTTGACCTCTCTGAGGTCTTATACAAGCCCATAGTTATCATTCATTGCACTGTCCTAGGTAAATTTAGCAAAAAATTTAAAACATTCATAGCACATCATATGCTATAACATCACTTTCAATATATATATATAAAATATCATATTTACATAGTTAGACTCTAAGTATGTTAGCCATCTTAGACTCAACATCATTAGAGTACATTAGGGACATGAACCTTACAACATAAAACATAGCAAACTATTACATGACTTTACACATAAACTTGACATAGGACATCCTTGAATCTTAAGGATTCCTTTTCTTGAGCTTAGGGAAACATACATCAAGCTCTTCACCATAGAGATATCCTTTAAGCATACATAACCTATACTTTTTGTAAAAAGGTAGATGAGAATGGTGTTAGTACAAGAATGCACCAAGTATGACAACCATGCAAAAACATTCATTTAAAGGGGACCTTTTACTTTAACACCATGCATCATGTGTTTTTGTGAAATATTTATAAAACTTTGATGAAATAGCATTTATACAATTCACATACTTCATATACGCATATTCAATGGTCATTAATCATATAAAATCATAAATTTCATTTATGACATATTAATTGTCACTTTACAGTAAGCATACTTAAGTTACAGTGAGCACATTCACTTTACAGTGAGTTCATTCACTTCATCTCCTAAACTTCCCGAGTAATCCGCTAGTGATACTTGGTGCAACGCAGAACCTTAAGGCCACATGGTACTCATGCATACCACCTACATAAACCAATACGTTCATTCATAGAACCATTTCATATAACAAGGCACATACTTCACATTAAGCACAACATAATACTTTACTCACTATCCAAATCTATGTCTACTAGTACAATGTACATGTGAAGCCCCATAACCTCACACATACTTAGTGAACCTATCATAATACCACAAGAACCATAATTCACTTCATACACTAACGTAGCAAGTATAGGTACTTCACACAAATAAAGCAATACCTGCATCATGTAGATAGTAAGACCAATACTATGCACATAAGAGGAGACCTCATCATATAGACCTATTAGGACTCATACCATGCACATCATCACAACAAGTAGGCTACACTACAATGTCATGCATAAGGAACATAAACATAGTCACATGCATTTAGAACACCTTCCTAGAAATTGTATCAAGAGCCACTTGTGCAATGCACATAGGTGAAGTCCCATACCCCCACCTACACTAAGAAACTACCCTTAGGTTATCCTAGTTAGAGTCCTATTAATTTACTTACATTATCCATTTTACTTTTGGGAAACTATATCCTTAACCGACACTAAGACCATGGGTGCTAAACATGGAATTTTGTGTTGTATAGTCTTATACCAAAGGAAGTTGCTCTTACCTAGCAAAGGTAGAACATTAAGACATGCTAGCATACTAAGTGAGATCACTTGATAGATCCTATGTGGCAAGTATAGTTTATGGAACTAAGAGATATGAATTGGACTCTCTCCATGCCCATATACATTGGAGTCCCCATCTCATGGGAAACCATGAGTGAATATTCCTCAAGGAAAGTCAACACCTCATGGGGAACCATAGACGAATTTTCCTCGAAGGGAAGTCAACACCTCATGAGAACCTAATGGTAAATCTTCCTCCAAAGGAAGCCAACACCTCTCATTGTCAAGTTCACTCGATGATAAGATAAGTACCCTTTATTGAATAGTCATTATTATCATTATTTTATAAAAGTAGGCTTTAGGAGATTAACCCCTTATATACTTAGCTCATAGGTTATAGATGAGAGTTACTCAACCTAAATCATGTAAGAAGTCCTTTCACATGGACATAGCATATATAAAGCACCATCTAGTTCGGTGTACCCTTAAGGAAACCTTTAAAGAGCCCCTCTATTGACTAGATTATCAAACATGTGTGTGTACATTCATGTGAGCAATTCTTTCACATAACACATTAAGGCCACACATGTTCATACATTAATGCATAAGTGTATTTATGAGAAATCCTTCCATATTAAACACATTAAGACACTATGCACATTCATAACATAACCATGCATTCATGTTCATGTACAAAGATCACAAACCTAGGAACTATCCTATCAAGGCACACATGTGCAATGCATGGACAAGGTCCCATACCCTTGCCGATACTAGTATACCTATCAAGTCATCCTATTAAAGGGAATACATAACACGCTTCATAGACATATACCTTACATGCTTAGTAGTAGACATTAGATGAAGTGTGAGTGTGTGTACATTGGTCAACATGATCACTAAATGAATATCAACAACACCTTAAAGGCATCCACCCTCTTAGGACCACAATTCACATTCAAGCATAGACCACAAATCACAATTTAGCATAGGAGGCAAGATAACTACAACACTTGCATTCAATACTCCTAGCCATAGCTAAGCACACATTCATATAGGGGTACATTGGTAAGGAGTTATTAACCATTTATAACGCATCAATGGCTTCACCTAAACCAACCCTAACATAGTCATTCACATGCTTATTACATTACAATACCACCTATATCACAACTAGAATGAAAACTAGGCATAAGCTTCACATAGTGTGATCATCACAACCACACACTCATATAATCATCAAATTTCCTTCAAGGTCATAATCAACACATATATAGATTGACAAGAATTAAACACCGCCACCATAAGTGGACCATACCACACAATGTCATCCAAGGCCAATTCTACTAACTATACTATAAGAAAGTAAAGAAAGTAGGAAATCTTACCAATTCCTCAACCTTTGATCATCATTGATGAATACTCCTTTTTCATCAATATTACCAATCTAATGCAGTAGCTAAATGTATCTTAACATGGGAAATCATGCATAAATCTCAACAAGATCATGATACCAACATGTACACTAGTTCGCCAATTAAATGGAGAATAGAGAATCATAGATCACTTACCAATTTCCCTTGCTTTGGTCTTCAATCACAATTCATTAACAAAATACATGTAGGGCAGTAGCTAAAGAGATCATTATTTAAACAAAATCATGATTCATCTACCCTATAGTTGAGATCCCATCAAATACATGACATTACCAATCTATAGGCTAGAAGAACCTAGATCAATTCTTACCAATTCTATTGCAGCTATTCATATTATATCAATTACATATAATTCATAATCAATTTACATGATAGACAATAGATAAGTCAATTTATCACAATTGAAAGTCATAACAATCATTCTATCATCAAGATAACAAAATACTACCTTAGGAATCCATAGAAGATAGAAGACCATAGGCTATTCTCATTCAAACCTTCATACCTTGATCCAAATGGATCACTCATACACAATTCACCATCAATATACATAATAGGCAGTAGATATGTCACGACCCAAAAGTACCCCCTACAAGAAGGGAGAACCCATGGGTCAGAACAATTGCGTACTTCACCTTTCGAAAATCTTGCACAAGCCTTAGATATCATTCATTACATAAGACATGAAAAGTAGTGTGGAATTTAAAACTTTTCACAAATAAAATAATAAAAGGAACATCTTTTATTAAAGCTAAGGAATGATCTCATCTTCACAAGGAAAATTAAAGACATGAAATAAATAATCTTAGGGACACGACCCTTTACATTTGAAAAAAAATACATAATAAGTATTTAAATAAAGAAAACTAAGAAATAGAACTATAACCTCAAATATATGAGGACATACTTAGTCGTGAGAGAATCTTTCCCAAGCTTTGCCTTCTAGCCTTTAACCTTGCTTCCAAAACCTATACTTATAGAGTATAGAAACGTATGGGGTTAGTACAAATAATATACTAAGTATGGCATATGCAAAAACATTAAAAAAAAGGACATTTCTGTATAAATACATTTTCATGCAAAATCAGTAAAACTTTATTAAATATAGAAGTAAAACAATATAAGAATCATCATTTAACACTTAGAGAAGGATTTCAATAATTTTGTAAGACCACAAAAATGAATTAAGGTTAATAGAGTCTCACATGTGTCCTAAAGGGTTTTAAAATATGTTCAATAATGGTTTTATAGTATGTATACTTGATTTGAGGTGATTTGGAAGCCAAACGTCAAGGGACGACCAAGACGTTCGACGACTAGTCACCAAAGGGCCTTAAGTATTTTTATGTGATTATGTGTGTTTAATGGGATCATTAGGTCATTATATGAGTTATAACGATGTTTATAGGCAGTGTGTTAAGTTTCATGAAGTGAGGTCAAACGTTCAAGAACGTCCAAGCGGTTCGAAAGTTAGCTTTTTAGACATGCTAGTGTGTCCTTGTATGTTGGCCTTGTTTTCATGTGTTTTTAGGAGTTTAAAGTCAATGTAGTTGACCCTAGAACCTTAATAGACATGTTAAAGGTCAAAACATCTGGGTATGACTCCCCAGGGACCACCCGAAGGGCCCCAAGGAGGACCAAAACATTGGACAAGAGGCTACCCAAGGCAGCGAGCAAGCCAAGATTTGGACTTGCCTTGTGCAACGTGCGACTAGCACGCACCTCACTGTCCCAAAAATTATTTGGGGCAGAATTGGGAGGCTGCCCCGCGACGCGCAAACCATTCCCAAATCTTGTTGTGTCATTTTTAAGTCAATTTTGACATGTCTAAAAGTCCCAATTAGCATGGGGTGTTTTGGTAACTTAAAGGGAAGGTTATAAACTGATTTTATGACTTATTTAACCCCTTTTCCAATATAAAACACCAACACCCAATAAGAAATCGAAAATCCCAAATCTCTCTTCTTCTCCAAATTCTCTCAAACCTCTTTTGGAGAGAAAACTCAAGTTCAAGCTATGGGTGGATTTTCATGGTTACTTATCAAATTTATCATGGGTCTTAAATAAATAACGTATGGTGATCCTTCATCCTTAGTTGTTCATTCATCTAAGGAGTCAATCAAGGATTTTCAAATATGATTCAAAGACCAAAATTCCCAATTCCAATGTAGCCATGTGTTCTTTCTCAAATTGATTATAAAAGCATGTTTATAATTGATTGATGATTAAATACTGTTTTTAAGATTAATTTAAATCAATTTCATGATGAACCCATGATCCTCCTATACTCTCAAATTGTCTTATAATGTGGGTCTTGTGATCTTGACTCTATGTTGATTGAATTATGTTTCAATTATATTGAATTGCCTATTACTATTGTTAATAATGTGAATTGTATATGAATTGTTTAATGAGTGATCAAGATGTAGGTATTGGGTAAATTTATCTATATTTTTCTACTTCTAAAGACTAGATGAAGTATTGTACCTAATGTGATATTGAAAACTATGATGTTTGAAGTATGGTTTGTTTATGAAATTGTACCTTTAGCTACTGTTTTATACATGTATTGATGTTGAATTATTAGAATTGATCAATGATGATCAAATCTTGGAGGAATTGTAAGTTATCTCTATTCTCTCTACTTTTCTTATAGAATTGTTAGTTGATGTAGGCTTGTATGTCTTTGTGTGGTATGGTCCACTTATGGTGGTGGTGTTTATCTTATTGTTATGCTATTATGTGTTGTGATCATGGCCTTGAAGGCAATTGTATCTTGAAAGTGTGGTTATGATGATCACACAATGTGAAGTATTATGCGTAGTCTCCAATACTAGTTTATGATCTAGGTTATATTGATGATACTTCCTTTACATCCAAACGACTATGTTAGGGTCAGGTGTGTTCTACATGTTGATGTTTGAATACTGTTGTGTAGTATGATCCTGTAATGACCTGCTTAGTCGTTTTGAGCAGCAGATTTTATTTCTGGAAAAACTGTCTGAGACGACGGATCCCACGATGGACCGTCATGGGCACGACGGACCGTCGAGGGTGTCTCGTTCCAAAACACTTGGAATTCTTATATTTGAGTGCTGAAATCGACTCTCTGAACTCTGTGAAGGACCTGCAGGACGGACCGTCACAGACACGACGGACCGTTGTGAGGTTCCGTTTCAAAACACTTCAACTCTTGAGAATTGGGTGCTGGGAGCAATTCTCTGTCCGTCGTGACGGAAGTGCAGGATGGACCGTCGCAGGCACGACGGACCGTCTCAGACTCATCAAGGAAATTGAGTCTCTGAAGGTTGTGACGAACCTGCAGGACGGACCGTCGCAGGCACAACGGGCCGTCACAGGTTGTGTAATCCCAGTCTGGGTCGGATTTCTGGGTAAGTTTTAAAGGGGCGTTTTGGACTATTCCTGCTATAATTATGAATTTCGTGGGTTAATATTAATAACTCAAATTCTTGGGGGTGTAAAGGAGATAACCTTGAGTTACTTAGTGGGTTAATTCCTCATCTTTTATACTTAATTATATGCTAATTAGGGAAAAGAAAGAGGGTTTTGAAGAAGAAAAATAGAAAGAACAAGGAGAGAGAGGAACGATCGATAGAGAGAGACAAACGAAGAGGAAACAAAAAGCTTTGAGAGATTGCTTGCTTGATCAAGAATCCTCGGTGAAGGTAGGTTATGGTTTTGATACTATTTGTAGTAAACTCTTAATAGCGAATGATATGTATTGGTAGTATTGTAAACCCTTTTATATGCTTAATTGTATGCTTGCATGAATGTGATTATGTGATTGTGATAAAATAAGCATAATGAAGCTTTTTAAATCCAAAAATCTTGAAGAAACCCAAATTCACCTTGTTATTGATTGATGCCTTGGTATAAAAGAAGGCTTGATGAACTAAAGTAATGAGATTGATGATGCCTTGGTATAAGAGAACGCTTGATGAATTGATAGAATGATGTTAGTGGATCGGAGTGTCACGTACCGACACATAGTATTAGGGGATCGGAGTGTCACGTACCGACACATAGTATTAGGGGATCGGGTGTCACGAATCGACACGTAGAATTAGGGGATCGGAGTGTCACGTACCGACACATAGTATTAGAGGATCGGAGTGTCACGTTTCAACACATAGTATTAAGGGATCGGGTGTCACGAACCGACACGTAGAATTAGGGGATCGGAGTGTCACGTACCGACACATAGTATTAGGGGATCGGAGTGTCACGTTCCGACACATAGTATTAGGGGATCGGGTGTCATGAACCAACACGTAGAATTAGGGGATCGGAGTGTCACGTTCCGACACATAGTATTAGGGGATCGGGTGTCACGAACCGACACGTAGAATTAGGGGATCGGAGTGTCATGTACCGACACATAGTATTAGGGGATCGGGTGTCACGAACCGACACGTAGAATTAAGGGATCGGAGTGTCACGTACCGACACATAGTAGTAGGGGATCAGAATGTCACGTACCGACACAAGAGGAAGAAAGATAATGAATCTTGAGAGATGTTAATATACTCAATGTAATGAACCTATTTTCCCAAATGAGTGTGGTATTGAGGCTTGAGTCCTCATGGATGAACTTGGTAGTACTTATTGATGATTATAGTACTTGTTGCTACATGTTGAGTATTGTAGTTGATTTATGATATGAACTGATATATACTGTTTTCTATTTTGAGTTGGCCGATGATACCTACTCAGTACTTGTGTTTTGTACTGACCCCCTACTTGTTGTTTCTTTCTTTGTTATTTGGGGAATGCAGCAAACGTACCGTCGTCTTCAACTCAACAGCAATTCTAGCCAGTCTTCACTACACCGGATTTCAGGGTGAGCTAATGCTTCTAGCTTGGACTGGATCTTCTCTTCAATGTCTTGATGCCTTGAACTTCCGGCATGGACTAGCCTTTTATTATTTTAGCTTCTTAGATACTTTTAGATTAGTAACTTGAGGATAGATGTTCTTGTGATGATGACTTCCAGATTTTGGGGATAATGAGTTTTAAGTCTTCCGCTTTGTATTTTTGTTCAATATGTTGGGGTTTTAGATTGGTTGGTTCGCTCACATAGTAGGATAAGTGTGGGTGCCACTCGCGGCTCGATTTTGGATCGTGACACCTTGTCTATACACTCTTCTACATGGTATATTTTTAGTATTATTATCTGGAGTATATCCTTGTTCTGTTGTTCTTTGGAATGGATTGCTAGAACTTGCTGACTCCATTAATTCTTTCTGGCTAAGTATAGATTCTAACTCAGTTGTATCACTATCACTTTCTTGTAGTTCCGTTATTATGTTATTAGCTTTTTCTAGTTTTTCTTGTAATATTTTTTCTAATCTATAGCCTCTATTATCTGTCCTGAATTTACATATTTTAAAATGAGATATTACTTTTTCTAAATCTAGATCTCCTAATTTACACCCTTTGCACTTAAACAATTTATTTAAGTTGTTGTAGCTTATCTCTTTTGCTTTTTCTATAACTAAGTCCATTGCAAATTCTTCTTCTAATATAACTTCCATGTTCATTCCTTCTAACGGTATTTCTTCTATGACGCTTTCTTCTTCTATATCTCTTTGAGTTTCATAGTTATAATCTGTAAATCTAATCGAGGGCTCTCCTTTAGAATTTGTATACATTAGATGAGTATCAGGAGTTAAAACTTCTTTCTCTTTGAAATCATTTAATTTTCATTCTAATCCCGCGTATTCTTCAGGGTTTATCTTTATAGGTTTTATTAGTTTAATTCCTTTATTACCCATTACTTCTACTACATCATTTATCTGTAATTTAAATCTAGTATTGCTATTGTTTGTCATTTTTCCTAAAAATCCTATACACATTAGTAGGTTTTTTTCATTTTGTATTTTTTCATATCCTTTAGTTTGTATTCCTAATTTAATATGTTTTCCAAATTCTTTTAAATTCATCATAAAGTCTGGGCTTATATAAAATATTCCTCCATTATTAGTCATGTCTACCTCAGTTAATCCTATAATTGATTTTTTTATGTGTGACCATCTATTATCATATATTATAATTAATGTCTTTGTTCCTAAATTTTTCCTAGTTAATCCTTTAATACCTATTATTATTAGTCCCATATGCATTAAGTCTTTTCTAACATTTTTTAATTCTGCTAAAGAATATGAGTTTATAAGATTTAAAGCTACTGAATTTTTTCCTATTACTGATAATTGTTCTTATCTATAGTGCCTGTATAATTGTGATTTATTCATGTTGAGGTAATTTGTATTATATAAGACCTTGGGGTTTAATAATAATTGGTTTTGTTGAAAAATTTGTATATCCTTATCTACATCTATTATTTCATCTAATTGTTGGTTGTTTTCTTCTTTAGTCCTTCTATTTAATATTCTTGATATGAAATTATTGCCTATACTATTTTGGGAGTAGCTGGGTCTAGGTCTTTCTTCATTTCTTGATCTAGCTGGAAAAATATCCATTTTTGCTGTTTTTTGACTGTTTTTTCTTTTTGTGGAGTGATTTCTATTTTAGCTAATTTTTCTATTAGTTCTTCTACCCCTGTTATATCTATATTTTTACTTTCTCTTTTCTCTTTAAATTTTTTTATCTCTTTTGCTATGTAGTTGTAAAAGTAGTGTTATTATTATATAATTTTGTTTTATGATAACCTGATCTGATTTTGAAGACGGATTAAAATCTTTGTAATCTGTTGGAAGAGCTATTCATTTTTCTATTAACGTAAGAGCTTCTTTGTGTGTCTCAGTTTCTACTAAGTCTATCATGAAAGAACTATTTCTTTTAATAATGCTAATTCTGTTTTTATCTCTTGTATTTTTATAATTAATGTATTATTAACTTCTTCCTTTGATTTGCTTTTTAGTTAACTTAGTTTCTTATTTAATTCAACTCCTTGTTCCTTAAGATAATCTAAATTGTCTTCTATCTTATTAAAAATCTGCCTTTGTCTATTTTGAGTTTCTTCTTGTTCACCTTATAATTTTATAATTTTATTATTATGTTCTTTGATTTTTTCTCTAATATTTATTATTAAGTTTATTAAAGTGTTATATTGAGAGTCTTCTGTAGTGTGCAAGCAGTGTTCTCCGTTTTTAAAATTACACTTTATGACACTATCGTCTTTTACCCTTTTAAATTTCTTTTCTATATTTATCTGTAAGTCCAGATATTCTAGGTTTTTTAATGAAGCTATTGTTACTATTTTATCCTAAGGTAGTTATTTTACACTGTTCTCTATGATTTTTTTTTCTCTCAATGTAATTGTGAATACTATTTCTAATTCCTTCTAATTCCCACTTTAAAGCACTTATATATTCTGCGTTTATATGTCTTTGTAATATGAAATTTTTTGGTATATATAATTGATTTTCGTATATTCTAGGTATTTTCTTATAGCTCTTTCTATTTTTTGTAATTCCTGTTTTTCTTTTATTTCTCTATATAAATACCAATACTTTATTCTTATACTTTTATTAAAAGGATGGTTTCTCATAAATATGTGTCTTACAATCGGGATATTTCTTGATCTCAAGTGTCTTAATAACTTATATTCTAATCTTTTAATCGACAATAGTAGGTAGTTTAGTTTTTGACTATTTTCTTTAGAGTTATTTAATCTTATTTCTTCTAAATGTCTTGTATATTCGAAATATAAACTTCGTAAATCTTGTTTAACATTTTGATATTCTCTAGTATTTTTATGGGGTCTTCTCATATATAATTATCCTATAGGGTTATAGTAAAAAGAGCTATTTTTAATATATTTTATCCTTGCTATTGTTTCTCTAATTTCTCTATTTATGTGATATATTTCTAAGCTTATTTGATTTCTTTCTTGTCTAACTGATATCTGGAGAATTTTTAATGAAAATTAATATAAATGAGTTAAAGATAATCGTAATTCTAAGATAACTATATGGTTTTCTAGAATAAATATTTATTGGTGGTTATTTCAATAAGGTTCCAAATATTTTATGGTGATTAAAATAAATATTTATTTGTGGTTATTTCAATAAGGTTTATTTCAATGAAGTTAAAATGTTTAAATAGTTGAAAATGATGATTGAAAATCGGAAAAAAATTATGTTGTGATATCCTACTCCGCACTCCTTCACTCCCTTGTTCTTTTATGTAGTTATCAACTTAAGTTTCTAGTATTCTTCTTTTTTTTTCTTTTTTTTATAAAAAAAACTATGAATCTATTTTTACTGTTCATCTCTTTCTCTTAGCTTTGGTTCTTAATTACAGTCTTCCTTAACCACACCCCGGATATGGTCATTCATAGTTCTATCACAAGAACATTCAACATGACCTGTCAGTGTCCTAGAAATTTACAGGTTAATCTATCGATGCTTTTAAGAGGCTAAGAGACTAACCATATACTAACATAGATTCATGGTAAAGAAAACTATCAAACAGTTTTAACATATCAAAATATGATTAATAACAAAATTTTAAACACACATAATTTACATATATGAGAAGTTACTAGAACTTAAATATGAAAACTAACATTATTGAGAACGGAGTGAAGTTTTCCTTTCGAGAAACCCCAAAACTAACAGAAATATATCTTCTTAGTACAAACTTTATTTTATAGAGGACCCTTTATAATTTTTTTATTATTATTATGCTAGGGATTTTTGTTGAAGATAGATATATACATTGGGTGATTTTCTCTTGGAGTTGTTGCTTCTTTTCTTTCTTGTTCTCCTCAACTGATAATGTCTTCTTTTATATAGATCTTCAGACTTCAAACTTCGGATTTCAAATGGAAAGAGAATCTTATCATCTCAGCCGGGTACGCTTCAAGGCCCCATCGTCACGTGAAATGATGCTCCTTCTTTTGCATTGTTGTACTTGTGGTCTGGTATTTGTCTTGTCTCTAGACGCATCCCAACAATTTTTCCACAGATGCGTGGTAGTGAGTAAAGTGGGACTCACAACTTGACTAAAGAAGCAGCCCTCTTTATTATCAAATGTTTATTTTTTCAAAATACTATCATATATATATATATATATATATATATATATATATATATATATATATATATATATATATACTTTATGTATCTAAATTATGCAAAGCTATAGAATCAAAACTCATCCCAGAGTTGTCATCATTGGGATTTTGGGCAAATTGCATTGTCTTTAAGAAATTTTCTGAGTTATCTGGACTACTTCCCTGGCTTGGACTTGGGCTTGGATCTTTAATTATATGTTTATCTTGTTCCTATTTTTATTTGAGTAATTTTTCTAATGTGTGGGTAATGAGAAATTCTATGTCTTTCGTTTTCTGGGTTTTTTTAATTTTCTGTTTTAGTGTGTCGGTGAAAGAAAGTGGTAATCTTCGTCTATTCTGGGAAGAGGATGAACTTCCTTCTTTTTAACTTTTTGGCAAAGTGACAGTCATGAACGAATTTAATAAGTCTTTATCGGCTACCGTTTGAACTGGACTAGCTGTATCTTTATCCGATACAGTGGATTTCTTAGCATTCAGTGGGGAATGCACACCCATCTCATCCATTTTTATTAGGGATGGAAAACCCTGTATATCTGTCTGATTTGTACGTCTTGTGTAATCTGGCCTTTGCTTTCCATTCCTCAAAGTTTTTCCCTTAGCTTGGCATTTTCTTGCATTAAAACTTCATTTTTGAGGTTTAGTCTTGTGAATGCTTCGGTCATGGATGAGCAATGGTCACAAAATATTATTTTGTTTGTGTCTTTTTGAATGTTATATTGTGGAGTTTTATCTGGGTTTTGTCTGAGGGCTGGAGAAATATAGTAATTTGGTCCTAATATCCCTCTAGCATAGTCTAAAGCTTCTGTAAAGTCATTAAAGCCTTTAAAAAGATGTTTTTGAAAACCTTTTATAGAGTCTAAAACTTCTATCCATGTCTGAAAAACGCCATTGTCTTGCCTTGAATTACCACATAATATTTAAATTCATTTTCCTTATTTTTGTTAGTAAAATAATATCCTAAAGCATTTAAAACAACAATTACATATTTAGTGTCTTTTTTATTATGTGCTATTCATATATTATCTATAAGACATTTTTGCTGTTTGTCTAGTTGGCAGTTAGGCAAATGTCTGAATGTCCAGTTAGACTGTTCATATGCTATTAAGTTTTGTTGTCCGAACTGTAGTCTTTCTATTTTGACATCATTAATTCTGTTTAGAGGTCTAAAATATAAATTTGATAACATTGTCTGTTTGTAAGAGTATGAGTAATCTGAGGTTGGAGGTTGAACTCCTTTGCCCTTGTCTTGTAGTAATGGTCTCATTCTGTAAAATTTAAACTTTTATTAGTAATCTACTTAATTGATCAGCTATATGATTATCATTTCCTTTTATATGCTCGAATACTATAGATTGATAAATAGATATAGTGTCTAAAAAATTTAACCATCTTCTTCTACTACTGCTTTTATCATTAATTTTCTGATGAAATTTTACTATAGCCTCACAGTCTGTTCTTACTAATACCTCTGATTTATTTAAAATATATATTCTAAAACTATTCAAGCCATATATTACAGCTAGGATTTCAATGTCTATGCTAGCTTTGTTTCCTTTTTCTTTATATTTTCCACTTTGGTAGGAGCATATTCTTTCTTCTTTGTTAGAACTATATTTATAAGGTCTAGCTTTTAATACTGCTTCCCATCCTTCTAAAATATCATCTGTTTCTATAATTAAATAATCTGATTCTAAAGGCATATGAAGATCAGGAATATTTTTTATTTTATTCTTTATTTTTTGTACTAATTTTATGTTTTCTAATTAAAATTTTTCTGTCCTTTGCATCATGTCTTAGATTATAATGGTCCTGCAAGTTTTCCTAAATCTTTAATAAATGGTCTAGCATAGTTTATTATTCCTAAGAATTTTTTTAGATCTTTTAAACTATTTAATTTATCTGGCATACCTAGGGCTTTTTTGGCTATATGAGGTTGTAGTTTAATTTTTCCTTCTCCTAATGTAATTCCTAAAATATTTATGTAATTCTTACATAGTTCTATTTTATTTTTACTAATTATTATCCATTATTAACAAATAGCCTAAACACCGCCTGTAAGTGTCCTAAATGTTCTTTTATATCTTGACTAAATACTAATATATCATCTACTTATACTAAAACAAATCTTTTATATTCTCCAAATATTTCATCCATTTTTCTTTGGAAAATTGGAGGCGCAGTTTTTAAACCAAATGGCATGAGTAACGATTCAAAATGTCCTTCTGGGCATGTAAAGGCTGTCCATTCAATACTCTCTGGGTGCGTTTTTATCTGCCAGTATCCTGATTTACAATCAAACTTACTAAATATTCTTTTACCTTGTATTCTATTTATTAGTTCTATTTTATCTGGTAATTCATATCCGTCTGTTCTAGTGTTATCGTTTAATCTTTTATAATTTATTACCATTCTAGTTTTTCCTCTAACTAATTTCACTATGGTTTCTTACCATAAATGCTGCTGATCTATGTTTTGAGGTCGATCTTCTTATTACTCCTAACTCTAATAATTCTTTAATTTGTATACTAAAATCTTCTAAATCTTGATTAGTTGCTTCTATTGAAACAGTTTTAATTATATATTCAGGATTTATAATGTCTAGTTTACATATAATTTTATTATTTTCCCAATGTTTGAGAGGTTTTTCACCTATTATTTCTATTTGATCTAGGATCTTTATAATGTTATCTAAGTCTTGTTGGTTTTTTATTTGTCCTATTTTCTGAATTCCTGTTTTGAAGTTATATAGTTCTGTTATCATTTCTATTAAGACATAATTTTTATCTAACTCATCTAAATCTTCTAACTCTTCTAGTTCTGATATATTTTCAGATATTGTATTATAACCTATTTTACTACATGTTGAATAATTTTCACAATTATCGCAATATTTTTCTTCCAATTTTTGTCTTATTTTAGTATTAATTTTACTGGTTAAAACCGAGGTATGAGTGATGCTTTTTACAAAAACAATTCCATCACTTGTTATAATAGTGCCTCCTTTATTATATAGTATAAAATCTAATCCTAATACTAAATCTACACTTATATTCAAGTCTCTAACCCATATTTTATCCATTTTATAAGTAGGTTTATAAAATTCAGAACATGTGTTTAAAAAACTAACTTATGCTTTGTCTATATTATGTCTGTATACATTATGTGTTACATGCATTTGCATGGCTGCAAGTGGTTTTTCTAAAGTTTTTATTAGTTCTGGAGGTACAATTTTCTTGTTGAGGATACTTTAGTACATCCTAAATCTACTAATGCTAAAGTCTCTATTTCATATTCTCCTAATTGAAGTCTTGTTAATACTTTAACAATATTTATCTTTTTATCTTCATTACATATCAAGGTGTTAAGCTCTTCATTCATTAATTCTTGATTGTCTATTGACGACCTTGATTCAATATGTTTACCCTTTTCTAATCTTATCATTCTTTCCTCTAATTCTTTCACCTTTGCTTCCAAAACTGATACTTTAAGGGTTCATTTGTATATATTTCTTTTTTCTTTTGGGTTATTAGTCCTAGTTGGTTTTCTATGCAAGTTATGCATCCTTCTTTAAAACACTTATTATATTTAGCTCTTTAATTTTGCTAGGATACCATTTACACCAACAACAAGGATTGCTATCTAAACCTGTGTCTTTTGCAAAATTATGTTCGCATTCTATTATATTCATAAAGTTAACTTGTAAGTCCTCTAAATTTAAGTTTTCTATTCCTATTTCATTAATTAATTCTTCTCCTTCTGAATTGGAGGAGCTTTCTTCTTTAGTATGTTCTTCTATATCAGTACTTACTATAGAGTAGATACTCTCATTATCTGACATATATTCATCTACATTTAATAATGCTTCATTAAATTCCTCTATTAATTGGGCATTTCTAGTTTTTGTATTATACCTTTTAGGACAAGTATTTGCTAAATGTTCTATACTTCCACATGTGAAATATTCTAGCTAATTTTTGTACTTTCTATCTGTTCTTTATTTTCTAACATGTCTATCCCTATTTAGATATGGTTTTCTAGCCGAAGATTTTCGATGAAAATATCCTTTCTTACTATATCTTTTATTATATTATGGTCTATACTTTTTATATTTTTTTCTTTTATATTGTTCTTTATCATAACTCTGAGCAGTGTATATTACATCGTTATAGAAATTCATCTCATTTTGTTTTAATTGTTTTTGTATTTGTAAGTGCGTGCACTTTTCTTGTAGTATCTCCATTATATGTTGTATTCTATGGCCTATTGACCATTTAGCCTGAGGATTTTGTAATACCCCTTCTCGTTTACTCCATTTATCTTCTATTTCTCTTCCTAAAGCTCCATGTAATTTATTAAATAACTTCTTTCCTAGATCTTGGTCAAAAGCATTACCACTAATTGTACAATAGTAAAAATAATCATTTAAGATTTTTTTTATATGGTACCAGTTACTTATACTTAGCTGTTTTAATTTTATTACCGCATTTCTTTGTAATGTTACTAATCCACTATTAGGATCTTCTCCTGTTATTAATGTATGGATTTTATTTGTAAAATTGTATGGATTTGATCCTAATGATACCAGGTATTGAAACTCTTGTGGGAATTCTACCTTATAGGCTTTCCATAATGCTTTAGTAGATTCTCCTAAGAATGTTTCTAAGTACTTATACATGGTTTCTGCATCCGTTTCAGTATATTCTTTTATAAAATCTTCTACTACTATTCTTTTCCATAAGTCGATTACTGAATTCCATCTTTGTGGATCATGTGCTGCTATGTTTAAGATTTTTCCTTTACTTCCTCCTTCTTGTAGTATTATTGGTTCTTCTATAGGCATTCTTTTTCCTTTTGGTTTTACGTCTGTTGTGGGAACATCACCTTGTCTATACACTCTTCTACGTGGTATATTTTCAGTATTATTATCTGCAGTATATCCTTGTTCTATTGTTCTTTGGAATGGACTTCTAGAGCTTGCTGACTCCATTAATTCTTTCTGGCTAAGTATAGATTCTAACTCAGTTGTCTCACTATCACTTTCTTGTAGTTTCGTTATTATGTTATTAGCTTTTTCTAGTTTTTCTTGTAATATTTTTTCTAATCTATAGCCTCTATTATCTGTCCTGAATTTACATATTTTAAAATGAGATATTACTTTGTCTAAATCTAGATCTCCTAATTTACACCCTTTGCACTTAAACAATTTATTTTTGTTGTTGTAGCTTATATCTTTTGCTTTTTCTATAACTCAGTCCACAACAAATTCTTCTTCTAATATTACTTCCATGTTCATTCCTTCTAACGGTATTTCTTCTATGACGCTTTCTTCTTCTATATCTCTTTGAGTTTCATAGTTATAATCTGTAAATCTAATCGAGGGCTCTCCTTTAGAATTTGTATACATTAGATGAGTATCAGGAGTTAAAACTTTTTTCTCTTTGAAATTATTTAATTTCCATTCTAATCCCGCGTATTCTTCAGGGTTTATCTTTATAGGTTTTATTAGTTTTATTCCTTTATTATCCATTACTTCTACTACATCATTTATCTGTAATTTAAATCTAGTATTACTATTGTTTGTCATTTTTCCTAAAAATCCTATACACATTAGTATGTTTTTTCCATTTTGCATTTCTTCATATCCTTTAGTTTGTATTCCTAATTTAATATGTTTTCCAAATTCTTTTAAATTCATCATAAAGTCTGGACTTATATAAAATATTCCTCCATTATTAGTCATGTCTACCTCAGTTAATCCTATAATTGATCTTTTTATGTCTGACCATCTATTATCATATATTATAATTAATGTCTTTGTTCCTAAATTTTTCCTAGTTAATCCTTTACTACCTATTATTATTAGTCCCATATGCATTAAGTATTTTCTAACATTTTTTAATTCTGCTAAAAAATCTGAGTTTATAAGATTTAAAGCTACTGAATGTTTTCCTATTACTGATAATTGTTCTTCTCTATAGTGCCTGTCTAATTGTGATTTGTTCATGTTGAGGTAATTTGTATTATATAAGACCTTGGGGTTTGATAATCTTAATTGGTTTTGTTGAAAAATTTGTATTTCCTTATCTACATCTATTATTTTATTTAGTTGTTGGTTGTTATCTTCTTTTGTCCTTCTATTAAATTTTCTTGATATGAAATTATTGCCTATACTATTTTGGGAGTAGCTGGGTCTAGGTCTTTCTTCATTTCTTGATCTAGCTGGAAAAATGTCCATTTTTTCTGTTTTTTGACTGTTTTTTTCTTTTTGTAGAGTGATTTCTATTTTAACTAATTTTTCTATTAGGTCTTCTACCCCTGTTGTATCTATTTTTACTTTCTCTTTTCTCTTTAAATTTTTTTTATCTATTTTGCTATGTAGTTGTAAAAGTAGTGTTATTATTATTTTATTTTATTTTATGATAACCTGATTTGATTTTAAAGACGGATTAAAATCTTTGTAATCTGTTGGAAGAGCTATTCGTTTTTCTATTAACGTAAGAGCTTCTTTGTTTGTCTCAGTTTCTACTAAGTCTATCATAAAAGAACTATTTCTTTTAATAATGCTAATTCTGTTTTTATCTCTTGTATTTTTATAATTAATGTATTATTAACTTCTTCCTTTGATTTGCTTTTTAGTTCACTTAGTTTCTTATTTAATTCAACTCCTTGTTTCTTAAGATAATCTAAATTGTCTTCTATCTTATTAAAAAATCTGCCTTTGCCTATTTTGAGTTTCTTCTTGTTCACCTAATAATTTTATAATTTTATTAATATGTTCTTTAATTTTTTCGCTAAGATTTATTATTAAATCTATTAAAGTGTTATATTGAGAGTCTTCTGTAGTGTGCAAGCAGTGTTCTCCGTTTTTAAAATTACACTTTATGACACTATCATCTTTTAACCTTTTAAATTTCTTTTCTATATTTATCTGTAAGTCCAGTTATTCTAGGTTTTTTAATGAAGCTATTGTTACTATTTTATCCTAAGGTAGTTATTTTACACTGTTCTCTATGATTTTTTATTCTCTCAATGTAATTGTGAATACTATTTCTAATTCCTTCTAATTCCCACTTTAAAGCACTTATGTAAGTCTAGATATTCTAGGTTTTTTAATGACTACAGTTCGGACAACAAAACTTAATAGCATATGAACAGTCTAACTGGACATTCTAACATTTGCCTAACTGCCAACTAGACAAATAGCAAAAATGTCTTATAGATAATATATGGATAACACATAATAAAAAAGAGACTGATTATGTAATTGCTGTTTTAAATGCTTTATGATATTATTTTACTAACAAAAATAAGCAATCAAACTTACTAAATATTCTTTTACCTTGTATTCTATTTATTAGTTCTATTTTATCTGGTAATTTATATCTGTCTGTTCTAGTGTTATCGTTTAATCTTTTATAATTTATTACCATTCTAGCTTTTCCTCTAACTATTTCACTATGGTTTCTTACCATAAATGCTGCTGATCTATGTTTTGAGGTCGATCTTCTTATTACTCCTAACTCTAATAATTCTTTAATTAGTATACTAAAATCTTCTAAATCTTGATTAGTTGCTTCTATTGAAGAAGTTTTAATTATATATTCAGGATTTATAATGTCTAGTTTACATACAATTTTATTATTTTCCCAATGTTTTAGAGGTTTTTCACCTATTATTTCTATTTGATCTAGGATCCTTGTAATGTTATCTAAGTCTTGTTGGTTTTTTATTTGTCCTATTTTCTTAATTCCTGATTTGAAGTTATATAGTTCTGTTGCCATTTCTATTACGACATAATTTTTATCTAACTCATCTAAATCTTCTAACTCTTCTAGTTCTGATATATTTTCAGATATTATATTATAACCTATTTTACTACATGCTGAATTATTTTCACAATTATCGCAACATTTTTCTTTCAATTTGTGTCTGATTTTAGTAATAATTTTACTGGTTAAAACCGAGGTATGAGTGATGCTTTTTAGAAAAAATATTCAATCACTTGTTATAATAATGCCTCCTCTATTATATAGTATAAAATCTAATCCTAATACAAAATCTACACTTATATTCAAGTCTCTAACCCATATTTTATCCATTTTATAAGTAGGTTTATAAAATTCAAAACATGTGTTTAAAAAACTAACTTGTGCTTTATCTATATAATGTCTGTATACATTATGTGTTCCATCCATTTGCATGGTGCAAGTGGTTTTTCTAAAGTTTTTATTAGTTATGAAGGTACAATTTTCTTGTTGAGGATACTTTTAGTACATCCTGAATCTACTAATGCTAAAGTCTCTATTTCATATTCTCCTAATTGAAGTCTTGTTAATACTTTAACAGTATTTATCTTTTTATCTTCATTACATATCAAGGTGTTAAACTCTTTATTCATTAATTCTTGATTGTCTATTGATGACCTTGATTCAATATGTTTACCCTTTTCTAATCTTATCATTCTTTCCTCTAATTCTTTCACTTTTGCTTCTAAAACTGACACTTTAAGGTTTATTGAGGGTTCATTTATATATATTTCTTTTTTCTTTTGAATTATTAGTCCTAGTTGGTTTTCTATGCAAGTTATGCATCCTTCTTTAAAACACTTATTACATTTAGCTCTTTTATTTTTGCTAGGATACCATTTACACCAACAACAAGGATTACTATCTAAACCTGTGTTTTTTTCAAAATTATGTTCGCATTCTATTATATTCATAAGGTTAACTTGTAAGTCCTCTAAATTTAAGTTTTGTATTCCTATTTCATTAATTAATTCTTCTCCTTCTGAATTGGAGGAGCTTTCTTCTTTAGTATGTTCTTCTACATCAATACTTACTATAGAGTAGATACTTTCATTATCTGACATATATTCATCTATATTTAATTATGCTTCATTAAATTTCTCTACTAATTGGGCATTTCTAATTTTTGTAGTATACCTTTTAGGACAAGTATTTGCTAAATGTTCTATACTTCCACATGTGAAACATTCTAGCTTATTTTTGTAGTTTCTATCTGTTCTGTATTTTCTAACATGTCTATCCCTATTTAGATATGGTTTTCTAGCCGAAGATTTTCTAAGAAAATATCATTTATATATATATATATATATATATATATATATATATATATATATATATATATAAAAGAGAACCCTAGGCCCGCCTACATGGGCCCACCACAAGTCAGAATTTCTTTTTAAATTTATTTATTTCCAAAACTAACATTCGCTTTTCTGAAAAGATGTGACTTTTATGAAACGTTATGACTTGTATGAAGAGTTGCAACTTTTATGAAAAGTTGTTGTAGACACGTAATTTTTGACCTATTTTTTTATTCCTTAAATATTTCTTTTATGTTTAAGTTAGATATTTTAGTTTTGTCTTATTTTTATTAAGTTATTTTTATAGATTCGGAAACAACACAAATAGAATCATCTTTTAAGGTAAGTTTTATTTTAATTGATAAAAGAAAATGAAAAGTTACAAAAATATATCTTCTTATAATTTAAATGTAATAAATAAACTAGTGTTTCTTAATTATATTTTTAATTAGCCATTTAGTTTTTTAATTGGTTCTAGATAACTAATATTTATTATTTATAATTTTGATATATTTAAATTATAAGAATATTATCAATTATCATCACATCTACCCACAACCCCACCATCACTTCCCACATTCTCACATGATCCTCTTCACTCACCCACACACCCACATACACTCCTACATACTATATATATACACACATGAGAAAAGCAAAAAAAAAAAATTTTTTTAGCAAAAACACATGAAAGAAAAAGAGAGGAGAGGAATCACTCCCAAATCAAAAAAAATCAAAAACACATTCCCATTTTTTCATTACTACTTTATCTAAACACAATATATATCACTCGATACGCCAAAAAAAAGTTTTGTGGGTGTTCTAATCGAGGTTCAGTCAAGATTTTTGCGGTATTCAACTTTAACTTATCTCTTTTAATTTATATATTAAATCTGATGTAGTTTTATAAATTTTTCCTTATATAGTTTTGTTTCATTCAGAATTCGATTGAAATAAAAATGTAAAGTTAAATACATTTGTTGTTATTTATTATTGTACAATTTTGATGCTCTGAATAAGTTTGTAGTTAATGTCACGTAGAATCTCATTGAATATAGAAAATTAATTAAGGTTTTAGAGTTAGTACATTGAATATTTTTTCCAGAAAAAATGTTAGTTGTGATATTTTAAAATGAATAGGTCATAACGTCTTTTCTTGTCTTGATTTAAATAATAATGATAAAGTAGATATAACTAAGCTAAAAAATATATAAATAAATAAAATAAATTATTTTTGTTTTATGTTATCACACAAAAATAAGATTTATTCTAACAATTTGTTATTGTTTTGTTGTAGTAAAATGTGTATGCTTAATTTTGACATTAACATTAAGAGTAATAAAAATATAAAACATTAACATATAAATAAAAGCTATAGCAATAATGCCATAATTACATATTGTATCCTCAACATTTATATTTATTTTACATTATTTAGTTTTATTTATAAAGGAAAAATATTTATTTTAATGACTAGATTAGTTTTAGGCATATTAATAAATATTTGTTTCAATTAAGAATGTGGTTACACATCTTTTTTTAGACACTAAAAACTCAAGAATGCGATTACGCACCTTGACCAAATTATTTTAATAACTAACTTTCATTAATATAAATCAAGAAGTGTAAATAAAAATTATTAGGTGTGATGAACTTGAGAGATGAAGACAGTTATGTCTCCAAATGTTAAAGTCAAGAATGCAGTTATGCATCTGATTTGAGACCAAATAAAATTTCAACAATAAAAAATGCAAATAATTCATGGCCTAAGAATAATATATCCAAAAATATTTTAAAATTATTATAAGTCAATAAAAGAGACCGTGCTAGAACCACGGGACTCGAGGGATGCCTGATACCTTCCCCTCGGTCAACAGAATTCCTTACCTAAATTTCTGGCCGCAGACCAAAATAAGGAGTCATTTCTTTTTTATTAAGGATTAAAACAAAAAGGTGACTTGGAACACCATAACTCAATTCCAAGTGGCGACTCTGAAAAAATAAAATAATTCCTTAATCAATAATGTCACTTAAATTGGAAAAACCCTTCTCGCCTCCGCACCCGCGAAAAAGGGGTGTGACATCTCTGGCGACTTCGCTGGGGACTAACCAGAATTCGAGCTTTGTATATTGACTTTTATTTAATTTTATTATTTTATTTGAGTGGATATATTTTGTTTGATGGCTTAATGTGCTACTTGTTGTTCTTCTTTTTGCTTTTATATTTATATTGTTGAGCTTCTCTAAAAATAAAAATAAAAAATAAAAATTACTCACACCTTATGAGTCTCTGACTACACTTGCACACATTCACAGGAATGCAGTTATGCATCCTACTTTCCCTTGAGATAAAGCTGGAGTGTCTTGGCACCTAGTGAAGGATGTTTAGTCACATATGTTAGGCGAAGTTGGACAAGCAATAAAATCGGAATAGCGCTGCTACCGATAAGTTGCCCCTCCTTGACTCGAGTTGTCCACTTGAGTAAGCCAGTCTAGACACTTATCTTCTTCAGGTCCTGGTTACCACTAGTAGACTCCACTCATTTGAATAATTTATATTTGACTTAGTGAGTCTTTAAACAAGAGTTGAGTCCGCTTAGGACAAGTATCCCTCTCTTACTTGACAATTTAGCTCATTTTATGTGCTATATGGAAGTGCATCTATTTAGGAAATCTTTAGAAGTTGACTCATTTAGTGTGATTAGTGTACTGAAATTTTGATTTTACCAAAAAAAAAATATTTCTTCTTATAGGAGTTATTATACTTAAAAAAAAGAAGAAAGATTTTTCACTATTCAACTAAAAAATATATTTAAGTTTCTTTTGTATAATTAATAAAAAAAATCAATATATTTCATTTTCACACAAGTGTTAATATATAAAAAAAATTAATTAAGCTGTTGAACCTGAATGAACTACGCACACCTGATTCTCACCCGAATGAGATACGTAGGCAACCCTCTTTGGGTTCAGTGATCTTTATTTAAAAAAACTATTTTCAAAAATTCAAAAAAAACAAGAAAGCTTTAATTTTTTATTAATAATAAGTTTTCCTTTTAGTAATTTAAAAGAAAAATAAAGGATTTTAAAGATGAAAATAAAAAAAAAAACTTAGTTATTAAGTTTTAGCATAAATGCAATGATCTTTATTCATGCTCTCAAATCATGTTACAGACTTGATCAATGCATTATTAAATCATTTTTTTTAAAAATAAAAATAAAAATAAATAAATTAATAATTAAGAAATGTCTAACCCTAACAAACTTTATCATTCATGCAGACAGTTAAATTAAGGTGGTTGATTTGTGGTTTAGCTGACATCCCATCCCTACAATACAAGACCAAAAGGAAAAAAGAAAATGGTCCAGAAAGATGGGAATGAGTCAGACAATGATGAGGTTCGAAATTAGATGGCCTCACAAGAACAAGAGTCGACACAAGAGTTAAGGGTATTAAGACAACATATGACAGAGATGTACGAAGCTTGGATGAGTGGACAAGCTCCACCGTCTTCAATTCGTGACTATCTAAATACAAATATGTCACTCCCAAACCAAGTGTCGACAAATGATCCAATTTATCCACCTGGGTTCGGTCCCTATACTAACACATCCAACGTTGCTGGAACTTCTACGATGCGCCCTTTGAGTATACCAATGATGAGTAATCCACTCTTCGTGTCTACTGCGCCAACTAATAACATCTCGCAACCTATATTGGAGCCGAAACCGCACAATGATCCTCCACCTAAAGTTCAACATGATCGAGATTATACCCCAGAAGTGACTTTTAAAATTCTAGGCTCTTACCCACACACTCATCAGTATAGTTCCCCTGTTGAAGCTGTTAAGAACGAGGAACATGAAGAAATGATGAGAAAAATGAAGAGCTTGGATTAGAGTGTAAGAGATATGCAAGGATTGGGAGGTCACAAAAGTGTCTCATTCAATGATTTATGCATGTTTCCCCGCGTTCATCTACCCATTGGTTTTAAAACTCCAAAATATGAGAAGTATGATGGACATGGAGATCCTCTAGCTCATTTAAAGAGATATTGTAATCAACTGAGAGGGGCCGGAAACAAAGAAGAATTGCTCATGGATTATTTTGGGGAAAGTTTGATGGGAATTGCCTCAGAATGGTTCATAGATCAAGATACTTCTAACTGGCATACATGGGATGATTTGGCTCAATGATTTGTTCAACAATTTCAATATAACATTGACATAGTTTCAAATCGTACTTCATTGGCCAACATGAGAAAAAAGACCAACAAAAATTTCTGTGAATATGCTATAAGGTGGAGGGAGCAAGATTCGAGGGTTTAGCCGTCAATGAAAGAGTCTGAAATGATTGATGTTTTCCTCCAAGCGCAAGAACCAGACTACTTTCATATTTACTTTCTGTTGTTGGCAAAATATTTGCCGAAGTTATTAAGATTGGTGAAATGGTGGAGAATGGCATCAAGTCTGGAAAGATTGTAAGTCAAGCTGCCTTGAAAGCCAAACACAGGTGATTAAAAATTGATCAGGAAATCTTGTAGGAAAGAAACTGAAGGAGGATGTCGTGAATGTTGTGTCAGACACACAGAAAAATCCAGGGGGTTCATTTTATCAATCTGCACCACCTCAATACCATCACTATATCCCCATGCAAGATACACAATACTCTATGATCCCACCTCAGTATGCAGTCTATGGTGCACAACCACATGTACATCGACCAAACAATTATCAATGGCGAGCACCAACACATCAAAATGTTCGTCCATCTTCTCAAAATTTTTGAACACCCTATAATGTCTGTCCGAGACAGGGATTTGGAGGAGGTCAAAGGCCTAGAAATAATTTCACACCAATTGGAGAGTCTTACACAAGTTTATTTAATAAGTTGAAACATTTGAAGATTATAGAGCCGATTCCTCAAAATTATGTGGACCCACATGCAGAAGGTTTCAATCCTACAATACGGTGTGCATATCATTCTGATGCTCCAGGGCACAGTACTGAAGATTGTCAGAATTTAAGAAGAAAGGTGGAAGAGATGATTCAAACAAAGGGGATTGTGGTTCAAAATGATAACCCCCAAATGTTACTAAGAATCATCTACCGGAGCATAATGATGTACACTTCATCGAAATGATATGTGATGATAAAGAATATGAATATTCTTTAAATTCTCAAGAAAAAACAATTAAAATTGTTGAAGCTTTCATGAGGGCTAGCGTGCAAAATAGTGGCTAAGAAGTCAAGTTCGGTGATGGGAATACACTCTTCTTTTCTCTAAAAAGAGAGTATTGATAGCTATTTTGTCATCATTTCTGCTATGCAATCTTTCCTTATTTTTTAGTAAGTTAGATTTTTCTATCATTTCTCTTATATGTTTGTTTGTTGAGTCTTGTCGTAATTTGGGTTATTATAGAGTTGTAATCTGAAATTTAGTTTGTTGTCTGATTACTAAGTCCTTTAATCTTAATATAATATTTTTCTTGTGTCGTTTTGATCTGTTTTATTTGGCTTTCCACATATGCATCTCTTTTCAATTCAATTTTTGTGACATGCTATGCAAGATGATTTGGTGAGATCTTATATATCTACTCATGAAATGTATACGCCATATAAGTTCAAAAAGGAATATTCAAGAAAATGAAAAATACTTAAAGACTTTGATACATCCTTTAGTAGGGAAAAATGCATAAAGAATTAACATATGTCATTTATTCTCAAGAAGTTATTACTCAGATGAAGATTTCAAGATGACAAATATATACATATCCAACAATGCATACGTTGCAAAGAGATAATGTTTGGTTTTCACTTCACATCTTAAAGAGTATACTTGTATTTGACATTTTTAATAATTGATATGACGAAGGCATTTCATTCTAATATCCAAACATCGTGTAATCCTCTGCTAACCCTTTTGAGCCTTAAATTTATTCTTTTTCATACCCCTCTTTTGGAATCAAAATACAGTAAAAAAAAGAAAGAGAAGAAAGAGTCACAAATTCAAAAAAAAAAAAGAAAAAAAAAAGAAAATAGAAGTTAAAAAAATAGTCGAGAAAAAAAAAGTTAAAAAAAATCAATCAATAACAACAAAAGAACAGACTTTCTGAACTACGTTTGACCAGATTGTTGCTTTGAAAAGATACGTAGGAAGCCTTATTATAAGGTTCGGTCCAACCAAGAAAAGAAATCTGAAAGGTCCTCATCACAAAAACTGGGGCAAAAAAATAATAATAATATTATTATTTTATACTAAATAGAGTCGATTGCAAAAGTTGTAAGTCTTAACCCTGTTACCGCATTATCTTTGTATCTTTATGACAATCCTTTCTTTGTAACCCTATCCAAAAGCCACGTTATAATCCAAATAAAGACCTTCTGATCAATTTTTAACAATGACAAGTCAAGTAAGCTTTTAGTGTTGATTATCATATAAGAAAAACTCATGTCCTTCGTATGATGAGTAAAAATGAGGAAATCTTATCGATGAAGATCCTTCAAAGTACTATAAGACATCAATTGTCTTGAGAGAAAGTGAAAAATGAGAGAGTCTTATTGGTGAAAACCCTCAGGGCACTATAAGACGATGATGAGTGAGAGAGATACAAAATGAGTGAGATTGTTGGTGAAAAACATTTTGAGGCACCACAAGTCAAATGTGAGGCATGAATCTAGTACAAGATTGGATTATAAAAGCATGACTTCAAAAGGCTGAAAGTTTTACCAAGATAAAGTTTAGATTCATTGGACAGATCAAGCCATTTAATCTCACATGCATGTCATGATCATTAGAATTGAGCATCACTCTGAAATGAGTCTCTTTTTATTTTATTTTTATTTTTATTTTATTTTTTTATTTTCATTTATTTTTTTTCCTCAAAAGGAATAAAAAAAATTCTTTTTTTTATTTATTTATTATTTTGTATAGCTCAATTCCTTTTGTATTTCTTCCTTGAGTTAGTTTTCATTAAAGCATGCAGAAAATGATTTCAAAATTGCTATCATTTCTTAAACTGCTCAAAACAAAGTGTGGTAAGCACATCAAATGTGACATGATTCAAGAAGTAGTGACGTTCATAGTAACTTGTCAACAATTGACAAAATTTAAGAATTTATTTGAATACAAGATTCAATGATTGTTAGAAGATGGAAACAATATGACGAATTTGAAGTTGGAAATTCCGAATAACTAGAGATGTATTTTAAGATTATCAAGGTGAGCTAAATAGCAGATGAAAGCAGTTTATCTCAAGCTTAAAGTAGTTTTAAACATGGCAACAACAGGAACATTTATCCTTAAAGCCAATGCCACAAATTAACCGCCATTATAAAATAACAAATGAAAATTGAAGACTCAAATTTTGTAGACATTATTGCAAAAAAAAAAATACTAATTAAAAATTACATGTATTTTTTTTCTTAAGATAAATATTTCCTATTCTGAGACATTTATTTCTCATTTTCTTCTAGGATTAACACTTCCTAGTCGGAGACCGTTATTAATATGATTATTTTATTTATTCACTTATTTTCTCTGTTCTAGAATAAACACTATTTAGTTTGAGGCAGTTATTTTTTATTATTTTATTATTATTATTATTATTATTTTTATTATTATTTCTAGGATAAAAACTTTCAATTCTAAAAAAAACAATAAAAAAATAAAAAAACAAAATTAAAACTAAAATTTGAAATGTTATGGTAATTTATTTGATAATTCAGAGTAGCAGGACCCTCCTAAACAATGGGAACTAGAATAGCAGGACCCTCCTAAACAATGGAAAGTAGATAGCAGGACCCTCCTAAACAATGGGAATTAGCGTAGCAGGACCCTCTTAAACAGGACCCTCCTAAACAATCTAGAGTAGCAGGACCCTCCTAAACAATGGTAACTAGAATAGCAGGACCCTCCTAAACAATGGAAAGTAGATTAGCAGGACCCTCCTAAACAATGGGAATTAGCGTAGCAGGACCCTCTTAAACAATGGGAAGTAGATTAGTAGGACCCTCCTAAACAATGGGAACTAGAATAGCAGGACCCTCCTAAACAATGGGAAGTAGATTAGCAGGACCCTCCTAAACAATGGAAATTAGCGTAGCAGGACCCTCCTAAACAATGGGAAGTAGATTAGCAGGACCCCCCTAAACAATGTGAATTAGCGTAGCAGGACCCTCCTAAACAATGGGAAGTAGATTAGCAGGACCCTCCCAAACAATGTGAATTAGCTTAGCAGGACCCTCCTAAACAATAGAAAGTAGATTAGCAGGACCCTCCTAAACAATGGAAATTAGCATAGCAGGCCCCTCCTAAACAATGGGAACTAGAGTAGCAGGACCCTCCTAAACAATGAGAATTAGCTTAGCAGGACCCTCCTAAACAATGGGAAGTAGATTAGCAGGACCCTCCTAAACAATGTGAATTAGCATAGCAGGACCTTCCTAAATAATGGGAACTAGAGTAGCAGGACCTCCTAAACAATGGAAATTAGCGTAGCAGGACCCTCCTAAACAATGGGAAGTAGATTAGCAGGACCCTCCTAAACAATGAGAATTAGCGTAACAGGACCTTCCTAAACAATGAGAATTAGCGTAACAGGACCCTCATAAACAATGGGATTAGCGTCTGAATAATGGGACATAGTTTCAACATGACCCTCATAATGGGATTAGCAGGACCCTCCTGGATAATGAGATTTGGTAACTTTCTCCTAGGATAAATATTTCCTAATCTAAGATGTTATTTTATTTTTCTCCTAGGATAAACATTTCCTAGTTTGAAATAGCTATTTTTTTTCTCCTAGGATAAATTTTTCTTAGTCTAAGTATATATTTACATTTGCTAATAACCCAGAAATTTTTTCCATTGAAAACTGGGGCAAAATTTTTGTTTATTTCTTTTGTTTGTGATGGTTTTCAGGTTTACTCAATCGAAACATGGATCTGAAATTGAAGAACAAAGTCTCAACTCTTTTTCAGATTGATCGATCCCATGATGGTCAGAATCAGCTTCTTCAATGCATGTTGCGACCTGACTTCCTCACATCTTTTACTAGTCAGCTTTCGATCAACAAAACATGCAGTCATTCAAGAGCATCTTCAAATTGTCATTTTTGAAGAATGTCAAAAGCTCCATCTAAGTGTCAAGTTCAGCCTCCAATCCAATTCAAGGTTAAAATACTCACCCCAAAATCAAGGTGATACCTTAAAGTCAAGATTCAAGTAAAGACTCAAGAGAAGTTGCATAGATAGGAGCTTGTACTTTTATTTTCCTTTTGACTAGTACCTTTCATTTTTATTTAAATTGGATAAGAGCCGCGATCTGGAGTCTCGATGGAACCTCACTTAAATTTCAATTTATCACCTCATCTCCTTGAAATACACGTGACCTGATTCCCTCACAACCCGGAATATGTAGGCTGTCCCAAACAAGGGCTCGGTCACATATTTTCTTCAAATAAGAGTTCGATCAAAACTTGTCGCTTTGTCTACTTCTTTGTCTGAAAAAACTTTGTGTTTCCAGTCAAAGAGGGACAAACTGTAGACACGTAATTTTTGACCGAACATAAGAGTTTATACTATGTTTTATTCCTTAAATATTTCTTTTATGTTTAAGTTAGATATTTTAGTTTTGTCTTATTTTTATTAAGTTATTTTTATAGATTCGAAAACAACACAAATAGAATCATCTTTTAAGGTAAGTTTTATTTAAATTGTTAAAACAAATAATGAAAAGTTACAAAAATATATCTTCTTATAATTTAAATGTAATAAATAAACTAGTGTTTCTTAATTATATTTTTAATTAGCCATTTAGTTTTTTAATTGGTTCTAGATAACTAATATTTATTATTTATAATTTTGATATATTTAAATTATAAGAATATTATCATCACATCTACCCACAACCCCACTATCACTTCCCACATTCTCACATGATCCTCTCCACTCACCCACACACCCACATACACTCCTACATACTATATATATACACACATGAGAAAAGCAAAAGAAGAAAAACAAATTCAGCAAAAACACATGAAAAAAAAAAAGAGGAGAGGAATCACTCCCAAATCAGAAAATTTTCAGCAATAAAAAAAAATCAAAAACACATTCCCATTTTTTCATCACCACTTTATCTAAACAATATATATATATATCACTATATATACGCTAAACAAAAGTTTTGTGGGTGTTCTAATCGAGGTTCAGTCAAGATTTTTGCGGTATTCAACTTTAACTTATCTCTTTTAATTTATATATGAAATCTGATGTAGTTTTATGAATTTTTTCTTATATAGTTTTGTTTCATTCAGAATTCGATTGAAATAAAAATGTAAAATTAAATACATTTGTTGTTATTTATTATTGTACAATTTTGATGCTCTGAATAAGTTTGTAGTTAATGTCACGTAGAATCTCATTGAATATAGAAAATTAATTAAGGTTTTAGAGTTAGTACATTGAATTTTTTTCCAGAAAAAATGTTAGTTGTGATATTTTAAAATGAATAGGTCATAACATCTTTTCTTGTCTTGATTTAAATAATAATGATAAAGTAGATATAACTAAGCTAAAAAATAAATAAGTAAATAAATAAAATTATTTTTGTTTTATGTTATCACACAAAAATAAGATTTATTCTAACAATTTGTTATTATTTTGTTGTAGTAAAAAGTGTATGCTTAATTTTGACATTAACATTAAGAGTAATAAAAATATAAAACATTAACATATAAATAAAAGCTATACAAATAATGCCAGAATTACATATTGTATCCTCAACATTTATATTTATTTTACATTATTTAGTTTTATTTATAAAGGAAAAATATTTATTTTAATGACTAGATTAGTTTTAGGCATATTAATAAACATTTGTTTCAATTAAGAATGTGGTTACACATCTTTTTTTAGACACTAAAAACTCAAGAATGCGATTACGCACCTTGACCAAATTATTTTAATAACTAACTTTCATTAATTTAAATCAAGAAGTGTAAATAAAAATTATTAGGTGTGATGAACATGAGAGATGAAGAAAGTTATGTCTCCAAATGTCAAAGTCAAGACTGCAGTTATGCATCTGATTTGAGACCAAATAAAATTTCAACAATAAAAAATGCAAATAATTTATGGCCTAAAAATAATATATCCAAAAATATTTTAAAATTAGTATAAGTCAATAAAAGCGACCGTGCTAGAACCACGGGACTCTAGGAATGCCTGATACCTTCCCCTCGGTCAACAGAATTCCTTACCTGAATTTCTGGTCCGCAGACCAAAATAAAGAGTCATTTCCTTTTGATTAAGGATTAAAACAAAAAGGTGACTTGGAATACCATAACTCAATTCCAAGTGGCGACTCTGAAAAGTAAAATAATCCCTTAATCAATAACGTCACTTAAATTGGAAAAACCCTTCTCGCCTCTGCACCCGCGAAAAAGGGGTGTGACAGTTGTGACTTTTATGAGAAATGCGATTTTAATGAGGAGTTGCGACTTTTATGAAATGTTGTAACCATTCAGAAGGGCTGCAACTTTTCCAAATAGTTATAATATTTACTACAAGACATAATAAACATTTGTTCACATTACCCTTTGTTTTCCATAAATAGAAGAGTTTCCTTTTATTTTAGTACATCAAAAATTCTTCTTCTCCTTCTTCTTCTCATATAAATATTTGTGTACTTTGCTCATGTTGAGTGACTCACTAACACTATTGTTTATGTTACAGATCCTGATACATATTTTTACAGTCATTAATTTATGCTTAGGTTATTAAGAATAAATGATAAGATGAAATAATTTTCATTTTCTTTACATTATTAATGTTTGTTACTACATAAATTACTATTTTATACATTCCATGATATTAATAACTTTATTTCAATGGCCTTAATTTTAATAGATTAACTTCTTAGAGTCCTTCTAATTGGCCAGTCACACACTTTTATCCAAGAAATATGTATGATAAATCGTATTTATATGAATGTTTTAGATCAACTTGAAGAGATTACTGAATGCACATTAAAAAGAAATTTTTCGCATTTGTTTTCGGAGAGAAATGTAGAATGAGTTCTTCAAGTCCCACACTGCCTAGAGAGAGGGATTTAATTTTAACAAGCGACACATAAAATAGACAGCATAACAAATGTAAAATCATAGGCTTTTCGGCCTTTTGGCTAAGATGAAGTGTAGTATCTGTTCTTATCACTTTAATATATGATATTTGAGTTATTGACTCACACGATATTAACTCTATATTTTGAGGGGGAAGGTCCACCATGGTAGCTTTCGGGGCCTTCATGGCACTCACAAATAATGCACCAGATGGGAATCGAACCCGTGTCTGTACCGTGGCAGGGTACTATTCTACCACTAGACCACTGATGTTTGATGTTTTAAGAATACCATTTTAACATTTTAGATACATACTCGCAAAGTACCACCCCTAATGTAAGATCAAGTGCAGTATCTATTTATATCAAGTATAATACTCAAACTCTATTTTTGAGGGGATGTCCATATGGTAGCTTGCTATTGGGATTCGAGACCTTAAAGCGTCCTTTGGCGTTGCACCTCTGTCTTGGCTTGATGCACCCACTAAATTTAATTGTAAAGCTATATTTACATCCTCACTTATCGAGGATCAAAAGATTCGATTTGTGTTATTAATCGACAAATATTTGAAGATTCATGAAAAATAATTTGTGTTTCTTATTAGTTTTCAATATTTGTTCATGACAGAGGAATATGAGGGGAAGGTCCATCACGGTGCTTGCTATCAGGACCTTTAAATGTCACCTAGGTTTTGCACTACTGCCTTGGCTTGGCGCACCCCACCAATTCTAATTGTAAACCTTTATTTCAATTTTTTGTTGAAAGAGTTTCTTCGAGATCCAGGACAAAGATATTAGTACTTAGAATTTTGGTGAAGTTATTATTAACCTTTAACATTATTGGACCAAGATCGGTACGTTGCGGTGGAAAATGTTATGTCAACAAATTGAAATTTACATTTCATGTTTTATATCTTATTTTTGGAGTAATGAACCATAGGTAAACTTGTTCTATCCAGATGACTTTTATAAGCCATCTGTATAACTGATCAAACTTGTTGCAAGATAAATAGGCTTGCTCAAGTGCGGGAGAATCTTTACATCAACCTGTAGGTTGACGGTTCAAGTCATGTTGGAAGGTAGGTGACACTTCTATTGAATATTGATCCTCCTGGGGTGGGGTCGGATAAATAACTTCTTTGTGAAGAGCATTTGATACTATAAAATCTTCTTCTCTGTCAGTAATGCAGCTTCATAATTGGCAATACGACTCATGTTAGCACTCACAAAATAACTTTTAGATCACATGCATAAATCCGTACGTTATGTTACATTCTTGATTCTATTACTGACTGCATCACCTCTTAAAGCTAACCTTTGTTTCTTCATAGCAGAATGTTAGATATTTAGCAAAAGTACTAGCATGGCAAAGTGATCTACTCGTAATTTCAGCAACATTGTTGAAACTATTTTGCAGCCAACAAAACGTAAATTGTTTCATTAACTACTCTTTGATCAATAGAATTATAGATGATTAATGGAATTGAGTTAGTTTAATATATAAAACCAGAGAAGATGATAACTAGTTAGTTTAAACCAGAGATGATATTACTACTCAGGTTGTGTGTAACAAAAAAGATTACTAATGAACAATAACAATAGTTCTCAAAGACACCTTTGTATTGATAAACTGAACAAACTACAACTTGTGTAGACAACAACAATACTTGATAAACTATATTTAAGGCAATTTGAAATATAAGAAGAAATACTAGTGATAGATAGAAGAAATGGGATGAGAAGATAGAGTGAAGAAGGAGATGAGAAACTAGAGAAATAGATATGAGATAACAGAAAGATCCATCATGATTTTGCTTGCCCCCTTATGCCCAGTACTCGTTCTGTTTATACATTTTGTTGCAGCAAACTCTGTCCTTTGTCACGTGACTTCCCACTCTTCCAAATGTAATCACCAAGTCTTTTAGGAGGAATTACTCTTCTAGAGCCCTTACGTGGCATATCCATGTGATTACTCTCCGTGGCAGCCCCCATGTCATCCAAGTCAGCAACTTGACTCCTCTTGTTCACAACAATACTCCCTCCCTGGAAAACAACCTTGTCTTCAAGGTTGGGGTTAGGTTGATCTGCTAAGGATGTTGTGTCTGTGAGCTGCAATGGAGTGACTTGTTGAACTGGTTCACCAACACATCGTTTCAAGGAAGAAACATGGAGCAAGAAATGAATTTTAGCAGCCTCAGGAAGATCCAATTTGTAAGCCACGACACCTTCAGAATTTTGTAAGGACCAAAGTAGCGCCGCCCCAACTTATGATTGCGTTGCAAACGCAGAGTAGACTGCTTGTAATGTTTAATCTTCACAAAGACCCAGTCCCCTACCTCATATGTAATCTCAGTGCGAGATTTATCTGCCAAAGCCTTCATGCGATTTTGATCTTTTGCCAGATTATTCTTGAGTAATTGTAACACTTTGTCCCTTTGCAGCAACAAGGACTCTACTAACTCACTGGACGTACTTCCTAATATATATCTTGCAACAGTAGGAGGCCCACGACCATACAAATCCTGAAAAGGTGTCATTCCCACGGAAGTCTGGTACGAAGTATTGTACTAGAACTCTGCCCAAGGCAACATGGAAACCCAAGTAGCAGGAACATCAGCAACATAACATCTTAGGTACTGCTCAACACATTTGTTGAGTGCCTCAGATTGGCCATCCGTTTGAGGGTGATAAGTTGTACTCATAGCCAACGTGGACCCCTGCAAACGATGAATCTTGATCTGTTACAATAGTTCGAGGGGTTCCATGTAACCTGATAACCCAAATGACAAATGCTTGAGCCACCGTATAAGTAGAGAAGGTGGATGGTAAGGGTATAAAATGCCCATATTTGTTGAGACGATCCACCACGGTCATGATGGTAGCCTTACCTTTGGAGCTTGGAAGGCAAGTGATAAAATCCATGGCAATATCCTCAAAGACTTGGTCCGGTATTAGCAAGGGCTGAAGTAAACCTGCCGGGTGAAAGTGAGAGTATTTCATCTGTTGGCAAATGTGACAAGTTGCAACAAAAGACTTGACATCCTTGCGCATATGCTTCCAAAAGAAGTTGGAGGCCAATCGATGGTAAGTCCGAGCAACCACAACATGACGCCCAATTGAAGTGGCATGAAACTCAAACATCAACTTATGGCGCAAAGGTGAATCAGTAGGAATTACTATCCGACCTTTGTAAAATAATATCCCCTCCTTAAACTTGTAACAACAAAGTCCTCATCCGATCTTTATTTCGCTTGATGTATTGCTAATAACTCATAGTGATTAGCATTTAGTTGTCTCAACATTTGTTCCAATTACAGTGACGTAATAGAGATGCTCATATAGGTTGCGTCAAAGTTACGAGAAAGTGCATCTGCAGTAGCATTTTGTTTCCCAGGCCTATAGACTATGTGGAAATCAAACCCCACTAACTTGGTGAGCCATTTTTGTTGCTCAGGAGTTTGAATAGTCTGATTCGTGAGGCTCCTCAATGATTGTTGATCAGTAATAATAGTGAACTTTCGCCCCAACAAGTATTTCCTCCATTTACTCACATCTTGAGTTATTGCAAACATTTCTCGATAGTAAGTGGATGTTTTTTACATTCGAGCACTCAGTTGTTGACTGAAGTATGCGATTGGATGGCCCTTTTGAGAAGTATAGCACCAATGCCTTGCCCGACGCATCCGTCTCAACCTGAAATTCTCGGCCAAAGTCAGGCAAACATAAGATAGGAGTAGAAACCAGTTTGGCCTTAAGAGTGTCAAAGGCCTGTTGCTCTGCCTCTGTCCACTGATAGGAGTCTCACCGCAACAAGTTATACAGCAGCCCTGATATAGCTGCAAAGTGGTGAATAAAACATCGATACCCAGCGAGTCCAAGGAAACTACGTACCTCTTTTACCGTTTTAGGAGGGTGCCATTGTTGTATCACCTCAATTTTATCTGGATTCACTGCCAAGCCTTGAGATGAAATAATGTGGCCCAAGTAATCAACTGATGGCTGTCCAAACAAACACTTAGAGCGCTTAGCCACAAATTGATGTTGTCTTAGCAATTGTAAGACAATCTCCAGATGCTCCAAATGCGTGTTCCAAGAAAGGCTGTAGACCAAGATATCATCAAAAAATATGAGAACAAAACGATGCAAGTGCGGTCTGAAAATATCATTCATTGTTTCGTGGAAGGCTGAAGGAGCATTAGTTAATCCAAATGGCATTACTACGAACATACTGACCATCATGAGTTCGAAAGGTTGTTTTAGACACATCCTCAGGCGTCACACGAATCTGGTGGTAACTTGCGTGTAGATGAAGCTTAGAAAAATAATGAGCCCATGCAATTCATCAAATAATTCATCGATAGTTGGGATTGGGAACCGATCCTACTGTGATTGCATTGAGTGCTCGATAGTCAACACAAAAATGCCAAGTACCGTCTTTCTTTCGAACCAGCAACACCGGAGATGAGAATGGGCTGGTGCTAGCCCGTATCACCCCTTCTTTAAGCATATCTGAAACCATTTGCTCCATGGCCTGTTTCCGGAAATAAGGATACCTATAGGGTTTAACATTCATCGGTTGTGCCCCAGATTTGAGATGTATAGCATGATCCTGGATACGAGAAGGTGACAATACCGATGGCTTTTGAAATACATCATCATATAGTTCTAACAAAGTTGCTAGTTCAACACTAGGCTGCTCTGTAACAGAGTTATGTCCAGTGACTATTTCCAAACAAAACCAGGATGCAATGGCTTCCGTAGCTGCCATTCGTCTTAAGCTATAGAGTTGTAAGGGTTGCACATCAGTCGGAGATACACCCTGCCATACTACCCGGTTTCCTCCTAAATTGAATTGCAAAGTTCTCATCGCATAGTTAGTAAGTACTGGACCTAGTTTTGCCAACCAAGAAACCCCAGAACAAAGTCGGCGCCATGGAGTGACAAAATATACAGGTCTTCAATGACCGTAGTTCTCTGAATCAACAGCGTGACGCATCTGGCCACTCCGTCATAACGGAGGCGCTGGCCACTCCCCACAACCACAGGGAAGCTAGAGATGGTTTCAATGGACAATTGCAGAAAGCGTGCAACTCGTTCTTTAATGAAATTATGGGTACTTCCTCCTTCCACAAAGATCTGAATCGAAGTCCCATTCACTTGCCCCGTAAATCGTAGTGTATAAGGTGAAATCCCTCCGGCTAGTGCATTGTAGGCAATAGCGAAGTGTTCCTGTAACTCTAAGCACTGTAAATCCTCAGCCAAAATATTATCTGTGACAAAAGGGTCTGGCAATAGAGGGTCCATATCTGTCCCATATGTAAGGATTAGAAGATGGGGTGGGCTTTTACATTTATGACCTACAGTATACTTCTGCTCACAGTAATAACAAAGACCACGCTCTCGATGACTTTGGATCTCAGCGTGTGTTAAATGCTTGAGTGGTGGCCTACTCTGTATTGGGATAGATAAAGAAGCGGGAACAATTGATTTAGAAGATGGATCGTGAAATGTTTTGGTGCTAGGGTTTTAAAGCAAGGGTGGAATTCTATTAGCAAAGGCGGGTCGGACCTGTCCCTTTTCCGCCTGAATACTATCTCATATATATGAACTAAATCAAGAGATTCTTCAAAACTTTTAGGTCCATGAGCAAGTACTGAACCCTTAATATCCTCTCTTAGCCCAGAGATGAACAGAAGAACCATTAGCCCCTCCGAGATATCATTGGTCTGGTTTGCCATAGCCTCAAAACTTCCCTAGAACTCCAATACCGGTCGTCTGACGGAGTTTCGCCAATCTTCCCTCTGCTGACTCAAGCCCTTTTGGTTGAAAATGAATCTTCACTTTCTCAATGAAATGGTCCCATCCAACTAGTTGTTTGTTTTGAAATAACCATCGGTACCAATCCAAGGCTTCTCCATCAAGGTAAAAAGACGCTAAGGTCAATCTGTGAGCCGCCGCGATGCCGTAGAAATCAAATTAACGCTCGGCCTGAAATAGCCATGCTTCTGGGTTTTCACCACCAAAATGACCCAACTCAACCGAAGTTGGTTTATGACGAAGGGTCGGTGCCGCCGGAGCCCATGAACGGATCTCGTTGAGGAGCACCCAGCGGAACTATTTTCCCCACCATCTCTTGGAAGAAGCCTCGCATGTCAGCGAGATCCTTGGCGAATGAATCCTTTACTTCTTTCATTGATTCTGCAATTAGAGCCTTGTGTGTTTGGTCCTCCATTAAAGACCTCTGGATGAAAGCACCAATGTAACAAAAAAGATTACTAATGAACAATAACAATAGTTCTCAAAGACACCTTTGTATTGATAAACTGAACCAACTACAACTTCTGTAAACAACAACAATACTTGATAAACAATATTAAAAGGAAATTTGAAATATAAGAAGAAATACTAGTGATAGATAAAAGAAATGGGATGAGAAGATAGAGTGAAGAAGGAGATGAGAAACTAGAGAAATAGAGATGAGATAACAGAAAGATCAATCATGATTTTGCTTGCCCCCTTATGCTCAGTACTCGTTCTATTTATACATTTTGTTGCAGCAAACTCTGTCCTTTATCACGTGACCTCCCACTCTTCCATACGTAATTGCCAAGTCTTTTAGGAGGAATTACTCTTCTAGAGCTCTTACGTGGCATAGCCATGTGATTACTCTCCGTGGCAGCCCCCACGTCATCCAGGTTAGCAACTTGACTCCTCTTGTTCACAACATTGTAAATCCATATTATGATGAACTCTTCATATCAAAATAATTGTATTCAATATGATAGGGTTAAACATTCATTCGATTAACAACTATTGATTTAATCTGACCTTGAAAACATTTACTATGTTTGTTAGTTTAAAGATGACTATATCTTTATATATTATTCTAAAGTTCTAAATATAAGGTAAAATTGTCATGTTAGTACTTTTGCATTCAACTCCAACACAGTTTTATCCATTTCTTTGTGTCTTGTTCTGATATATTCATGTAATCTTAATCCTGACTTCAAAAGAAATGAATAGATGATATCTCCAGCTGCTCCAAACTTTTGGCTTGAGATGTGTGTAAGGTCCCAGGCTGCTCTGTAACAAACATTTCCATATATAATACTTTGGTGAAATATGTTTGTTAATGTTTTCCTAATTATATAATTATAAGTTGATGAATGAAACTACTCTAGCCGTTTAAATCTGTAATCAAAACTGCAAAGTGTAATACACATCAAAGAACATTATTTATGAAAGAGTATCATGTAATATATGAATACATTAAATGTTGCTCAAAATATAATTCACTATACATTCTACCTACCTAGATAAATTTAGTTGTTAATTTTTGTAGTTTCAACTAATATTTAATCATCAATTATTCAATGAATAAGTCATTTAAATACAAGTTGACTATTCATCTATTTCAGCTTCTATTTTTTCACTTTATTCTATTATTTATTATGATGTATTTTTAATATCATTTATTTTGTATGAACTATTTTTACGTAACACATGCAATGCACGTCTCCAGAAACTAGTATTACTAAAAGTGAGAACAAAAAAAAATTAAATGTTGAAATACCATTTTACCCTTACATTAAATAAAAATATTATGAAATAGCTAATCAATTAAATATTGAATAGTAATTATATAATACTATTATTATATTACACTAAATTCTAAAAGTGGAAAGGTGTTAAGTAAAAAATTCAAAGAATAAATATTCATAGATTTTAAGTTTTTTCTTGTCCATTTTGGAGTTAAGGTATGATTGTCCAAAATAAATTTGATATGCAACCCATATTTTTAAAATTATGAACTCCTAAATATGAATGTTGAATTACTATAATACTGTCAATTAGAAATACTCAATTAATTTAATCATGTTATATAAAAATTGATACCTTTTCACATTAATGGATTGTGACTTTTGTGATGAGTTGTGACTTTTCCAAAGGATTGTGTTGTGACATTTCGGATGAGTTGTGATTTTTTCAAAGGGTTGTGACTTTACGAAAGAGTTGTGCCTAATCCGATGAGTTGTGACTATTTCAAATGGTTGTGACTTTACCAAAGAGTTGTGCCTTATCCGGTGAGTTGTGACTTTTTCAAAGGATTGTGTCTTTTCCGATGGGCAGATACTTTTTTGAAGGGTTGTGACTTATCTAATAAGGCATAATCAGAACATATTCATACTACTATTTGTTAGCTATAAATTGAGGGGTTTCCTCTCACTTTTAAACTACAATGTTTTAAGGTTTTATACTCTTCCTCTTCTTAAAAATTCTCAATTGTTATTTGGAATAGTTGACTAAGTTCGAAACCCAATGAAATTCTAGGTACCACATAAGAAAGAGTTGGTGAAGAAATTGTAGCAAATCATTCATCAATTTAGACTCATATTTTCCTCTGACGATTTTCATCACATACATACATCAATATTATTTATATCATTTTAGAACAATAATACTGTTTAATTAACCTATGTATTTTATTCATTAAAAAAATACTAATTTCCTGCGAATAGTTAATAAAAAAAGGCGAAGTGAATGAGCTAGTTATCACTTTTGTTCTTGTTGGCACAATCATTTAAGGAAACAATATGCTCTTTGCTTTTTAGACAGTCTTTGAGTAAATCTAAAATAAGTGGACAAGGCTATCATGGGACTAGTAACATGAAGGGAGAGATGAATGGTCCTAAAAACTTTGATTTTACATGAAACTCCATCGGCATATTACATTCACTGTTTGGCTCACCAACTACAATTGACACTGGTAGCTATTCCTAAAAACCATTTGTTGTGGACAAATTCTTTCCTATTATTGCAAATGGGTTGAATGTGATTGAAGCATCACTTAAGGCATAAGATCTACTTTGGGACCATCAAGCAGAAATGAACAACTACTAGAAAGCTGTGAGGTTCAAAGAGGAAAAGGCTTGAATCAAGAACGAGGGCTTCAAGGCCAAGTGAAACTCATTGGGATCTAATTTTAGAACATTAGATAACTTTGTAGTTTTATTTTCATCTATAGCTCTTGTGCTTGATGCAATTAAATGTGGAAGTTCCAATCACAATGACAGATTGTAAAAAGGAGCTTTTCTAAGTATGATCAGTGAATTTGAACAAGTTTTCCTTCTTTACTAGTTGTTGGAAATATTAGTGATGTCAAATCAATTGAGTGCAACATTGTAGAGAAAGGATCAAGATATTGTTAATGCTATGATATTTCTTGACACTACTAAAAGAAGACAATAATTGTTGAAACATGGTGGATGAGAATCTTTTATGTATGAAGTTTCTTCATTTTGTGATAAACATGAAATTTTTTATACCTAAGATGGATGAATTGTATATTCCTGTCAAGTCAAAAATAGGTCTTATAGTGTTACTTATTCACATCACTTAGATATTGAATTTTTTTATGCTATTATAAACTAGAAACTGCAAGAGCTTAATAATAGTTTTAGTGTCATGAGTGGTAACTTGCTTCTTTGTATGACAAGCTTGAGTTCAACTAATGCTCCTGCTAATTTTAATAAGGAAAATATAATGACACTGACCAAACATTATCCAAATGAGTTTGGTGAACCAAAGCTTAAAGATCTCAATCATCAACTTAATATTTTAATAATACACATACGGCATGAAGATCTTACATTATTTCATTTGAAAGGAATTGGTTATTTGGCAGAAGCACTGGTTAATGTAAATCTCAATTGTTAGAGACAACACTCTCATCCATGAAACATATCAAGAGTGAATATCTTAGTAGTATTAGTGATGAATTTGTAAATGATTGTTTAGTTTGTTACATCAGAAGGACATATTTGTAAATATAAATAACAATGCTATCATTGATCGTTTTCATAACATAAAAACACCTTGATGTCAAATATGAATGGATGATTTTTTTTATATTCGTACTAAATTAATGGCATCCAATCATTTTGTAGTTTATGCTTTGGCCATAATTTATCTCATTTTTTAAGCTAAAGAGAATTGTATACCGAATTTCATAGTGAATAAGAGGTTAGACATTTGTTTGCAACACATCACGTTGGATGTTGATGTAAAACTTTATTTATCAATATGAAGAGTTGAGTTCTTTAATTCAAAGTTCTAAAATATTATTGATTAAACGTAAATTGTTCTTCTTCCCTTTTTTGTTTATTTTTTTATTGTAATGTTCAATAGTGATTCGAGTGAAATTAAAATAATAAAATACTCTAATAGAATTTATTGGGGCCTCAAAATATTGGAGGCCTAAAGCAGATGCTTTGCTAGTCTTACCCTTGATCCATGGGTTCACCTCTGCTTGTTATGCCTTAATTGATTGTAGAACCACAGTCCTTAAATTTCTTTTCCCAATGAACCAACCATAGAGTAAAAACAAATAGTACTTCAGTGCCTATAGGTCGATTTGTCTCTTAATTTAAGGACAATAAAATAATTTCTAAGGGTTGTATCTACCATCTAGTCTAGGTTAAGGGTTCTAGTTTCGAAACCCAACCCTTCAGTCAGTTCCAGTGGCAAATGAATTTCCCAAAGTGTTCCTAGAGGTTCTTCCTAAAGTCCCTCCCAAACTGGAACTCGACTTCGGAATAGACCTTCCTCTAGATAAAAAAACAAATTATATTCTTATAGAATGGCTCCAGCTGAGCTTAAGGAGTGAAAGGATCTCCTAGAAAAAGATTTCATTAGACCTAACGTCTCTCCATAGGGTGCTCAGTTGTCATCGTGCATAAGAAAGATGATTCTCTCAGAATGTGTATTGATTAGCATTAGTTGAACAAGGTCACAATCAAGAATAAGTATCCCATTCTTGGAATTGATGACTTGTTTGACCAACTTTTATTAATGACAAGAGAAACCGACAGTCGCTACCCTTTGGGTGCGCACAGGGTAAAAACCCCGCTCCTATGTAATAGCTCGCAAACTTGAGACCTTCAATATGGAAGTCCCAAGTCCAAAGTGGACCACCCCGAAAGGTGACTTGTTTGACCAGCTTTAGGGTTCCAGCTTCTTCTCAAAGATAAACATCAGATCAATCTATTATCATCTTAGAGTTGGACATTGTGACATTTCAAAGACCGCCTTTAAGACTCGGTATGGTCACTGTGAATTTGTTGTTATGTCTTTTGGACTAGAAAATGCTCCAATAGATTTTATGGACTTGATGGACAGGATGTTGAAATAGTATTTGAATATGTTCGTCAATGTCTTGATAGATGACATCCTTATTTTCTTGGAGCAATGATGAGCATGCAAGTCATTTGAGGATTGTATTGTGGATTCTTAAGGACCGTTGGATGTTTTCTAAGTTCGATAAATGTGAGTTTTGGTTGAAATCAATAACATTCCTCAGTCATGTTGTCTTTGGAGAAGGCATACAGGGCATTCATGTTGATCCTCAAAATACCGACGTAGTTAAGAACTGCCCTAGACCTCTCTCTCCAAAAATTAGGAGCTTCTAAGGTTTAGCTAGTTAGTACAGATGGTTCATTGAAGGATTTTCCTCTAGTGCTTCTCCTTTTTCTAGACCGACTAAGAATAAGGTAACATTTTGGTGGTTAGAAGCTTGTGAGAAGAGTTTTAAAGATTTGAAGACTAGACTTACTTCAACCCAAGTTTTGACTTTACCAGAAGATTTAGATGGGTTTGTGGTTATTGTGATGCTTCCAGGATTGGCCTGAGGCGAGTTTGCAAAAATACCCCACAAAACCCTAATTTTGGCTTTTAATTATTAAATCACACTTTAAAAAAAAGGTGACGCCTATTGCATCGCCACGTCATGTCGCCAATCACCTTTTGATCGCCATGGTACGCCTTGTCGCGTCCCATTTTTCATCAAAAACAGGTTTCGTGCACGACCTAACAACTCTTTTGGGTTTTTGAATTTGAAGAGTCGCCACCTAACGAATTAAGGTGTGTTAGGGCACCTATCTAACTTAACTAAATCTAGCCAAGGTCAAACGAACCAGAGATCAAGGTAAGGGTTCAAATTACCTCGAGCGGAAGATGTTAAACATCCCTCGAGGTCCACAAATGTGAGTCCCGATCATATCTCATGCAATTTATGTGGGGGTTACAAGTAGCAAATAAGATCACTTAATTATTATTTATTATTTAATTTAACATGCTAGCTAGGTGATAATATAATATTAAACAAAAAGATCACATTATTTAAAATAACATGCGAGACTATGTGATAAAACATAATCAACAATTAAATATCACATTATTATTTTAATTAATTAGTTATTGTGCAAAACTAGGTGATAAAATAAATAATAACAAATATTAAACAATTAGCTCATATTATTGTTTTAATTAAATATTTAAGCATGCGAGACTAGATGATAACAAATATTAAACAATTAAGAATAAATTTATTATTTTTAATTAATTATTTAAGCATGCAAAACTAAAAGATAGAAATAAATAAAATATTAAATAAAAATTTAGAGATAAACGAAAGGATAGGAAACAAACAAATAAATAGACAAACAAATTTATTTTACTTAAACTACCACAAATAAAATATTAAAAAAATAAGATTACTTCAACTATTTATTATTTGAGCATGCGATCTATGCGATAAACAAATATTGAAAAAATATTTATCAATTAATAAAGAGATAAACAAGAAGACACAATATGCACAAATAAATATAGAAGATAGTTCGATTTTATTTATTATGCCACACCAAACAAGCATAAGATGTGCGAAAAATAAAGTTTTGAAAATTGAGCAAGTTTTGAATAGAATTTTTATTAAAAAATGTTTGTTTCTTTATAGGGATGATACCACGATATTGTTAATTACGTTCCTCCACCATAGAAACAATTTTGATTTGAGGTTGGTCTTAGAAAAAATAATAATAGTTTTTATTTTGAAGATGATTTAAAAGATATAGTTTTCACACAAACACATAAATATTTAAGTATAAGTACACATAACCCCTTTTGAAAATCATGGGTAGGTGGTACTCCCGGGGACGCGTTGGCTTAATTTAAAAATTGGAGTTAGACCTTGTAATTCCTTTGAATTTTCCACTAACGATAGGTTAGGAGATAGTGCTTATAATTTATATTTTTTAAAACAATTGTCATAATCAATCCAAGGTTTGAAAGGAGGATTGAACAATGACTTTGACAAAACAAAAATCACTTTAAAAAAATTTATTAAAAAAACTAGTAGAACTTTAATGTATCCAATAATTTAATGCAAAGACTATCACTATGAAATATATTTTAAAACAATCAAGCAAATTTGTTAATTGCAACAAATGATTTTTTTTAGTTATTATTTTAAAGAACATGTGTACATTTCATTATTAATGCATAAATTACTTTAAGTGGTAAATCCAATTATTAATTAGAAACAATATTAGCTAATTTATTTATTTAAAAGTGGCAGAAAATATGCGCAACAAATTTTATTTCAATTATTGATACGCTGAAAATTATTTACAAGCCTATAAACATGATTTCTAGGTGTTCGGAAAGTCAAAACAATAGAACAACACATATAGGCATGATTTTCTAACTCCAAATGATATATAAAAAATATTTTTAATCCTTAGGCATGATTTCAACGTTATAATACATGCTGAAAAATTGTAATATACAAAGAATTATTAACATCTAATCAATTAGCCTACTAAAACTATTAAAATCTGATTTTAACATGCAAAAGTTATTAGAATCTAATTATATTAAAACTTTTTAACAAACTTAATTAAATGAAATTATTAAGCATGCTGAAAATTAATATTATTCAAAAAAAAAAAAACTCATAGCATAGTGACTAGTTCATTATTCCATTTCCAAAAATTAACATCGAGACAAGATTAAATTTAACACATATTTACGACAAGTTAATTAATATGATCAAGTTATAACCAAGGTTTCTCAATAATTAGGCATGATAATTTTATTAGCAATTTAAGATTAGGGAAAACTTGGTTAATGAACTAACAAGCTTAAGTTGTTGAAACATTCAAAAATTAATAAAATTAATTAACCTTGACTTTATTAGTTAAGTCCAATGAGCATGATATCTATCCTTATTATTTAAATCCTATAGGCATGGTTTCTGAATGAATTTGCAAATAAGCGACAATTAGCATGTAATTCCCCCTCCCCTTAGATGATCCCCAAGTTATTCATATATCAGAGAGTTTAGAGTCATAAAAGTATTACAAAATCCAAATAAGTAAATAAGAAAATACAGATTCAAATACATAAATTAAATAAAGTAATCTCGACTCATAGCGAATCTTCAACTTGAATTTTAGGTTTGAAACCTGTCAAAACAAGCAATACGCTACACACGTATTCATATTTACTTTAGACAAGGAGAGACACACATACATATATTTAACAATAAATTACACATATAGAAAAAGAATAGAACAACAAACTTACATAAATGTGTGAACGCAAAAATAATATAAATGTTAATTAAGAACACTAACCGGTTAAGAGGAAAAGAAATATCAGCAATGTAGACAAGTTGATCCAACTTTTGACTCGAACACAGCAAAAAAGCAAAGAAAGCACTTTGATGTTTACCAAAATCATTAATAATTTTAAGAGTAGAGAGCAATATTCAAATATATGCAATAATAGAATGTGAGGGTGAAAGAATGTGTAGAACTTGTGTCAAAAGTGAGTGAATGAGTCTATATCAAGATGTAAGAATGAATAAAACAATGAAAGAACTTTTTGTGATTAAAAGTGTGTGAAATGAGTGAGAATAATGAGCAAGGGTCTATTTATATAGTGAATAGGGGCACAATTTAGAAGGAAAAAATATATTTTTGGAACCAATTATATCACATTTTTCTTATTTTAAAGGAGAGCCAAATCAGAAAATTTTAAAATATTATTATACCAAATATAAACAAGTAAGAAATTATGACAAGAATAAAATTAGGAAGAGCAATATTATTTCCTTAAATAATGAAGAGCCAAATCAAATTTATTTAAATTATTTTACCAAATATATGAGCAACTAAATATGACAAGGAAATAATTAAAGTTGCCATAAATAAACAAGTAAGAATTAATCAAGTCAAATTTTAATGGAAGGAGGGATCAATTAATATTATTTCCTTATATAAAAGAGCCAAATCAGTAACATTATTCTATAATCTACTTTACTAAAATGTAACAAGTAACAATAAATTCACCTTTAATTTTGGTAACTACAACCAATTAACAATAAAATAAAAATAAAACTAAGTTTACCTTACCAAGAGCCGAAATCTGCACATAAAAATTAACTTAGCATAAATTAACCCTCAACATGTCAAATTAGATAAACGAAAAAAACATAGGTCAAGCAATAATACTTTTACCATGGTTATAAAACAAGTAAGAAATTGGACAAGAACTATATTTGAAAGGAAAAATCAATTTACAAGATTAATTAGGCAAGATTTCACCACTCAATTCATACAATGTAAAGAGAATATTAAGAGCAAATTGAAGAGTAACAGATTAGTTCTTCGATCAGGCCTCAAACATGATTTTACAAGGAAACAATCGCTCATACAGACTGTCAAGAATTCATCAATTATTGCGAACCTCAAGATGAACACCAACATAAAGTAAGAGACGATAATTTTAACACAAACAACACCATATTATGGTGGATGAATAAGTATAAGCTAAAATTAACACATTAATTTTATCATGACACTTCAATAACAAGCAACCCACATTCATGAAGATTTAAGATTTAAAACAAAGGTTCATATTTGGGACAAATCTATAAAGATCGATCTGTCCTTATCCAAATGCTCTGTAAATTCGCCGGAGATGAGATAAATGGAGACGCTAGGGTCTCGCTAGCTCGTTGTTGTCGTTGCTGCTGCTGTGCTGCGTGGAGCCGCTGTTGCTTCCCTACGGAGCTCGCTGCTGGTCGTTTCGCCGGTCACTGCTGGAGTTGCTGTCCCCTGGAGAACCTTGCCTGGATGCTGGTGGTGGTGGTGGTTGCTCGCTGCTGGACTAAGTTGCCGTTTCGCGGCTGCTGCTAGTTCTGCTGTCTCTGCGAAAAGAAGAAGAAAAGAAAAGGAGAAGAAGAAGGGGAAAACAGTGGGGGGGAATGGGGAGGGGAGAAAGGGCGAGAGGGAGAGGAGAAGAGGGAGGAGGAGAGAGGGGAGAGGAGAGAGGAGCAGAGGCGGACAACGACTGACCTCGCCTGAGCTGCCACTGGTCGCCTTTCTTCGTTGGGCGGAGAAATAAAATGAAGATGAGAGAGGGAGAGGGGGAGGCGGCGGCTTGGAGAGAGGTGAAGAAGATGAATGAATAATGCTTTTTTAGGTTAGGGTCTTTTTAAGTTAAATAGATAGATTAAATCTGGACAATTGATTTTAGAAGAGATGAGAGGCTAGGATTTGATCTAGGACTTAATTATTTAAATGGACGGACGAGATTAAAGCTGAAATTATATTGAATTGAAATACGAAATGGGTAGATTTGAAAGAAGATGGCTGGTGATAATTGAAATAAAATTTGAACTGGAATGGCTAGAATTGAAATAAATTGAAATAAAATAGTCTAATTTTTAAAATAATTTTGAGGAAAATTTAAAGAAATGCTATTCAATTAAAATATTACAAATATTATAAAACTTTTATGTAAATAAAATCACTTAAAATTTAAAACATTTGAATAAAACAATTATTCTAGAATTTATTAACAATTTTAAAAATATTTTAATAATATAAACATACTAAAATATATAATTTTTATGCAAAATCGACTAAAATTCCAAACATTAATTAATTTTTAAAATGCGTATTCAATCGAATAACATTCTTAAAAATGGTTAAAGGTCGATCAAAATTGGGTGTCGACAGCTGCCCCTTGGTTGCTTGACAATGAAGAATGAATTGTCGGGCAACTAACGTTGACTTAGTAGCCGATTTTGTCCGATCGACGAGAGACGTCAGTGGGATCAATTGGAACGATGTCGAGTAGAAAAAGGGTACGACCGAGACTTTGGTATTAAGACGCGCACATATCTCTGGTTATACGAGAATCAGGTCGTATGTAGTTCTAGATTCAAGAGCTAACGAAACTCTTAAAAATTTAAACAACGGTAAGATATTCGAAAGGGTACGATATCAACTTGAATGGATAAGATTAGAGTAGCGAGAAGAGAGAGAATAGAGAAGAGTATGATAGAGAGATTCCAACTTTGAGCAAGGTTCAGATAAATAGGAGAAATTTGAGTAGAAGAATTGATAGGGCCTTTGTTTCGATAGATGTTAGCACGATAATTGTAGTTGAGAGAGAGATGATCATGCCTATAAAATGTCAGTCTCTGCAAATCGGTAACTTGTAATATGATTAGAGCAAATATATCAAATAGACGATAAAGGTAAAATGATGCAATATCCCATATCGACCATGATATTTGCCATAAGACTATGAGAATGATGTCTTAGTCTATGATGTCTAGGGACATGATACGCAAAAATATATCCTCAGGTCATGAAAATGTTGTCTGCAGGCCATGAAAATGAAGCCTTTAGACTATGATACCTTCTGATCATGATAGACATAAATTAAATCCTTAGGCCATGATATGATATCTGCAGGCCATGAAAGATGTGCCTTTCGAGGATGACACCTTCAAAATATATGTAATGAGTAAAGAAAGTGTATCCGTTTTGATATAATTTTGAATCAGTAGTAACTCTGTACAGATGTGTTCGGGGACATGCAATTCTCGAGCATAATGCAATCTTGGGCACATGGCAATTTGGGTACATGCAAACTTCGAGCACAATGCAATCTCGGGTGCATGCGATAATGCAATCTTCGAGAACATGCAATTTATGCAGTCTCGGGCACATGCAATCCTTGGGCATAATGCAGTCTTACGCACAATGCAATTCTAGAGCACATATGACAATTCAATCTTCGGACACATGCAATTTTAGGGGACAATGCAATTCGGGAGAGTAGAATCTTCGAGCACAATGCAATTCGGACACATGTAGTCCTCGGGCACATACAATAATGCAATTCTCAGGCACAATGCAATCTTCGGGCATATGTAATTAAGGCACAATGCGATCTGAGGCACATGTAATCTTTGGGCATAATAGTTTATTGAGGGCATGAAGTACCTTGGACATTCGCCTTGTTGGAAGGGTCGAGTGACATTTGTAGGGCTCAAGAGTGGTATGTTAATCCTTCAAGCGATGTTGAAATTGCCTTTTTATATGTACCTATATCTTCTGCATTTAAAGAAAATTAGATAGTTTCAGGGGGAGGTTGATCTGTATCCGTGATTTGACACAGTATGCTCCTTTGATGTCTGTTAGGAAGTCCCTCGGAGTGTTGTCGATAATTTTGAGATCCTCTCAAAATTTTTGTCCCAGTGTAGTACTTCTGCTGTTCTAATTTTGTTATGATTGTAGCTTGTCTGCTGTGAATTTTTGACATCCTCTCCTAAATTCTACCCCAGTCTTGATTTGGGAGAAAATATGCTTGTCTAGGGAATTTTTGAGACCCTCTAAAATATTCTGCCCTAGTTACATAATAGAGGGGAAAATAAAATTTTATTTATGATAAGATCGAACCCCCATAGGAGCGCCTACGTATCCCCTCTTAAATGGGAATCGGGTTTGACGTAGTTCCAAATTACAAAGAGGAGAGCATTCTTAACCAATAATGGAAATGACAGATTTTGACCAACTTATTGCCCATATGTTATCATGAGTGTCTGGATGTAGAAAACTTGAACTTAAATGGCGCAAGCCTTATTTGGAACAGGGTCAAATAAACTTTGGCATGTTCACTTTTGGAATTTCTTTTTTGTAAAGTCCTCCAGGAGTATGACCTTAGTATCAATCAAGTGTTGGATTTTTCCTTCAGATAACTACATTCTTCAATGGTATGTCCTTCCATTCCTGAATGATAAGCACAAACCTTAGAAGATTCAATCCACCATGCACACATATTCATCCTTATTTTATTGATAGGAGCGATGTGTCCAGCCATCCTCAAAGTTTCATAGAGTTGACCTATAGGCTGAGTGAGAGGAGTATAAATTTTCCCAGGCTTCCTCTCAACCTTGAAGAGGATTTTGCGAATATGCGGTTGAGTGATGACTTTGGCCTTGTGAACAGGATATGTTGGTTGTTGATATGGCGGAGGAGGCCTTTGGTACGTATACATTTGATATGGAAGAATTGGAAATGGTATGAGAGGCACATGATGCCAAGGAAATTGGTGCGAAGGTGTTTCATATCGAGGAGCTCGCATAGTAGGAATCTGCGGGTGTGGAGTAAGGTGATGGTAGGATATTGATAATTTGGAAAATGGATGTTCTTTGGAGGTATTTGAATGGAACTTGGTTGATTTTGAGAAGTGGGGTAACTTGGAAAAGGATGAGATGTAGGGTGAGTTGGATGATTATTTTAGATAGTGGCTTGACTTGAGAAAGGTGACATATCTATGTTTGTCTCCAAAGTAGGATTGGCGGAGAGTAACAACTTGGGCCACTCGCACATATCCAACACATCTTCTTCTAACTTCTTTATTTTTTGCTCAAGGCGTGATACCAACTCGTCTGAAATACAGTTCTTTTCAACAGTCTTGCATATAACCTTGTCATTAGTCACTTTCCACTTTCCTTTGTGATTCTTAGTTGGGAGAGAAGGAAGAGAGCCCTTTGATCGCGTGCGGTAACCATGGTCTACAAATCAACCATTAGGTAAGGGTAAAAAAATATAAAAGCAAAATAAAGCCCAAGTTAGAACATTGTATAAGTTGCTATATCAAACACATTATTTTAATATAAACACTCTAAATGCAAAGGAGCCTTGTTGAGCCAGAGGTAGGCCTAAGCGGCACATAAATGATGCATAATAAATTAATTCAAGCCTTGTTTGCCAATTGGAGTTTAGATTAGTAGAAATAAAACAACTTTCATTAATTATAAAATTCGAACATCACATTATAATTGAAAAATGAAAACTGAAATAAACTAAGGGGAAAGGGACTACATGAGGGGAATCATCTTAAATTCTAAAATCTTGAAGATATCGATTCCAAGAGCTTGGCGCCAATTGACCTCTTGTATCAGGAGCGACTTCTTGTCTGATGTTCAACACACTGCGTGCCCATATGTTTTCCCTTTCATCGGTGAGCCCATGGTATCCTTCTCCACTTAATACTGGGTCTTCAGACTCTATCAGGATACATATGCAATACTCATGTGTGCATAAAGCCTGTCCTGCACCCATAGGAATGGTCAAAACATGATCCCATCGTCGAAGTATGTTGTGGACTTGTGATTTATCTAGTCCAAACTCATACTTAAACTTCTCCATGTCAGATCGGAGTGGTATGACTTGAGTTTGCCCAAATTGGCGAAGTACTCGAAGAGGCGCATATGGTTGAACACCCTTTAAGCCAATAAGCTCAATGAAGTATCGGTCGTCCCCTCTTACTATGACATTAGGCGTGGACAACCAATAGAGCTTACATTGGATTCGGCGGCTCTCAAGCTCTTTCAAAAGTATCTGCCAGTCCACAAATCCTACAGGTTCGGTGAAACGTACCATTCCTCTTGAATGATTATCAATCTTGTTGCCTTGAACAAGAAAGATGTCTACCACGTCGGATCGCCTGTGGAAGTGTTCGATAGCCTATAGTTCAAGTAGAAGGTTGCATCCCTCGAAGAACATTCTACCATTGACACATGCTGACAGACTCCTCATTATCTCCTCCAGGATCATGGGCACTATGGTTTTCCTAGGCTCGCCCCCTCTTTGAGCTAAGTCTCGAACCACGTACCTTAAACATGTGTCGATTCTTCCCCTTGTTTTAGGAAAAACCAAGGATCCTAATAAGGCAATGGTAAAGGCATCTAAGCGATATTTTTCCCATTCTTCAACGGAACACTCAAATTCATCTTTGAAAGTGTAGTAGCTATTATCTCGGCCAAATCGTGAGTATAAAAAGTCTAAATGAGTCCACCCAAGGTCTAAAGAAGTCCAAATTGGATTATACTTCATCCCCATACTTTTTAGAAATTCCCTTGATGATGGCTTATATGGTACCATCATTTCACACTCATGGTACGGCAAGTCGATGAAACCACTAATTTCTTCAATTGTTGGTGTCAAGTCACAATCTGTAAATTTGAAAACCATCCTCACAGGGTCCCAAAATTCTAGTAGTGCCCTAGTCATATGAGGGTTTGGTATGACGAATATAAGAAATGTGAGACCACCCACCCACTAAAGAATCTCCCTTTCCCGATCTCTCTTTATATCTACCCACCAGCTCCTAAGTGTGTGATTCACCTCTGTGACCATTTGAGGGTTAGGGGATTCAATATCATCCATGACTCTACAAACAAAACAATAAATAACTTCTAAACTCAATTTTTGCAAAGTTGGCTTGATTTAATTATTATGATCACATTGACACATAAATATGCAATTTGTCTAAAGGGTGTTGCAACCCTTTAGACTATAAGGTGGCTACTAATTATGTGGATTGACACCAAGGGTCAAACCACCTAGGTCTTATGCAACATGTATGACCTAACTAGGACCTCTAAGAGTTGGCTTGCCACGGACTTGAAAGGGATTCTATGCGAGAGACTCGTGGTTTCGCGGTAGTAAAACTATTTATTCCGTCCACGCATATGCTGACTCTCTATGAAAAGAATTTAGAGTAGTTGTGAAAGGTGCAAAGGCACAACATCACGAGAACAAAATAAAAAAAAAAAGAAGAGGGTCCCAATTGGGGGAAGTATGAATGGAATGCCAGTTATCAAAGCAGTAACATTTAGCATTTAGATGAAAAATAGTAACACATAAGCAGTTTATAGAAGGGATAAATAAATAAATGAATATATAAATAAGTTAAGGAAAGCAAACATATAAACATATTAAAAATCATGTAAATAAGGAAAGAGGGTAAAACATGCAAGGAAATAAATAAAGGGAAAGGAAAAAGGTGAAACATGATAATAAACAAATAGGAAGAGGGAAAGGGGTGAAACATGGAAATAAGACAATAAATAAGGCAAAAATATAATAACTAAACATGACAATCACCTAACAAATAATGAAATAACCAAATAAAGTAAACCCTACATAAATAAGCAAGAAACACATAATGGTAAGAACCTAATATCACCAGCATAGTCGCCATTCTATCGCGCCCAATTTTTATTTTTTATCAAAAATGGGTTTCGTGCATGACCTAACAACTATTTTGTGTTTTGGATTTTTAACAGTCATCACCAAAGGGCACCTATCTAAACTAACTACATCTAGATAAGGTTAAACGAACCAGAGATCAGGGTAAGGGTTCAAATTAACTCGAGGAGAAGGTGTTAGGCATCCCTCGAGGTTCACAAATGTGGGTCCCGACAGTATTTCATGCAATTTATATGAGGGTTACAAGTAGCAAATGTGTTCACTTCATTATTATTTATTATTTTTAATTTAAAATGCTAGCTAGGTGATACTATAATATTAAACAATAAAGATCACATTATTTAAAATGACATGCGAGACTATGTGATAAAACATACAATTAAATATTACATTATTATTTTAATAAGTTAGTTAGTTGTGCAAAACTAGATGATAAAATAAATAACAACAAATATTAAACAATTAGCTCACATTATGGTTTTAATTAAATACTTAAGCATGCGAGACTAGATAATAGCAAATATTAAACAATTAAGAATAAATTTATTATTTTTAATTAATTATTTAAGCATGCAAAACTAAGTGAAGCAATAAATAAAACATTAAACAAAAATTTGGAGATAAGCGAGAGTATAGAAAACAGACAAATAAATAGGCAAACGAATTTATTTTATTTAAACTACCCCAAATAAAATATTAAACAATTATAATTACTTCAACTATTTTTCTTTGAGCATGCGATATATACAATAAACAAATATTGAACAAATATTAAACAATTAATAAAGAGATAAATGAGAAGACATACTATGCACAAATAAATATAGAGGATAGTTCGATTTTATTCATTATGCTACACCAAACAAGTATAAGATGTGCGAAAAATTAAGTTATGAAAATGCAAGTTTCGAATAAAATTTTTATCTAAAAATGTTTGTGTTTTTATAGGGATGATTCCACGATCTTGTTAATCGCGTTCCTCCACCATAGAAACAATTTTGATTTGAGGTCGGTCATAGAAAAAATTAATAATAGTTTATATTTTAAAAATGATTTAAAAGATTTAGTTTTCACACAAGAACATAAATTTTTTAGTGTAAGTACACATAACCCCTTTTGAAATCATGGGTAGGTGGTACTCCCGGGGACTCATTGGCTTAATTTAAAAATTGAAATTAGACCTTATAATTCCTTTGATTTTCCCACTAACGATAGGTTAGGAGGTAGTGCTTATAATTTATATTTTTTAAAACAATTGTCATAATCAATCCAAGGTTTGAAAGGAGGATTGAACAATGACTTTGACAAAACATAATGACTTTGACAAAACATAAATTATGTTATAAAACTTTATAAAAAAACTAGTAGAACATTAATGTAGCCAATAATTTAATGCAAAGATTATCACTACGAAATATATTTTTAAAAAATCAAGCAAATTTGTTTATTGCAACAAATGATATTTTATTATTATTAGTTTAAAGAAAATTAGCACATTGCATTACTAATGCAGAAATTACTTTAAGTGGTAAATCCAATTATTAATTAGCAACAATATTAGCTGATTTATTTATTTAAAAGTGGCAGAAAATATGTACAACAAATTTTATTTCACTTATTGAAATGTTGGAAATTATTTACAAGCCTATAAACATGATTTCTAGGTGTTCGTAAAGTCAAAACAATAGAACAACACATATATAATCATGATTTTCTAACTCCAAATGATATATGAAAAATATTTTTAATCCTTAGGCATGATTTCTACGTGATAAGACATGCTAAAAAATTGTAATATACAAAGAATTATTAACATCTAACCAATTAGCCTACTAAAATTATTAAAATCTGATTTTAACATGCAAAAGTTATTAGAATCTAATTATTTTAAAACTCTTTAACAAACTTAAAGTTATTAAATAAAATTATTAAGCATGCTGAAAATTAATATTATTAAAAAAAAACTCATAGCATAGTGACTAGTTCATTAATCAATTTCCAAAATTAACATATGAGACAAGATTATACTAAATTTAACACATATTCAAGACAAGTTAATTAATGTGATCAAGTTATAACCAAGGATTTTCAATAATTAGGCATGATAATTTTATTAGCAATTTAAGATTAGGTAAAAATTGGTTAATGAACTAACAAGCTCAAGTTGTTGAAACATGCAAGAATAATTAAAATTAATTAACCTTGAGTTTATTAGTTAAGTCCTATGATCATGATATCTATCCTTATTATTTAAATCCTATAGGTATGGTTTCTAAATGAATTTGCAAATAAGCGACATTAGCATGTAATTCCCCCTCCCCTTAGACGATCCCCAAGTTATGTCATATATGAGAGAGTTTAGAGTCATACAAGTATTACAAAATCCAAATAAGTAAATAAGAAAATACAGATACAAATACATCAATTAAATAAAGTAATCTCGGTTCATACCGAATTTTCAACTTAAACTTCAAAATTAAAACCTGTCAAAGCAAACAATACGCTACACGCGTAATCATATTTATTTTAGACAAGGTGAGACACACATACATTTATTTAACAACAAATTACACATATAAAAAAAGAATAGAACAACAAACTTACATAAATGTATGAATGCAAAAATAATATAAATGCTAATTAAGAACACTAACTGGTTAAGCAGAAAAGAAATATCAGCAACGTAGACAAGTTGATCTGACTTTTGACCCGAACACAACAAAATAGCAAACAAAGTACTTGGATATATTTCAGAATCTTAATTATTTTAAGAGTAGAGAGCAATATCCAAATATATGCAATGATAGAATGTAGGGTGAATGAATGTGTAGAACTTGTGTCAAAAGTGAGTGAATGAGTCTATATCAAGATGTAAAAATGAATGAACAATGAGAGAACTTCTTGTGATAAAAAGTGTGTGAAATGAGTGAGAAGAATGAGCAAGGGTCTATTTATATAGTGAATAGGGGCACAATTTAGAAGAAAAGGATATATTTTTGGAACCAATTATATCACATTTTCCTTATTTAAAAGGAGAGACAAATCAGAAAATTTTAAAATATTATGATACCAAATATAAACTAGTAAGAAATTATGACAAGAATAAAATTAGGAAGAGCAATATTATTTCCTTAAATAATGAAGAGACAAATCAAATTTATTTAAATTATTTTACCAAATATATGAGCAAATAAATATGGCAAGGAAATAATTAAAGTTGCCATAAATAAAAAGGTAAGAATTAATCAAGCCAAATATTAATGGAAGGAGGGATCAATTAATATTATTTCCTTTAATAAGAGAGAAAAATCAGTAACATTATTCTATAATCGACTTTACTAAAATGGACAAGTAACAATCAATTCACCTTTAATTATGACAACTACAATCAATTAACAATACAATAAAAATAATAAAACTAAGTTTGCCTTACAAAAAGCCGAAAATCTGCACATAGATATCAACTAGCATAAATTAATCTACAACATGTCAAATTAGATAAAATAAAAACATAAGTCAAGCAATAATACTTTTACCATGATTATCAAACAAGTAAGAAATCGGACAAGAACTATATATGGCAGGAAAGATCAATTTACAAGATTAATTAGGCAAGATTTCACCACTCAATTCATACAATGTAAAGAGAATATTAGGATCAAATTGAAGATTAATAGATTAGTTCTTCGATCAGGCCTCAAATATGATTTTACAAGGAAACATTCGCTCATATAGACTGTCAAAAATTCACCAATTATTCCGAACCTTAAGATGAACACCAACATGAAGTAAGAGACAATAATTTTAACACAAACACACCATATCATGATGGATGATTGTGGATAAGCTAAAATTAACACACATTATTTTATCATGAAACTTCAATAAAAGCAGCTCACATTCATGAAGATTTAAGATTTAAAAACAAAGGTTCATACCTTATCCAAATGCTCTGTGAATTCGTCGCAAAAGAGAGAATTAGAGACGCGAGGCTCTCGCTGGCTCGTTGTTGTCGTTGCTGCTGCAGCACTGCTGTTACATCCGGGGAGCACCCCCTAGACGTAACCGGCGTCGTTGTCCTTGAAAAGGACTAATACTAGCCTCTTAGCATTCGTCATTACATTTCATAAGTTAAATGAGCGGAAAATTTAAAACTTTTTAACTACTTCTATATTGAGGTTTACTTATACCTCTCGCTTACACATAGTATATAATTAGCGAGTATACATAGACTCCTCATATAGGAAGCAATACATAGACTTCTACTTTTATTTCACATACATAATATAATAATATAGATTCATAAGAAGTCTAGAATACATCTCATATTAAACCATCTAAGTCGAATACAACATCTTGGGTTCAACCCATAGTACATTACAATAAAGGCCTCATATTTTCACTATTCTTGAGGCTAAAGGTAAGTTTTTCATTCCCCGAATCTATTTTTCGATCCGTAGAACGTAATAGAATGGGAAATTAATGATGGGGGAGGGTTTTGATCTACGTTCTATGGTGGAACAACCCTATTTTAGAGAACTGGGATCATGAGTATGATTGAGGGTTCATAGAATTGTTAGAAATCTGGGTAATTAGCGAATGTTTATTGATTACGATATTGTATTGATTGTTTGTAGATCAACAACAAGCTGAACGAATCCATAAAGGGAATAATTATGATTCTTAGGGTTTGAAGCATGTTTCGAAGTAGCTGAAGGTTGTGATTTTATGATTGTATGATGTATTCTTGTTATTTCTTTATTATGATACATATATGTATGTGAATGTTGCATTGTTGATTACACTTATTGTAAGTGAGATAGATGAACAACTATATGGCATGAATCACTTCTTGACTATATGCTTATTCAGAATATACATGTGAATGTGATTTTGGTGTGTTTATGGATCAGTTTCCATGTTCAGGCATAACTTATTGATATCAGTTGCCACATTTAGGGATAAAAAGGGGATCAGATTGCCACAATCTGGCGTAAATATTGGATTTGTTACTAACAATATTCAATAAATCGCGCCAACTCATTTTTTGGTGGGAAATTTTAGACAAATTTTTTCTACGAATTTTTATGGTTCATCAATTAAACTATCTATTTGATATATTTAAGCACGAACAGTAAAAAAGCAATCTTTTTATAAATTTATTACTTCAACATAAAAATATTTCAAGCAATATTTTGCAAGTGAGAATGACAAAATAAAAATAAAGGAGGTAATCTTGTAGACTAGGGTTCCCAAATTATATTTATAATATGTTAACAAAAGATCTTAGAATCAAAGAAATTCTAATCATCAAAATAAAAAGACAATAAATATAAATAATTACGGAGAGAAAAAAATTCATTTCACTATCAACATACAATTTTTTTTTTAAAAAAAATTAATAAATTTAATTTGATTCATTAAAAATTCAATCATTGATTTAACAATTATCGTAACCTAGCAACATATATTATATCAAATATCTAATCACAAAGACCGAAAGCCCCTGAAAGTTTCTAAAATTAAGGTTTGTAACCCAATAGTTCAAAAATTGCTATTTTGGACTCTTTTTCCCTATTTTTTTGGACCATTTATTATTTATCGATGCTAAAATCATCTGTAGCACTAAAATTCACCAACCAAATATGCGTAGTTATCAACAACTAGAACCCCTAACTTATGTGAAATTTTCACATGCTACCCTTTGAAATTTTCACCCAGGTCCCTTAAATAGTTCTTCATTTGTTTCATTCTCATTTTCTTCTTTGATTTTTTTCTCAAATCCCTTTGATGGATTTGACTTTCTAGTAACACCCATTGATGACTTCTATTTATATCCATCACCCGTAAAAAATGTCAAATTTTTCAGAAATTTGATCTTTTTTGCTTTATAGTTATGATCAGTTCTTCAAACCTAATTTTCCTAGACTTGTATATTGCAGAAGCTTCATCAATAGTGACAAAAGTACCCAGCCAAATTTTCTTCTTTTCGATTGGGTGTCTGATTTTAGCAACAAATTTACCACTTCTGCGCTTTCGTTCACCAACATGATACAATCTAGCACAATTTTTGTCTGATGTTATTTTTTGGAATTTCGTTATTGGAGAAAGTTTTATTCAAAGGGAGGGAGGGGGGAGGGGGTAAAAGGGGGAAGGAGGGGGTAGGACTATTTCAATAAAGAAGTGCGTAGAAAAGCAAATCAAGAGTGTATATATATATATATATATATATATATATATATATATATATATATATATATATATATATATATATATATATATATATATATATATATATATATATATATATATATATATATATATATATACATATATATATATATATATATATATATATATATATATATATCCCCCCTCCCTCCCCCCTTTAATAAAACTTTTTCCAATAATGAAATTCCAAAAAATAACATCATTCAAAAATTGTGCTAGATTGTATCATGGTGTTGATCGAAAGCGAAGAAGTCATAAATTTGTTGCTAAAATCAGACACCTAATCGAAGAGAAGAAAATTTGGTTGGGTTCTTTTTCCACTATTGGTGAAGCTTCTGCAATATACAAGTCTAAGAAAATTGAGTTTGAAGAACTGATCATAGCTATAAAAGAAAAAAAGGATAAAATTTCTAAAAATCTGACAATTTTTTTTACGGGTGATGGATCTAAGCAGAAGTCATCAATGGTTGTTACTGGAAACTCGAATCCATCAAAAGGAGTTAAGGAAAAAATCAAAGAAGATATCGAGATTGAAACGAATGAAGAACTACTTAAGGGGACCTGAGTGAAAATTATAAAGGGCAACAATGTGAACATTTCACAAAAATTAGGGGTTCTAGTTGTTGATAACTATGCATATTTGGTTGGTGAATTTAGTGCTACGGATGATCTTAGCATCGATAAATAATTTTATAGTGAAAAAAGAGAGGGAATAAAGTCCAAAATAGTAATTTTAGAACTATTGGGGTACAAGCCTTAATTCTAGAAACTTTCAGGGGCTTTAAGTCTTTGTGATTATATATTCGATACATTATATGTTTTTATGTTACAATAAATGTTAAATCAATGATTAACTTTTAGATGAATGATTTTTTTTATGGTGATAGTGAAATGAAATTTTGTTTCTCCATAATTATATATATTTATTGTCTTTTTATCTTGATAATTAGAATTTCTGTTATTCTAAGATATTTTTGTTATCACATTACAAATATAATTGGGAACCCCTAGTCTACAAGATTACCACCTTTATTTTATTTTGTCATTGTCACTTCAAAAATAATGCTTGAAATATTTTTTGTTGAAGTAATAAATTTATAAAAAGATTGCTTTTTTACTATCTTCTTTATTGAAATAGCCCCCATCCCAAAACCAGGCCCTAACTCGTTTCCTCTTCTCACCGCGTGAAAAACCAAGCAACAATCCAGCGACTTCACGCGTGAACTAGCACCGGAGCTCAGAATGTCGACGCGTATCGCCAAGCGCGCCTCATCCTCCCCCTCTATAGTACGCTCGCGCAGCAGAGCAGGATGGCTTTTCAGTTTTTCCAGTCATATTTCCGTCCTTTTGGCATAAGATCAAGGCACGTAGCATTCAAGGACGATCGTTTAATCCCAGCCGTCTACCTCCCTTTCCCTTTCCGGAATAAGGTCAAAAGCCTAAGAAAATGTCTCTCGGAAATAGGGAAAGGTCTGTTGGAAATTTGAATTTCAAAAAAAAAATGGTCCCCCTCCCAGTTAGAATTTGAGGCTTTTCCCCCCATTCCAAAAACCCCAAAAATCCCTCTTTATAAGCTTCTTGTTATTCATTGTTAGGGTTGGGATTTGAGGGCAGAAAACATAGGAGATTTTTTCAAACAAAAAAAGGGTTCGTAAAGTTTTACAGAGAAAGGAATTCAAAGCTATAAAAATTGTTTCACTTCGGAAACACGCCTGAGATACCTTTTCTCTCTTCTCTATTCGTGGTTTGTGGTTTATTGGGATCCGCTGAGGTTCATCGAAATATTCGTAGTCGGTGGAGTTATCCTCTCGCTCGAGTTTCCAGTTCGTCGCATCGAGAAAAGGTAAAATCCATCATTCTCCATTCTTCCTGTTTGGACTTCAAATTGTTTATATTTTTCTGTTAATATGCTTGACTTCTTCCTTTCTTTGGTCGAAGTGTTGTTGTTGACCGTACGCTGAAGCATTGATATGCATATTCAATATTGAGTCCCCGTTCTTTGATCACTATATATCTTTTGTGGTGTTTGAAATGTAGTATCCTTTTTTTTTACAGAGAGCTAGTTCATTTAGGAGTTGTGTATTGTCATTGTTTTGCTTCTATCCGTCTTGTTTGCCCATTAATGTGTCGTGTTCGCTGAAAATCTGCTCATAGCAATATTTTCGGTTTGGGTCGCTATTTGAAGCTTTCTGATAAGCATGTTGACTGCATTGTTATTTACATTCCATTGCATCTTGAATCCCTCAGTCTCGTCTTATGTGTAGTTTTATTTATTTATTTTTCTGGTTATCAATCATTTCTCTGCCTGGTTCATAGATATATTTTTCTACTAACAGTAGTTTAACACCATGCCATTATTAAAATGTTAAACTCTGTTTCCTCCTTTTTTATATAATTTTTTTTTACAAATCTAAGCATCGTCCTTAGTCATTCATGGTTTTACTTTCTTTCGATTTCAAAGCATTTTGTTGATAGCAGCTCATTCATTCCCTTGTCTTTGCTGCTAGAGCTCCCCATGTTCCTGGTTTCCCTTTGGTCTAGCTATCGGAATGTTCTGCTTGCCTTAAGTTTCTCTTGACTGTTGGAAATTTGTAGTATCATGTAATGTTGGATGTTGCTCCCTGTGCTCCTTTACCAAGGTCGGAGAGAATGAGATCTTAAGGTTCAAGATAGTTAATTTTAAATGCGTGTCTAGGTAGGATAAAAGTTGTGCTAAGTTTATGGTAATGTTCTGCGGCCTACGCATGTCTTCCCCCCCTTTATTTTAAGGTCATGAAAATATGCCTAAAATCTCTCCTATATTCACGTCTAAGATTAGGCAAAGTAATAGCATAATCTGTAATGTTGTTTTAGTGAGTCATTCATACTCTAAATGCTCAAGTCTTCCCCATTAATGTGGATTTATTGTTATCTTCGTTCAGTTTCATGTTACAGGTCAACAAATGACATACACTCCTATAATTCATCTATTTGTTTTTGTATCTTTGACATTTAGTTGCATCCGCATAATCATACAAGTCCATTCCCTGTTTTATTACTGTCCATTCTTTACCTGATCACTGTTAGTATGCTTGTTTGCCTAGAAATCATTATCTAAATGTTTATTCTTGACATGTGAGGTTAATGCAATTGTTAAGTGAAGATTTTTTGAGTGTCTCACTGTCTTACTCGTCTATATTTGTGTAATGTAGGCAATGAGAGTTGTTCATGTACATATTTATTTCTGACATATCTTGGTTGCATCACATAAGTTTCTTTTTCTTTAGTCTCATACTGATCTCTATTCTTGTTCTTCTTTTACTTGGATGAACTGCAATTTCTGGAGTCTGTGAGGTCTCCTTCCTGTGCATTTCATCGATTTGGGACATAAAAGCACAATCCTATTCTTTCTCCGAGTCGGCCAACCTTGAAATTGACGAACAGGTTCCCGCATGTGAAGGAATCAAAGCAAATCGGAGAGTTGAAGAAGTTGGCCAAAAAGGGCCTTTATTTTATTCGAAATATTTTTATTATTATTTGGCTTAAGCCCTTATCGCTTTGTACTATTATTTGCTTTGTTTAGGACAGGTACCCCCCAAATGAGGCCAAAGGCCCAAAACGGAAGATGTGTCCAAATACTGGTCCAGGCGGACAGAAATCGGATTTGGACCCAACTCTCTCTCTCTCTCTCTTTTACTTTCCCGTATATTTATTTTGCTGATTGATTGCCGCTAGTTTTAAGGTTAGAAATTTGCAAATTCTCACAAGGCGCTACTATGTTCTAACGGTTTAAATTAAATCGATCGACTTTAAAAGACTTAAAAATTACTGAAGTAAACTTCGCAAGCTAAATAGTTCACTTTAAAGATAGGCTAGTATTTCATCTTTTAACAAATACTAAGTAAATTTTCAATTCAAGAAGAAAAAATAAATGAAACAATTTTTAGCCAAATAAAGTTAGTTGTCGGATAACCGCAAGTAAGCGGATGCCTTAGGTGTTTTCAAAACCTTCCTAAGATGATAATAGGAATCCCCGAATCCCTTTAAATTTTTCAAAACGATTTTTCTGTTTAAGTCTTTTGAAAACATAGTTTTTTGATTTTCCTTTAAAAATTAAGTGGTGACTCTCAAAAGGTTGAAAACTTTACAAAAATATTATTTTTTTCGAAAATGAAGAAAACAGAACAGCGACTCTGCTAGGGACTTGAGGATTCTAACATTAAAATTAACATTGTTTGGTTATGTGCAAATTAATTGTATACTTGTTTTATTATCACACTTTAAACTGTTGCATTTATGACATATAATTTTCCGTCAAATGGCGATCATTTTTTATTTTACCACTTAAAGGACGATTATGCGGGCTCGCAATCGTTCATTAACCAAATTCTTTCTCGGGGCACCCTGATGAATGTAGTTGGCTACTTGATAGTCAACGATCGTTAAGTGTCCCAGCCTAAGTAGTCCGCTTGGGTCACCCTTTCCACTATAAATAAAACCCACTCCTAGTCAAACTAAGATAGGGCAAAACCAAATCCCGAAAGTAGCGCATTTGCGTAAGATGACCCAACACCCAAGGTGTGTTGGGGCCATTAGAGAGACCACCTTGAGTCCAAAGGGCCCATGGCCTGAACGGGCGATCATATTTATGTGTTAAATTTGAAGGATGTATACGTCATCTGAAAAGTCATTATCCTCAGGGTTGGGAGTAGATTATACATTATTATAGTCAAAGAAAGAGCTCACAAGTTATTAGTCCATTCTAAGACGTGGGCACCCGGAGATGAGAAGAAATGAAGAAGGAAGGACCTTCAATGGAAGCATAGTTTAGAATCGTACCCCTGTGTGAGACTGATAATTTTGTATCCCGTTTCCCCTAATTATGTATCCCCATTCAGTTTTATTCATAAAATGTGTATAAATTTGAGTTTTAGGGGGGCAATGGAATGTTTCAAATGACGTATACATCCCTTAGATCGCTAAGCCTACCCTTGGCACAAAAGGGTCACATATATGTTTAGAACGCGCAATAACTGTTTATGTGTTATAACTGTTTGAGTGATTATGTTGCTTCATTTGGAGATGTTCTAGCCTACTCATTCTCAAAAAAATATTTTTTAGAACTCCTTAAGCATAAATATCAAGTCATTACCGAAAGTACGTCCAAATGCTCTTCGAGTCTTTAGTTTCCCAATAAAGTTCGAACTTTATTTTTCAAAAAAAATCACTTTCTCATATCAGAAAAAAGATTCACCGTTTCAAGTAAAAAAAAATAAAAAATAAAAATCAAGTGGGTCAAACTACGTAGGACCTGAATTCTCTTTTTTGAGATACGTAGGCAACCTTTCAAGGTTCGGTCCCCATTTTTCGATAAACTCTATTTTTCCCAACTTTACAAATAAATTAGAGTTACATCTCAATCAAAATCAGAAGTACGACAATTTACTTTGTCCCAACTCAAGTCGACATTTCTGACTCATTAGTCCTAAAATAATATAGACAAATTTCTGTCTATTTAGTCATCTTTCTACGTGGGCTAATTTATCTTGAAATGAAGCAACTCTTATGTGTTTACAATAATGTGTATGATATTTTATATTGACTGTTATTGACAAAGACTAACACATTTGCCTTTGAGTTGATTTTATTTGTCAAGTACTCAAAAACTGATCTGTGTTGAGAAAATGGGTGAACATCCATACTTCACCAGGTCCAAAGACCCCAAAGATTCCTTCTCCGACCAATGTTTGTAAAAAGACAAAGAGAAAATGGTTGAAACTGTTGAGGATACTGATTTGAATGAAATTACTGTGAATGAGTCTGCTGAACATAACAAGTTGATTGCACAATTGTTCTGACAAATTGCGGAAATGAGGGCGGAGATGGATAAGACCCGAGATTTGACGAATCTGGTTATCATTGCTCACACTCGTACTATAGACAACGAGAGTCCTCCACTATATTTTCCTACTTCGGATCCGGCGTCCGAACATTTCCCAAACAATGCAACCGCCTCTACAATTCCACAACCTTCCGTCATTGACTTAACCACCTCTAACCCAAATCATTCTAGCTCCTCACACCAAAAGTCACCTACTTCTCAAAATCCAGATACCAACATTCTCCGAAAGTTTCCTGTCATTCATCAAATTCCTACTCAAATTGCCCAAAAACCGCCTACCACTCAACTCATACCTCTAAAAATCACATTTCATCTTCCAATATCGCCTGAATCGTACCCTCCTCTTACCACACATTTTGAACCCGAACATTCTGAGAAGAAGGAAAGTGAGTGGAAGGTGATAAAAGGAAAGGCTGAGCAAAGCATCAGAGAGGAAGTCATGAATGCAATGAAAGACTTCCAATACACTCCAGACATTGCAGGGTTCAATTATGAAGATTTGTATCGTCATCCACATTTGGAGCTTCCAGAAGGTTTTAAAGTTCCGAAGTTTGATACATTTAGTGGAGTTGAGAATCCTTTGACTCATTTGAGAGCTTATTGTGATAAACTCATTGGAGTTGGGAAAGATGAGGCTTTGCTGATGCGACTCTTTAGTCGAAGTTTGAAAGGAGAAGCTTTGGAATGGTTTATTTCAAAAGAAATCAAGCACTGGCCAAGTTGGAATGCTTTGGCTAAAGATTTTGTTGAAAGGTTCGGTTACAATGTAGAATTCGTTCCTGATCGATACTCTTTGGAGAGAATCAAACAGAATTCTACTGAAAGTTATCGAGAGTATGCCTACCGTTGAAGAAAAGAGGTTGCAAGGGTTAGGCCTCCCATTACCGAGAAAGAATTATTGAAGTCTTTGTGCGCATTCAAGAGCCGGAGTATTACAATAGGATGTTGCTCATTCTAGGAGAAAAGTTCAGTGAGATAGTCAAAATTGGTGAAGCTATTGAAAATGGACTTAGGACCAGAAAAATCATCCGAATGACTCCCCAAGATGAATCCCCGGGACCATTAAGGAGGAAAAGGGAAGATGTTTCTTCTATCTCATTTGAATCGAACCAAAATTCAAAGAGACGTGCTGGTCTTAATGTCCGAAAGCCTTTACCATCCAAAAACTACTCTTTATCTCCACAAAATCCTTACGATCCAACCAAGTTACCAATCTCCACCTACAAATCATCCAAATTACCAAGATCCATTTCCAAATCACCCAAATGCTCAATCAAGTTACCAAGCTACATTGCCAAATTACCCAAATTCCCCTCATAGCTACCAAGCCCCACAATCTCCACATTTCCAAACAACAGCTTCTACTCGCCAAAATCTCCCCAGTTACCGTCAAGTATCTCAATCTGCACGAAATGATCATAATATTTCCTGTCAGAAATTTTTGAAGAAACCTTCTCGAGTCTTTACTCCTTTGGTTGAAAGTCGAACCCAACTTTTTGAGAGGTTGAAAGCAGCTGGTCTTATACAAATAATTGACCCAAAAAATATCAATGTCAATTCCAGGCTTTACAGGCCCAATCTTCATTGTGCTTACCATTCAGGAGGTGCTGGACATACCACTGAGGATTGCATCGATTTTAAGCATAAAATTCAAGACTGATTGATCAAAGAATTGTCACTCTTTAAACTGGCATTTCCAATGACAATGGTAATTCACTGTCGAATCGTGGAGGATTCACTATTAACATGATTGACCCAAAGTCTCAAACACCTCTTTGTCAAAATTCCCCAAGTTATCGTCAAATACATCCGCCTCAACAAAGTCATTATGATCCTCCTCGTCCGAGATTCGAGAAGAAACCTTCTCAGATTTTCACGCTGCTCATTGAAAGTCGGAGAATGTTGTTTGAGCAATTGAGTACGGCAGGTATTATTCATCCAGTTGGGACCAAGCCTGTTGATACTAGCTCCCAATTTTACCGAGCTGATAGAATGTGTGCATACCATTCCAACGGTGTTTGACATGATACTGAAGATTGCATCAACTTAATACACAAGATCCAAGACTTGATTGACCAGAATGTGGTCAAGACTGTTGTATCTAACATCAATAGTAATCCTCTAACAAAATATGAAGGCACCACTATCAATATGATAGAGACGGAGGATGAGTTGTGCATGGTAAAGATGATATTTTCAACTGGTCCTGACAATCTTGAGAAAATTGCAGGTTCTCCGAGCATAATTGAGAAACACAATTTTATGAGCATGACACCCCGTAAAGCTTTTGCTTTTGTGTCAAGAGAGGTCCAGAACAAGAATGGGATCAATCATGTTCCACCAAAGTCTTTGTCTCATTTATGTCAGTCCTTTGTGGTAAAAGAATATGCCAATGATGACGGTCTTGGAGAAGGGATGGGGAATCTTTTGGAAGAAGGTGATGTTGCGCCCAAGAAGATGACTGAGACACCAGGCATACGAGACGCCGAGTTGGACTTCCACTCCGCTCTTTATCTCTCGCTCCACTCGATAGACAAAAGTTGAATTTGATGTTGTTTTCAAAATTTGTGGTAGTTAGAATGAGGCTCGAAACCCATCTTTGTGTCGTTTTACCTAATTGCGTTTTAATTTCCCTCGTAATGTTTTAAAAAAAAGCAAAATGTCTCATGGTCTCATGGTCATGGCCAAAGTTCGTATTTCCTCACTTTCAATGAAAACCTCTCCTATTACGAAATTTAATTTACTTGTTTTAATTCTGCTATCTAACTGTCTTTGTTTTTGTTTCAGTAAAACAAAAATATATATAAAAAAAATTTAAAAAAATGGTCAATATCACGTCATGTCACAAGCTGAATGAACATGATGAGGTAAATGAAGATGAGTTTGAAGAGTATGACGAGGAGATCATAATATTCAAACACATAGTCAGCAATTTAAAATGACTCGAGACTCAAGGTAAGTTGAATCTGGATGAGGCAAAAACTGTATATTTAGAAAAGGATGACTGTGTCAAAGAAGTCAGAATCAGGGCCCATATGAGAGAAGATCGGAAAAGAGAACTCAGTTGTTGCTTAGAAAATATATCGACGCATTTGTTTGAGCATGATATGATGGAGCATAGACATTAATCTAGAGTTTTCAGGCAACTCAGATGATTCAAGAGCTATTCTATTTGAAGATTCAGTGTTGCTTTTATTTCTTTCCCTGTAATCGTACGATTTGTTTGTAATCATCTTATGTTTTATAGTTAGAAATTTATTTCTTGTAATGAACTACGTCTGAACTGAATTCCCAAGAATGAGATACTTAGGCGGTCTATGTCGGCTTCGATCACCCAATTACACTTTTCAGCATTTTCCCTTTGTACTTGAACTACATTCGACCTGAATTCTCAAGAACGAGATACGTAGGCGGCCTATTTCGGCTCGGTCGGTTTCTTTGTAAATTTCTTATTTTGGTTACCCTTGAGGGGGAACTACGTTTGACCTGATTCCTGCCTCAACGGGATATGTAGGCGCCACAACGGTTCGGTCATATATCCCGTAAGATTTCTATTTTTTCTTTACAATAGAAACCGAGACAGAATTTTTGAGAATGGCTAAAAAATTCTCAAGAAGAAGATCTCTCCGACAAGTCAAGACTAAAGTTACATTGAGACTCGTAACTGGGACAAAATTTTTGAGAAGGGCTAAAAAATTCTCAAGATAAAGATCTCTACAACTGGTCGAAACTAGAGTCACATTGAGAATTAAAACTGAGATTTTTTGAAAGGATCTAAAAAATTCCATGATTTGTTTAGCAAAAGTTCAAGATAAGCCAAGACCATTAACTTGGACAGAAATTTTTTGAGGATGACCTCAAAAATTTTAACAAAATCGACAATTCAGAGCAACTTTGAATACTTCCCTTCAAATAATCTGATATATCTCGACATGTCAACCCCAAGTGCGTTCATCAAGTTTGACGTGGCATGATGCTTGGCAGTTACCTTTTTCAATTACAACTTTTTGAAACTCTTTTCTTAAAGATTTTATTTATTTATTTCAAATATTTTGCATAAATGTTTTGACTTGTCCATCGACAAGCAAGAGATGGGGGTGATTAACTGAAGATAGAAAGTCAAGGAGCATGCGTTTGAAGAAGTCAACACAGATCATTTTGTTTTAAAAAACTAATAATTTTTCTGTGGATGTAGGAAAGTTATTGAAGTTCTTCGGAAGAAAAGAAATAGTTCAAAATACAAGAGATAACACCTCGTTCAGATTTCTAGCAAGCATGAGCTGCAACTGAGTGCAAATGTTCAAATATGAACAAGTGAAAGCGTGACTCTCACTATGTAGAAGCATCTACAATGACATTCAAGCACAATTTTTTTAGCATCATGAGAATTTGAAGAAGATTTTCAAATTGCGTCGATATGAGGCGTGGCAATGTGAGACCCTACCAGAGGAACATTTCTACAGTATTATCAAATGAGATAATACCACTATCCAGAAGGACATCACCATCATTTTATCGATGGAATATCATCATCCTGCCAATGGTTAAACATCATCATATCAATGGATCATCAATGGAACACCATCATCCTATCAATGGAGCATCATCAATCCTACCAATGGATCATCAATGCAGAATCATCATCCTATCAACGGAACATCAACATCATCCTGCCAATGGATCAACATCATCCTACCAATGGATCATCAACGAAGCAACATCATCATCATCCTATCAATGAATCATCAATGAAGAATCATCAGCCTATCAATGGAGCATCAACATCATCCTACCAATGGATCATCAATAAAATATCATCATCATTATCCTATCAATGGATCATCAATAAAGAATCATCATCCTATCAACGAAGCATCATCATCCTAGCATGTAGCAGCATTATCCTACAAATGAATCGACATCATCCTACCAATGGATCATCATCTTTCTATCAATGAAGCATCATTTTTCACATCATATCAAGTCATCATCTGCTGCGTCAAAACCGACAGAGGTTGATGTTAGAACATCTGCCGTGTACGGTAAAGCATATTACTTCTCTATTTAAATTACAGTTTCTGCTAAAAAGTTTATTTCATTCTTTGTCAAGATCATCCAAGAGGATGAATTCTCAAACCAAACCACAGGTGCAGACGACATCAAAGAAAAGATGCAGCACGATGTGAAATATTTTTAGAAGCAAAAATTATTGAGTCATCCACCTCGTTACAGTTGGATAATTATTGAGCCATCCACCTCATTACAATTGGACTATTATAGAGTCATCCACCTCGTTACAGTTGGATAATTATCGTGTCATCCACCTCGTTATAGTTGGACTATTATCGAGCTATCCACCTCGTTACAGTTGGATAATTATCGAGTCATCCACCTCATTACAGTTGGAACATTATCGAGCCATCCACTTTGTTACAGTTGGATAATCATCGAGACATCCACCTCGTTACAATTGGATAATTATTGAGCTAGCTAGCTCGTTGCAAATATCACCAGAGTTTGCCATGCAGAAAATAGGCAATGACATCTCCGAATTCTCAGAAAATCAAGAGTTGTAATAGACATACTGTGTTCGAAAGCGATATATACTGAACATACTTATGTGACATCTTTCACATCAAAAGTAACTGAAAATCATCGTAAGAGATACTATCACTTTTCCAGTTACATTTTCTACTAACAATCTGTTTCAGTCTTTGTCGCGAGCATCCAAGAGGATGAATTCTTAAATCAAACCACAGGTGCGGACGATATCAACAAGGATGCAGCACAACATGGACCTTTTTCTTAGCAGCGGACTGGGACATAGTCCAAAGAGGAGTGTCAAACTCTTAGGACGCGAGAAGAGGAGCGACTTCCACCACAATCAAACCATACCCCTATCAGAAGGCATGTGGGTTTTTTCTTAGATATCTCAGTTTTGGTCTCGCATCCAGAAATTGTGTATCTGCCGGAAGTAAGTTCCCAATCTGAGTCGCAATGCACCAAGATTTTTGGAAATTATGTCCGTGTAAGTTCTTAATTATAGGTTGAAGCATGCCACATTCTTGGCTGAGAGGTTGCAAGCCTCCTTTTCATACTCGACCTAACTTGTCACTTATCTAGCCAAAGGTTATCTAGCATAATATATTTTCTTTTCAACCGATTGAGTCAAACTACAAGCAGCCTGATTCCCTATGTTGAAGTGTACGTAGGCGAGCTTAATGTTGAAAACTCGATTGTATTCCAACATTCGCTCTTAAATATTATTCTCGAGCATCTCGGTCCCTTCATAATTCGAGATCTGGGTGACTTTTGATTTCTTTCAAAATCGTTCGTTAATCAAGCGTATCGAACTACAAGTGGCCTGAATTCTCATATAGCCTTAGATATGTAGGAAACCCATTTCCGGGGTTCGACCATAATTCCTAAAGTCCTTACCAAATCCTTTTTACCAAAAGATGAATGTGTGGTCGGACCAAATTGGGTGGTCAATTTCATTTTCCTCAAATTTCTTGCATCAATCCAAGTAAAATGAGGGACATTTGTTGACACCCAATTTTAACCCTCCCCAATAATAATTAATTAACGAGTTACTTAATTCGGAACAATTTGAAATAATTGACTTTATAAAATTATAAAATACTTTTAAATTATTTTAAATAGTTTTGTCGTTCTTTTATATTTTTAAATAATACATATGTTTTATATGATTTTGTATATGATTAATATAGTTTATAATTATTCGAAAACCGTCTTGAAAAGATTCTATTTTGTCAAGATACTTTATTATCTAGTTTAATTATAAAATAGTTTGCATTTTGGTTTAGTTTTTTAATAGTTAAGTCGATTATTTTATTTCGTTAAAATTGAGAAACTTATTAATTGACTTATATTAAGTCATCTTATTTATTTATTTCGGCCAAATTCAACAAAAAATTCTTGGCTATTTTTCTAATTCTTAGACAAAGATTTGGTCCTTTCTTCCTAATTTTCCAACAGCCTTTTCCACCATAAATTCCATCATCTCAGCCCATTTTTGTAATCTCGGACAACCCAGGCCAGGCCCAAATACCGATTCCCATCCCCATTTCTTTTTTTTATATAACCCGACCCAACCCCATCTTCTTCCCCCAAAAAAAAGAAATGTCCAACGCGCTTTACAGAAGATTCCATCCCAAAACCAGCCCCTAACTCGTTTCCTCTTCTCAACGCATGAAAAACCAAGCAACAATCCAGCGACTTCACGCGTGAACAAGCACCGGAGCTCAGAATGTCGATGCGTATCGCCAAGCGCGCCTCATCCTCCCCCTCTATAGTACGCTCGCGCCGCAGAGCATGATGGCTTTTCAGTTTTGCCAGCCGTATTTCCGTCCTTTTGGCATAAGATCAAGGCACGTAGCATTCAAGGACGATCGTTTAATCCCAGCCGTCTACCTCCCTTTCCCAATCTGGAATAAGGTCAAAAGCCTAAGAAAATTCTCTCCGAAATAGGGAAAGGTCTTTTGGAAATTTGAATTTCCAAAAAAAAAATGGTCCCCCTCCCTGTTAGAATTTGAGGCTTTTCCCCCCATTCCGAAAACCCCAAAAATCCCTCTTTATAATCTTCTTCTTATTCATTGTTAGGGTTGGGATTTGAGGGCAGAAAATATAGGAGATTTTTTCAAAAAAAAAAAGGGTTCGTAAAGGTTTACAGAGAAAGGAATTCAAAGCTATAAAAATTGTTTCACTTCGGAAACACGCCTGAGATACCTTTTCTCTCTTCTCTATTTGTGGTTTGTGGTTTATTGGGATCCGCTGAGGTTCGTCAAAATATTCGTAGTCGGTGGATTCATCCTCTCGCTCGAGTTTCCAGTTCGTCGCATCGAGAAAAGGTAAAATCCATCATTCTCTATTCTTCCTGTTTGGACTTCAAATTGTTTACATTTTTCTGTTAATATGCTTGACTTCTTCCTTTCTTTGGTCGAAGTGTTGTTGTTGACCGTACGCTGAAGCATTTATATGCATATTCAATATTGTGTCCCCGTTCTTTGATCACTATATATCTTTTGTGGTGTTTGAAATGTAGTATCCTTTTTTTTTTACAGAGAGATAGTTCATTTAGGAGTTGTGTATTGTCATTGTTTTGTTTCTATCCATCTTGTTTGCCCATTAACGTGTCGTGTTCGCTGAAAATCTGCTCATAGCAATATTTTCGGTTTGGGTCACTGTTTGAAGCTTTCTGATAAGCATGTTGACTGCATTGTTATTTACATTCCATTGCAGCTTGAATCCCTCAGTCTAGTCTTATGTGTAGTTTTATTTATTTATGTTTCTGGTTATCAATCATTTCTCTGCCAGGTTCATAGATATATTTTTCTAGTAACAGTAGTTTAACACCATGCCATTGTTAAAATGTTAAACTCTGTTTCCTTCTCTTTTTTTTATTTTTTTTTACAAATCTAAGCATCGTCCTTATTCATTCATGGTTTTACTTTCTTTCGATTTCAAAGCATATTGTTGATAGAAGATCATTCCTTCCCTTGTCTTTGCTGCTAGAGCTCCCCATGTTCCTAGTTTCCCTTTGGTCTAGCTATCGGAATGTTCTGCTTGCCTTAAGTTTCTCTTGTCTGTTGGAAATTTGTAGTATCTTGTAATGTTGGATGTTGCTCCCTGTGCTCCTTTACCAAGGTCGGAGAGAATGAGATCTTAAGGTTCGAGATAGTTAATTTTAAATGCTTGTCTAGGTAGGATAAAAGTTGTGCTAAGTTTATGGTAATGTTCTGTGGCCTACGCATGTCTTCCCCCCCCCCCCCCCCCCCCCTTTAATTTAAGGTCATGAAAATATGCCTAAAATCTCTCCTATATTCACGTCTAAAATTAGGCAAAGTAATAGCATACTCTGTAATGTTGTTTTAGTGAGTCGTTCATACTCTAAATGCTCAAGTCTTCCCCATTAATGTGGATTTATTGTTATCTTCGTTTAGTTTCATGTTGCAGGTCAACAAATGACATACGCTCCTATAATTCATCTATTTGTTTTTGTATCTTTGACATTTTGTTGCATCCGCATGATCATACAACTCCATTCCCTGTTTTATCACTGTCCATTCTTTACCTGATCACTGTAAGTATGCTTGTTTGCCTAGAAATCATTATCTAAATGTTTATTCTTGACATGTGAGGTTAATGCAATTGTTAAGTGAAGATTTTTCGAGTGTCTCACTGTCTTACTCGTCTATATTTGTGTAATGTAGGCAATGAGAGTTGTTCATGTACATATTTATTTCTGACATATCTTGGTTGCATCACATAAGTTTCTTTTTCTTTAATCTCATACTGATCTCTATTCTTGTTCTTCTTTTACTTGCATGTACTGCAATTTCTGGAGTCTGTGAGGTCTCCCTCCTGTGCATTTCGTCGATTTGGGCCATAAAAGCCCAATCCTATTCTTTCAGTGAGTTGGCCAACCTTGAAATTGACGAACAGGTTCCCGAATGTGAAGGAATCAAAGCAAATCAGAGAGTTGAAGAAGTTGGGACAAAAAGGGCCTTTATTTTATTCGAAATATTGTATTTTATTATTATTGGGCCTAAGCCCTTATCGCTTTGTACTATTATTTGCTTAGTTTAGGACAGGTACCCCCCAAATGAGGCCTAAGGCCCAAAACGAAAGATGGGTCCAAATACCGGTCTAGGCGGACAGAAACCGAATTTGGACCCAACTCTCTCTCTCTCTCTTTTTATTTTTCCGTATATTTATTTTGTTGATTGATTGCCGCTAGTTTTAAGGTTAGAAATTTGCAAATCCTCGCAAGGCGCCACTATGTTCTAACGGTTTAAATTAAATCAATCGAATTTAAAAGACTTAAAAATGACTTAAGTAAACTTCGCGAGCTAAATAGTTCACTTTAAAGATAGGCTAGTATTTCATTTTTTAACAAATACTAAGTAAATTTTCAATTCAAGAAAAAAAAAGCGAAACAATTTTTAGCCAAATAAAGTTAGTTGTCGGATAACCGCAAGTAAGCGGACGCCTTAGGTGCTTTCAAAACCTTCCTAAGACGTTAATAGGAATCCCGAATCCCTTTAAAGTTTTAAAAATGATTTTTCTATTTAAGTCTTTTGAAAACATAGTTTTCTTGATTTTCCTTTAAAAATTAAGTGGCGACTCTCAAAAGGTCGAAAACTTTACAAAAATATTATTTTTTCCAAAAATGAATAAAACAGCCATTTATTGAATACTGTTAGTAACAAATCTAAAGTTAGTAGTGACACATTATTCCGTCACTAATGAGGTATCTTATTCGTGACATTTAATGGGTTAAACATTTAATTTCACGAATGCATGAATTTCGTTAATATAAACATTAGTTACTTTTACAAAAAATAGGCAGAGACCAAGCCTCATAAATTTTATAATACTTAAAAAAAGACTCAAAGTGATAATTGTATAGTAAAGAGATCAACCTTGATAAAATATTAGGATAGTTAAGGACTACATCTGGTAAATGTGTAGTTATAAAACTATGACCTACTACAATAGTTAAAGGACCATCTATGACATTTTCTCTTCATAATTACAAGTGACAACTGACAAAAAGAATAAGGCTGAACCCATCGGTAGACCCTTAAAATTGACACCAATTTTCAATTAGACACATCAAGTAGGTTTTGTTCATTTTAAACATCTCAAGTAGGGGTCCTCTATGCCATTTTGAAATCTTTTTGACAATCAGCTAAAATTACAAAGTGTGTGTAACACACTTGCGGATGACATAGGATGATGACTAATTAAAAGCTGACATGTGACATTTGAATGTAAAAATAATTATTTTAAAATAAATTATATAAACAACTAATTTTTTAGCAAAAATAAATAAATAAATTTCCTATTTTCTACAATCCCACCCCACCTTATATCACCCCATCTACCTTAAGTCACTTTTTCCTCCCCAACTCTACAACCATTTTCTTGGTTCTTCTTCCATTTTTTTTAAATAATTAGATTTTAGGCTTTTTTTAAATTGATTTTGAAAATTATATATGACATTAACTTTTTTGAGAAAAAATGTGTGTCTTGTTCTAAAAAATCGTTTCAAAATTAATGTGATGATTTTAAAAAAAGTGTTCTTATAAACTTTTTTAAAATTAGTGTGATAGTTTTTGATTTTATTGTTCATATTTTCTAAGGTTTTTATCATGAATTTTCATGGGGTACGGTCAAATAAGTGATAGGTCTTAAAAGTGAAGAAGAATAAGAAGGAAAAAAAGTCAAAAAATCCAAAAAAGAACCCCTCACGCGCTCAAAATAGGTGCATTACACGCATATGTCAAGTAGCAAAAAATGTCAGAATGACGCAACGAAACTCAACATGAGGTGTCTAAAATGAACAAAGCCTAGTTGAGGTGCCTAAGTGAAAATTGATGCCAACTTTAAGAGGCTACCGATGGGTTCAGCCAAAGAATAATATAAGTGCTTCACAAGAAATAGACAAAGTTCATTCTTTAATTGGCGAGGGAAAAAATCAAAACCAACGAATTCGGTAAATTTTATAAAGGAAAAAAAATTAAATTCATCAATTTTCTTAAATTACGCAATCAGGAAATACATCATTTAAATAATACATACAGAGTATAAGTACCGTGAGTGGGCACTATTCTACCACTACATCATAGATATTTGTTGGTTTAAAACCTTTCATTTTTTATTTTATATACTTTTATTGATAAAGAAAATAGAAAAATAATTTCTCAAGTCTTGGTGCTGATTTCGATTTTGTGATTCGTAAGCTGTACAGACTAAGTCGGTCTATTTGCTTCTATCTAAAAATCATACATTTTTAATAGTGATTCCGCACACGTATAGCAACTATACAGAGATACATCGACTTAAAAACTTAGACTTTGAAAATATGTGAAATATTTCATGCATTTCTATTAAACTTCAAAATCTCTGTGAAATAAACTTCAAAATAAAAGCACAAATTAAAGTATTTAACCAACTAAGATTTCAAATATATTATGATAAAGTACTATAGTGATGACTATCAATGTTTTTAAAATCAATTTACTGATCAAAACGAATGGGTTATTAGATTTTTTTAATTAAGTCGAAAGTTTATTTTTATAATAATTTATAATTCTACTAAATCAGTTTACAAAAAAATGACAGAATCGTACTAAATATGCTTAGAGATATTTCAAAAATATACAATCTAATAAAATAATTGCAGCTACATAGACCATATTTTTAAACTACAGTCGTATTATCTTTTGATCGTATACAACATTATACACTAACTGTACAAATGAATACAATTGTATATATATGTATAATAGTATATAAAAGGTGTTTAAATACACTCTAATATTATTATATAAAATTAAACAACAAATACGCTAATAAATTGTAGTGTTATAAAACTTAAGAACAAAGAAACAATGGCAAAATGAAGAGAAGAAGAATATAAGACAATAGAAGAACAACATAAGCTAACTTTCTTTCTTTCAAGTGTATTAACATTATTCTCAACACCACTATTTATAGGATTACATTGAGGAATACCAAAGGGTGTCATAAACATTACATTATACCTTGAGAATTACTACCCGTTATGGAGGAAATAAAGCTAGGAGTTATGCTCATCCATTTGACCACATTATCAATAACATTACTACCAATAAAGGATGAAATTAACCTAGAAGTTATGGTCATCCATTTAACCACCCAAATTATTTACAACACTCCCCCTTGGATGACCATTGATACATAATATGCCTCGTTAAAACCTTACTAAGAAAAAATCCCGTTGAAAAAAATATTAGAGAAGGACAATAGAGTACACATATCTTGTTATACGCTTTATTTGCTGCATCGTTAAAAACCTTGCCAGGAAAACACATTGGGATAAAACCTAGGCCAAGGGAAAAAGAGTGCAGCACGTAGTTTACTCCCCCTGTTGCAAACAATATTTAATTTCTTGGAGATGACGCATTCCAATCTTGGATACCAATTTTTCAAATGTTGAGGTTGGTAATGCTTTAGTGAACAGATCCCCCAAATTATTAACTGAGCGGATTTGTTGAACATTTATTTCACCTATTTTCTTAAGATCATGAGTGATAAAGAATTTTGGTGAAATGTGTTTTGTTCTATGTCCTTTAATGTATCCTTCCTTTAGTTGAGTTATACATGCAACATTATCTTCGTACAATGTAGTTGGAATATCCTTTTTAATAGGAAAACCACACATTTCTTGAATATGTTAAGTAATTGATCTCAAATAAATGCACTCCCGACTTATTTCATGGATGGCTATTATTTTTTTACATGATTTGAAGAAGTAGCAACTAATGTTTTCTTTATTGAACGCCAAGATATAGTTGTGCCTCCATATGAAAACAAATATCCTGTTTGAGATCGAGATTTATGTGGATCAAAAAAATATCCTGCATCTGCATAACCAATCATTTCTGAAAATAATCTCATATCAATGGTTCCTTTAAGATATCTGAGCATATGTTTGACTCCATTATAATGTCTCTTTGTAGGGACCGAGCTGAATCTTGCCAATAAACTTACTGTAAAATAGATATTTGGTCGAGTATCATTGGCAATATACATTAGTGTCCCAATAACACTAAGATATGGAGTTTCATCACCAAGAAGCTCTTCATTATTTTTTTGAGGTCGAAATGGATCTTTATGTATGTCAAACGATCTCACAACCATCGGGGTACTCAATGGATGTGATTTATCCATGTGAAATCATTTTAAAACTTTTTTTGTGTATGTTTATTGATGGACAAATATTCTATTTTTAAAATGTTCAATCTTTAGGCCAAGACATATTTTGTCTTACCAAGATCTTTCATTTCAAATTCTTTCGTTAAACACTCAACAACTTTTGAAAGCTCATTACGAGTGCCATTGATATTTAAATCATCAACATATACAACTATTATAACAAAATTATATCCACACATTTGTATAAAAACACAAGAACAAATAGGGTAATTTTTGTACCCTTTCTTCAACAAAAATTGGCTTAAACGATTGTACCACTTTCGTCCTTATTGTTTTAATCCATATAAGGATTTTTGAAGCGTTATCGAACAACTTTCTTGAGAATTTTTATATGCTTTAGGCACATTCAATGCTTCAGGAACTTTCATGAAAATATTGTGGTCCAATGAGCCATATAAATAGGTTGTGACGACATTCATTAGATGCATTTCAAGCTTTTCATGAACTGCTAGAATTATTAGATACATGAAGGTAATTGCATCCACTACAGGAGAATATGCCTCCACATAATTAATGTCATGCCTTTGCGGAAAACCTTGTGACACAAGTCGTGTTTTATATCTTACGTCTTCACCTTTTTCATTTTATTTTCGCACAAAAACTCATTTGTACCCCACTTGCTTGACACCTTAAGGTGTTCGGACTATTACTCGAAAAATTTCACGTTTTTCAAGTAAAGTAAATTCTGCTTGAATTGCCTCACTCCATTTTGGCCAATCATTTCTCTGTCAGCATTCATTGACAAATTTTGCTTCAAAATTCTCACCTTGTTGCATTATTTCAACAGCAAAATTATAGGCAAAAATATTGTCCACCACAATATTATTTCAATTTCACCTTTTTCTCGTCGAGATATAACCTATTGAGATTTCTTCGTTCTCATTATTTTTAGTTATTTGGACCTTCTTTGTGGTCTTTTCATTTGTTATGTACAAGACTTCTTGAGAAATTTCCTCCATGACATGATCTTCATGATCATTTGTTCCTTTTATTTTTTTAGGACTTTTATCCTTTGAACCAATCGGCCTACCGCGTTTTAAACGTGGTTTAGACTCATTTGCTTTAACAATTTCTCTTATTGGGACATAACTTTGAACTGGAGCATTTGCAGCTGGAATATAAGATTTTGTAACCCTTGGAAGGTTAGTAAATGCACCTGGCAGTTGATTTGCAATATTTTGCAAATAAATCATCTATTTAACCTCTTGCTCACATTGATTTGTTCGAGAATCCAAATGAGATAGAGATATTAAATTCCAAGCCATCTCTTTTTTCAGCTGTTTATGTTCTCCCCCTAATGTTGGGTATAGTGATTAATCAAAATGATAATAAAAAAACCTTGCCGTAAATATATCTCCAATCAAAGGTTCCAAATATTTAATATTAGAAGGAGATTCTTACCCAACATACACTCCCAACCTTCTTTGGGAACCCATCTTTGTGTGTAGTGGTGGGGCTATTGAAACGTATACCGCGCACCCAAAAATTCTACGATGGGAAATATTTGGCTCATGACCTAAAACCAACTGTAATGGAGAAAATTCTTTATGACTAGTTGGCCTTGTGTGCACCAATGCTGCTGCATGCAAAATAGCATGCCCCCACATTTCACAACTTTGTTCTCATTAACAATGGTCTAGCTATCAATTGGAGACGCTTAATCAAAGATTATGCTAGACCATTTTGAGTATGAACATGAGCAACTGAATGTTCAATTGTTATCCCCATGGACAAACAATAATCATTAAAGGCATGCGATGTAAACTCACCAGCATTATCAAGACGAATTGTCTTTTATTGCATAATCAGGAAATTGTGCTCTTAATCTTATTATTTGAGCTAAAAACCTCAGAAAAGTCATATTGCGAGTTGATAAAAAGCACGCATGTGACCATCTTGTTGATCCATCTATCAAGACTATATAATATTTAAATGGCCCACATGGAGGGTGAATTGACCCACATATATCACCTGGTATACGTTCCAGAAATGCAAGGGATTCAAGCCCAGCATTAGCTGCTGATGGTTTAATAACCAACTTTCCTTGAGAACAAGTAGCACAAAAGAATTTCTTTGATTGAAGAATTTTCTGATTCTTCAAAGTATGCCCATTGAATTCTCAATAATTTTGCATATCATATTATAATCGGGATTGTCCACCCGGTTACGGAAAATGATACAATCATTAGGATTAGTAAAACCTTTGTTTACTATGACACTATGACATGTGATTCAACCATACTAATACTTGTATGTTACAATCCAGAAGAAAATGCGGATAATTTTTCATGTACATATTTTTTGCCCCAATTTTACTGTAGTAGTATAAAGGTATTCAACCTTTCATTCATTGGCAGTCTCAACATGATAGTCATTTTGGCGAATAACCTTGAAATTTAATAAGTTTATTTGAGATTTACTACAATATAATGCATTTTTAATATTTTATATCGTTTCCCCAGGTAGTAGTAAGGCCGCTCTTCCAGAGTCCTCAATTAATTTTGTACTACCGGATATTTTATTAACATAAGTTTTTTTCATAATCAAATTAGAGAATTATTTCCTTTCGCTTAAAATAGTGTGAGTTGTAGCACTATCAAGAAGACACATTTCTTCATTACTCATCTTGAACCAATTGAAGATTTGAGAATTTTATTTATCTTCATAAAATAAAAGTACATCATAAGAAAATGAAAAATCAACAACTTTGCAAGAAAATAAAATTACTTATTTTTCTGAATATAAAAATAACAAAAAGAAAAACATAACAATTAAAATCACATAAATAAAATAACATAATTATTTTCCCCAATCAAATGATCAAACATTAATTTTGATCTCCAAAGAAGTCTTCAACTTACAAATGAGTAATATCATCAAGGTCATCAAAATCATCATCTTTTAAAGCCAAATTTGCACTATTTTTATTTCCTTTTCTTTTCAAGAAATCTTGATAAAGCCTAAGAAAATGCTCTGCTACTCGACATTCATTCTTCCAATACTATTTGATGCCACAACGATGACAATTGTCTCTTGATGGATTTCTTTGAGAAGCCATATTGTTCTCCCTATTATGGCGACCACCACCACGACGATTATTATATCCATTGACACGTCCATGCACGTTATTTTGACCTTGATTTTTATTTTGTCTTCTTTCAGACTGGTCATGTGCTTCAACATCAATTGCTTCCGGTAGAGGAGCAGTTCCTGTAGGACGGGCCTCATGGTTTTTCTATAAAAGAGTATTATGTTGTTGAGCCACAAGAAGGAATGAGATCAACTCAGAATACTTTTTTGAATCCCCTTTCACGGTATTGTTGTTGTAATGGATGTGATTTATCCATGTGAAATCGCTTTAAAACCTTTTCTGTGTATGTTTATTGATGGACAAATATTCCATTTTTAAAATGCTCAATCTGTAGGCCAAGACATATTTTGTCTTACCAAGATCTTTCATTTCAAATTCTATTGTTAAACACTCAATAATTTTTGAAAGCTCATTAGGAGTTCCAATGATATTTAAATCATCAACATACATAACTATTATAACGAAATTAGATCCAGACCTTTTTATAAAAACACAAGGACAAATAGGGTAATTTTTGTACCCTTCCTTTAATAAAAAATTGACCCAGACGATTATATCACATCTGTCCTGATTGTTTTAATCCATATAAGGATTTCTGAAGCCTTATTGAAGAACTTTCTTGCGAATTTTTATATGATTTAGGCACATTCAATGCTTCAGGAACTTTCAGGAAAATATTGTGCTCCAATGAGCCACATTCCGGAGCTCTTCTTGAGAAATTTCCTCCATGACATGATCTTCATGATCATTTGTTCCTTTTCTTTTTTGAGGACTTTTATCCTTTGAACAATCGGCCTACCACATTTTAAACGTGATTTAGACTCATTTGCTTTAACAAATTGTCCTATTGGGATATAACCTTGAACTAGAGCATTTGCAGCTGGAATATAAAATTTTGTAACCATTGGAAGCTTAGTAAATGCACCTGGCAGTTGATTTGCAACATTTTGAAAATAAATCATCTTTTTAACCTCTTGATCACATTGATTTGTTCGAGAATCCAAATGACATGGAGATATTGAATTCCAAGCCATCTCTTTTTCCAGCTGTTTATGTTTTCCCCCTAATGTTGGGTATACTAATACATCAAAATGATAATCAGCAAACGTTGCCGTAAATATATCTCCAATCAAAGGTTCCAACTATTTAATAATAGAAGGAGATTCATACCCAACATACACTCCCAACCTTCTTTGGGAAACCATCTTTGTGTGTAGTGGTGGGCAATTGGAACGTATACCACGCACCCAAAAATTCTAAGATGGAAATTATTTGGCTCAAGACCTAAAATCAACTGTAATGGAGAAAATTCATGATACCTAGTTGGCCTTATGCGCATCAATGCTGCTGCATGCAAAATAGCATTCCCACATATTAAAACAGACAACTTTGTTCTCATTAACAATAGTCTAACTATCAATTGGAGACGCTTAATTAAAGATTCCACTATACAATTTTGAGTATGAACATGAGAAACTGGATGTTCAATTGTTATCCCCATGGACAAACAATAATCATTAAAGGCCTGCGATGTAAATTCACCAGCATTATCAAGACGAATTGTCTTTATTTTATAATCTGGAAATTGTGCTCGTAATCCTATTATTTGACCTAACAATCTCACAAAAGTCATACGAGTTGATAAAAAGAACATGTGTGACCATCTTGTTGATGCATCTATCAAGATCATATAATATTTAAATGGCCACATGGACGGTGAATTGGCCCACATATATCACCTGGTACCCGTTCAAGAAATGCAGGGGATTTAATCTTAACCTTAGCTGCTGATGGTTTAATAACCAACTTTCCTTGATAGCAAACTACAGAAGAGAATTTCGTTGATTAAAGAATTTTCTGAATCTTCAAAGTATGTCCATGTGAATTCTCAATAATTTTGCATATCATATTATAACCGGAATGGCCCAACTAGTCATGCCAAATGATAAAATCATTAGGATTAGTAAACCCTTTGTTTGCTATGACACTATGACATGTGATTCAACCATACAAATACTTGTATGGTACAACCCAGAAGAAAATGCGGGTAATTTTTCATGTACATATTTTTGCCCCAATTTTACTGTAGTAATATAAAGGTATTCAACCTTTTCTTCATTGGCAGTCTCAATATGATAGTCATTTTGGCGAATAACCTTGAAATTTAATAAGTTTCTTTGAGACTTACTACAATATAATGCATTTTCAATATTTAATATCGTTCCCCCAGGTAGTAGTAAGGCCGCTCCTTTAGAGTCCTCAATTACTTTTGTACTATCAGATATTGTATTAACATAAGCCTTTTTTAGAATCAAATTAGAGAAATATTTGTTTTCTCTTAAAATAGTGTGAGTTGTAGCACTATCAAGAAGACACATTTCTCCATTACTCATCTTGAACCAACTGAAGATTGGGGAATTTTATTTATCTTCATAAAAAAAGTACTATCATAAGAAATATGAAATATCAACAACTTTTCAAGAAAATAAAATTACTTATTTTTCTGAATATAAAAAACAACAAAAAGAAAAACATAACAATTAAAAGCACAGAAATAAAACAACATAATAATTTTTCACCACTCAAATGATCAAACATTAGTTTTAATCTCCAAATAAGTCTTCAACTTGCAAATGAGTAATATCATCAAGGTCATCAAAATCATCATCTTTTAAAGCCAAATTTTCTTCAATATTGTCATCATATTTTTGTGAAGGCCCTGCCTCGGCATCATTTTTACAATTCAAGTGTGACTCCACCCGAACATTAGAAGAAGATGCACCATTTTTATTTCCTTTTCTTTTCAAGGAACCTTGATAAAGCCTAACAAAATGCTCAGCTACTCGACATTCATTCTTCCAATGTCATTTCATGTCACAACGATGACAATTGTCTCTTGAAGGATTGCTTTGAGAAGTCATATTGTTCTCCCTATTGTGGCGACCACCATCACCACGATTATTATATCATCCTCTGCCATTGCCACGTCCACACACATTATTTTAGCCTTGATTTTTATTTTATTTTCTTTCAGACTGGTCATGTGTTTCAACCTCATTTGCTTCCGGTAATGGAGCCGTTCATGTAGGACGGGCCTCGTGGTTTTTCAATAAAAGAGTATTATGTTGCTCAGCCACAAGAAGGCATGAGATCAACTCAAAATACTTTCTAAATCCCTTTTCATGGTATTGTTGTTGTAATACCAAATTTGAGGCATGAAATGTTGTGAGAGTTTTTTCCAACAAGTCCTCGTCTTTTATATCTTCCCCACATAGTTTCAATTGTGAAATAATTTTGTGTACAACAGAATTATATTCACATATAGTTTTAAAATCCTGTAACCGTAAGTGAATTCATTCATAATGAGCCCTTGAAAATACCGTTGACTTAAGGTGGTCATACCTTTTCTTCAAACCAGTCCACAATTCAATTGGATTTTTCACCGTAAGGTATTCAACCTTCAATCTTTCATCCAGATGATGACGAAGGAAAATCTTTGCCTTTGCTTTGTCCTAACTCGACGATGTATTACCATTTGTAATAGTGGCACCAAGACCTTAAGCGTCAAGGTAAATTTCAGCGTCAAGTACCCATGACAAATAACTAATTCTAGAAATGTCAAGTGCCACGAACTCAAACCTTGTTAAATTCGACATGATAAAACTATCATAGAAAATAATTAAATTAGAGTTGAATAGACAATGAGTAAATAAGTAAATACAATTTTTTTTCCCATTAAAGTAAAATTAGCATACAATCGAAGTTAATATTATGTCTCACAAGTAACAAAAATAACTTTTAGTAAATTGTTAGATTAAGTCTTTTCATTAAAAATTAATCAATAATATAGATAATTCACTTTTTCCATTTAGAACAAAAAAAACACTAGAATTTGTAGTCCATTAATTTTTTTCACAAAAACAATGACCTTCATCTTCTCTTCGCAAAATCGATAAATGGTTAACCCTTTTTCATTAATTTATAAAAAAAATGTAAAGTAGAAAAAGTATAGACACAATTTAATAATTTTAACATTAGATTATAAATGGATACCTCACAAGAAATGTTGTTCAACCTTGAGACTTCGTGTTGATAACGTGTTATAAAACTAAAGAACAAAGGAATAATGGCAAGATGAAGAGAAGAAGAATATAAGACAATGGAAGAACAATATAAGCTAACTTTCTTTCTTTCAAGTCGATTAAAATTATTCTCAATACCACTATTTATAGGATTACATTGAGGAATACCAAAGGGTGTCATAAACATTAAATTAAACCTTGAGAATTACTACCCATTATAGAGGAAATAAAGATAGGAGTTATGCTCATCCATTTGACCACATTATCAATAACATTACTACCAATAAAAGATGAAATTAACCTAGGAGTTATGGTCATCCATTTAACCACAAAAATGATTTATAACATGTAGATAATTTTTAAATAAGGTGACTGTATTTTTTAAGTCATCATAAGTGTTGAAATCCAATTTTAACCCTATGAAATTCGTATTAATTCTCAAGCTTCATTAATTTCAAATGAAAGAATTTATTTTAAAAAATCTGAAAGTATATTAAAACTTTTCACCGAATAGGTATTTTAGTTTTTCAGAAATAATTATATAATTATATAATTTTTTTTGTATATATATATATATATATATATATATATATATATATATAACCTAAAAGTTGTGTTTTGCACAAATATGTATTTACTTCCTTTAAATTAGTTAACGTTATTTTTATGTACAAATATTAATTAATTATGGCTTCATAATTATTTTGTCTTATTTAACTTAAAAACTTCAAATATTTATTCGATAAATTTTTGTGTTGTTTCAATTTTGATTGAATTTAGCTAACTGGTTAGACTTAGCTGTATTTAATTTTATTTGATTAAATGTCTAATACTATCTAGAGCTATGAGCCTCATCAATGATCCTTTCTTGTAGCCCATCCACCATAGTTACACATAATCTACTTTGACACTTCATCACACCATCCCCCCTTCCCCCCTCTGTTCCAAAGTCAATACTCTTTGCTTATGAACATTCTCCTTCAAATCAAGCAAAATGGGGTCTTGAACTTACTTTTCTTTCACCATAGACACTAGTGATGATTAAGCCCCATTTATCACCACCATCCCTCCTTCTGTAGACTCCATAAGTCTAACTCCCAGGCGAGCGAGTTTGTGCACATCTTTGGCTAGATCTGTCTTTTCTTCCTCAACATGGGTGGTACTCCCATGTATAACCTTATTAAAGCATCAACAACCACTTTAGCCTTACCTGGGTTGTTAAGAATACTCATGTCATAATCCTTGAGTATTCTAACCACCTACTTTGTTTGAGAGTTAGCTCTTTCTAAGTGAACACATATTGAAGGCTCTTGTGATTAGTGAATATAACAACATGAACACCATACAGGTAGTGACACCATATCTTTAAGGCGAAAACTACACCAGCGAATTCTAAGTCATGGGTTGGATAATTCTTCTCATGGACCTTCAACTGTCTAGAGGCATAAGCTATAACCTTGCAGCCAATGATTCAATCAACAATATTCGATATTTTTCTTCAAGAACTTCAACCTTTAACATGACTTCAACTCATAGATTTGCTGAATTGAAACAAATTGGTGTGTGGGTGAACTAAACCAACACAAAAGATCTCACATACGTTAATAAGGATCACCCCCGATGAATTTCGCCCGCAAATCCTTGGCGTTCTTGGCAAAAACTTGATCTTTCTCCCTTCTCCTTCTTCTCTTTTCTTTTCTCCCAAGCCCTAAGTGTGAATTGTTTTTCCAAAACTGACTTAAGGCTTATTTTTACCCCAATGAAACCCTTAAAACTAATTAGGAAATAATTAGGTTAAAGTACTAGATTGCCCTTACTTAAATCCGGATTGGACTTTCCTAACCTCAACATCCCAACTTACAAAAGTTTAATCTCCATCATACAATGTCAAAATTGAGCAAACTCGGCGCCGTTGGAAAGATTTTTCCAAGGGCTTTCCAACCATATAAAACAGTGACTCTAACTCATCGTGATCTAGAAGTTATGGCCTTTTGAAAATGACCAAAAGTCACTTTCTTAACTTACAATAATTTCCAGATTTTCCCCCTTTCTTTCCAAAAGTGATTATTCTTAGTTTGTTTGCTTATTCAAGGCTACTAGCAGTTACAAGATGTTACACATATAATCTCACTTGCGTTCCATTACACTTTCTATCTTTTTCTTCACATTTAAATATGGTCTTCACCCCCAAAAATCGTCGGATCTTTCGTAAAGACCACCAGATAAACGTCTTTTTTTTTGCCTCCCTCACCTCCACGTCTCTTTCCCCCTTTTTACAAGCTACACTAAGTTAGTTATCCACAGCTTGCATTGAAACGATAAGAGGAACTCGAAATAACATTTGATTTAAGCTTTGTCCGAATGATTTCGCGATCAACGCCTCCTAAAAATCTATCCCAAACATCAATATGAAAAGGCAACCATATACCTCGTTTCGTCCATCTTTTCAAGATTACTTTATCATTACCCTTGCCTACTATTTGTCCTCTCATATTCTATTTTCAAATTTTCAAATTTTCTACTCGATTACCCCCCAAAATGCCCCAATCCCTTATTAATAACATCTTTGCACTGATTTCGAAATAGGATTTTGACACTCGAAAGAACTTATCTTTTTTATCCCTTAAAGAATAAGGATTTACATTAGAAGATACATGTAAAACAGTATAAAAATAGATTTAAAAAAATTAAAAGCTAGTTTTCTTTCAAAGTGTTGTGTCAATTTTGTGCCGTTGACACTCTATTATGACCGACCTATAACACTTTTCGTATTCATATTTGATTAAATATGTATTTTTAAAACTTGTTTCTTCTATTATACGCTTAAAATTATATTTAATCTTTTATGTAATTCATAATATATCTTAGTATTCATAATTTATGAAATAATAATAATAATAATAATAATAATAATTATTGTTATTATTATTATTATTATTATTATTATTATTATTATTAATATTATTATTATTATTATTATTATTATTATTATCGTCATTATTATTATTATTATTATTATTATTATTATTATTTTTATATTTTGCTAAATTTGTTTTTTTTTTTTATAGTTTTCAAACTTTATGTATTTTTTTAATGTGTACAACATATTTAAGTATATTTATTTTATGTATAAAAAAATTTTTATTCATTTTTTATTTATTAATATGTTTATTATTAAATAGTAATCTATTTAACCTTTTCCCAAATTATTTGAATAATAGTCTCTTCAATTTTCAAATTTAGCCAATTTATTCTATTTTATGTCAATTTTAGTCACATTTGGTCCAATTGGCAAAATTCATATCGTAACTCACCTTTTAATTAATGTCTATCTAAATTCATTCAATACAACAGTTCAATCTCATCCGTCTATTTTTTATCGAGTGGACCAGATCAAGGTCTCTTCTTTATTTTCTTAAAATGACTACAACCAAAACCTCAATGATTTTAACTCTTTCTCTTCTCAAAAAAACGGCAGCCCACATTGTACTCTCCCTCTTTCCGACGCTGCTTCTTCTTCAATAGGCAAAAACATTGAGATATCCACCACTAGTGAACACCTCCAGCGCCACTGTCTCCTTCCTCTTCTCCCTTCACGGCCGATCCACCCTTAACCAAAGGGGACTAATGTGCCTCTATCTTTTCGCCAACTCCACCAAAGAATAAGATCATCACCATGAGAGCCCACTGTTTCCCTCCCCCATGCCGGTGAAGCCCTTTCTTCTCCTCCGCTCTTGTATTTTCTCTCCTCTAGCAAAGCGACGACAACAACTTGTCACTGTTGTTGTTTCACTTCCCGACCAACGAGTTGTGGCCAATGTACTTCAATAAAGATTCGCCTGCACCCCGACAAGAACCTTAAGCCAACTCTGTTCAATAGCGACAACAACCATGGTTACCAACAAACAAATCGAAAAGCTCGTATCCTTCATAGATTTTAATGGGGACAACCCTGATTTGGCTATGGTTGGTAAGTTTCTTATACCTCTTGAGCTTAATTGATTTGATATACTCTTTTCCTTTTAAGTTTGTTTTGTTATGATTGTGGTAACTCTTTTAGTAGTATAAATTTGTATTATTACTGTAAATCTCTTATAATGTTGGGACTTAGTTTCTTTGATTCACTTGTGGATTCTATTTACCTTCCTTAATTGATTCATACCCTTAATTGGACAACTTTGTCATTTGACTATTTTTAGGTAAAAAACTATGTATTATTTTTATAAGTTCTACCATGATTGATCTTTCTTCTCTAATTGAATTAGAATATATTAATACTTCATTATTAGGATAGATTTTAGTATGTTAATCGATTCTTCTAACCCGCCCCGGTGGGGATTTTTGTCGCTCTAGCGGAGCCGCTACAGCGGGATGAGGGTCGTTGTTGTAGGCTCGATGCAATTTTAAGGTCGCTAATAAACCCCTAAATGACCTTATTATGCACTTTTCAACTTTTTGAGCTAAGGAACGAATCCTACTCGTTTTTCACTATTCTTGAGGCTAAAGGTAAGTTTTTCATTTCTCGAATCTCTTTTTCGATTCGTAGAACGTAATAGAATGGGTAATTAATGTTGGGGAAGGGTTTTGATCTACGTTCTATGGTGGAAACAACCCAATTTTAAAGAATTGGGATCATGGGTATGATTGAGGGTTCATAGAATTGTTAGAAATCTGGGTAATTAGTGAATGTTTATTGATTCCCATATTGTATTGATTGTTTGTTGATCAACAACAAGCTGAACGAATCCATAAAGGGAAGAATCATGATTGTTAAGGTTTCAATCTTGTTTCGAAGTAGCTGAAGGTTGTGATTTTATGATTGTATGATGTATTCTTGATATTTCTTTACTATGATACATGTATGTATGCGAATGTTGCATTGTTGAATACACTTATTGTAAGTGAGATAGATGAACAACTATATGGCATGAATCACTTCTTGACTATATGCTTATTCAGAATATACATGTGAATGTGATTGTGGTGTGTTTATGAATCAATTTCCACGTTCAGGCATAACTTGTTGGGATCAGTTGCCATATTTTCTGTATAAAAAGGAGATCAGATTGGCACAATCTGGCGTAAATATTGGATTTGTTACTAACAATATTCAATAAATGGCACCAATTCATTTTTTGGTGGAAAATTTTAGATAAAATTTTGCAACGAATTTTTATGTTTCATCACTAAAACTATCTATCTCATATATTTAAGCACGAACAGTAAAAAAGCAATCTTTTTATAAATTTATTACTTCAACATAAAAATATTTCGAGAAATATTTTGCAAGTGAAAATGACAAAATAAAAATAAAGGATGTAATCTTGTAGACTAGGGTTCCCAAATTATATTTATAATAAGATAACAAAAGATCTTAGAATCAAAGAAATTCTAATCATCAAAATAAAAAGACAATAAATATAAATAATTATGGCGAAAAAAAATTTCATTTCACTATCAACATACAACTTTTTTTATTAAAAAATTGATAAATTTAATTTCATTCATTAAAAAGTAAATCATTGATTGACAATTTTTGTAACCTAACAACATATATTATATCGAATATCTAATCACAAAGACCTAAAGCCCTTGAAAGTTTCTAAAATTAAGGTTTGTAACCCAATAGTTCTAAAATTCCTATTTTGGACTCTTTTTCCCTCTTTTTTTGGACCATAAAATTATTTATCGATGCTAAGATCATCCGTAGCACTAAAATTCACAAACTAAATATGCATAGTTATCAACAACTACAACCCCTAACTGATGTGAAATTTTCACATCGCTACCCTTTGAAATTTTCACCCAGGTCCCTTAAATAGTTCTTCATATGTTTCATTTTCAATTTCTTCTTTGATTTTTTCCTCAAATTCCTTTGATGGATTCGAGTTTTCAGTAACTCTCATTGATTACTTCTGTTAAAATCCATCACCCGTAAAAAAAATTGTCAGATTTTTCAGAATTTTGATCCTTTTTTCCTTTATAACTATGATCAGTTATTCAAACTCAATTTTCTTAGACTTGTATATTGCATAAGCTTCATCAATAGTGACAAAAGTACACACCCAAATTTTCTTCTTTTTGATTGGGTGTCTAATTTCAACAACAAATTTACCACTTCTTCGCTTTCGATCACCAACATGATACAATCTAGAAAAATTTTGTTTGATGTTAATTTTTGGAATTTCATTATTGGAGAAAGTTTTATTCAAAGGGAGGGGCTAAAACGGGGGAGGAGGGGGTAGGGCTATTTCAATAAAGAAGTGCATAGAAAAGGAAATCAAGAGTTAAAATATATATATATATATATATATATATATATATATATATATATATATATATATATATATATATATATATATATATATATATATATATATATATATATATGTGTGTGTGTGTGTGTGTGTGTGTGTGTGTGTGTGTGTGTGTATATGTGTGTGTGTGTGTGCGCGTATCCCCCTCCCCCCCCCCCTTTTAATAAAACTTTCTCCAGTAATGAAATTCCAAAAAATAACATCATACAAAAATTGTGCTAGATTGTATCATGTTGGTGATCGAAAGCGAATAAGTGATAAATTTATTGCTGAAATCATACACCCAATCGAAAAGAAGAAAATTTGGCTGGGTTCTTTTTCCACTTTTGGTGAAGCTTTTGCAATATACAAGTCTAAGAAAATTGAGTTTGAAGAACTGATCATAGCTATAAAAGAAAAAAAGGATAAAATTTCTGAAAGTCTGACAATTTTTTTTACGGGTGATGGATCTGAGCAGAAGTTATCAATGGGTGTTACTGGAAACTCGAATCCATCAAAGGGAGTTAAGGAATAAATCAAAGAAGATATTTGAGATTGTAACGGATGAAGAACTATATAAGGGGACCTGAGTGAAAATTTCAAAGGGCATCAATGTGAAAGTTTCACAAAAGTTAGGGTTCTAGTTGTTGATAACTCTGCATATTTGGTTGGTGAATTTAGTGCTACGGATGATCTTAGCATCGATAAATAACTTTATAGTCCAAAAAAGAGGGAAAAGGGTCCAAAATAGTAATTTTAGAACTATTGGGGGTACAAGCCTTAATTTTAGAAACTTTCAGAGGCTTTAAGTCTTTGTGATTATATTCGATATATTATATGTTGTTAAGTTATATTGATTTTTAAATCAATGATTTACTTTTTGATGAATGAAATTAACTTCTTTTTTTTTGGGTGATAGTGAAATAAAATTTTGTTTGTCCATAATTATTTATATTTATTGTCTTTTTTATTTCTATAATTAGAATTTCTTTGATTCTAAGATATTTTTGTTATCACATTACAAATATAATTTGGGAACCCTAGTCTACAAGATTACCTCCTTTATTTTTATTTTGTTATTTTCACTTGAAAAATAATGCTTGAATTTTTTTTGTTGAAGTAATAAATTTATAAAAAGATTGCTTTTTTACTCTCTTCATCATTAAAATAGCCCCCCACCCACAGCCACCCCTTTTGTAATAAAAATTCTCAAATCATGAAATTCCAAAAAATAACATTAAAAAGTTGTATCAGATTGTATTCTTCTGCTGTATGAAAGAACAATAATGACAAATATCACTACAACAAATATAATATATATAGCTACGACATGAAATTCGTCACTAATTGTTCACTTTTAGTGACAAAAAGTACTATTCATGCTTAAATATATGAGATAGATAGTTTTAGTGATGAAACATAAAAATATGTAGCAAAATTTTGTCTAAAATTTCCCACCAAAATAGAAATTGGCGCCATTTATTGAATATTGTTAGTAACAAATCTAAAGTTAGTAGTGACACATTATTCCGTCACTAATGATGTATCTAATTCGTGACATTTAATGGGTTAAACATTTAATTTCACGAATGCATGAATTCCGTTAATATAAACATTAGTTATTTTAATAAAAAATAGGCAGAGACCAAGCCTGATAAATTTTATAATACTTAAAAAAAGACTCAAAGTGATAATTATATAGTAAAGAGACCAACCTTGATAAAATATTAGGATAGTTAAGGACTACATCCGGAAAATGTGTAGTTATAAAACTATATTAGACCTACTACAATAGTTAAAGGACCATTTATGACATTTTCTCTTCATAATTACAAGTAAAACTGACAAAAAGAATAATACAAGTGCTTCACAAGAAATAGACAGAGTTCATTCTTTAATTGGCGGAGGAAAAAATCAAAACCAACGAATTCGGTAAATTTTATAAAAGAAGAAAAATTAACTCATCTATTTTGTTAAATTGCGCAATCACAAAATGCATCATTTAAATAATACAATACAGAGTATAAGTACCGTGAGTGGGCACTATTCTACCACTACATCATAGATATTTGTTGGTTTAAAACCTTTCATTATAAACTTTTATCAATAAAGAAAATAGAAAAATAATTTGTCAAGTCTTGGTGTTGATTTCAATTTTATGATTCATAAACTGTATAGACTAAGTCAGTCTATTTGCTTCAATCTAAAAATCGTACATTTTTAGTAGTAATTCCACGTACGTATAGTTACTATACAGAGATACCATCGACTTAAACACTTAGACTTTGCAAATATGTAAAATATTTCATGCATTTCTATTAAACTTCAAAATCTGTGCGAAATAAACTTCAAAATAAAAGCACAAATGAAAGTATTTAACCAACTAAGATTTCAAATATATTATAATAAAGTACTATATATGACAATATAATCAAACTGATCGAAACGAACGGATTATTAGATTTTTTTTTAATTAAGTCGAAAGTTTACTTTTATAATAATTTATAATTCTACTAAATTATTTTATAAAAAAAATGACAGAATCGTACTGAATATACTTAGAGATATTTTCAAAAATATACAATCTAATAAAATAACTACATCTACATAGACCATATTTTTAAACTACAGTTGTATTGTCTTTTGATGATCGTAACTGTACAAATGAATACAATTGTATATATATGTATAATATTATATAAAAGGTGTTTATATACACTCCAATATTGTTATATATATTTAAAAACAAATAAGCTAATAAATTGTAGTGTTATAAAACTTAAGAACAAAGGAACAATGGCAAGATGAAGAGAAGAAGAATATAAGATAATAGAAGAACAATATAAGCTAACTTTCTTTCTTTCAAGTGTATTAACATTATTCTCAACACCACTATTTATAGGATTACATTGAGGAATACCAAAGGGTGTCATAAACATTACATTAAACCTTGAGAATTACTACTCATTATGGAGGAAATAAAGTTAGGAGTTATACTCATCCATTTGACCACATTATCAATAACATTACTACCAATAAACGATGAAATTAACCTAGGAGTTATGGTCAATCCCCTTTGGATGACCATTGATAGATAATATGCCTCATTAAAACCTTACGAAGAAAAAACCCCGTCGGAAAAAATATTAGTGAAGGACAATAGAGTACACATATCTTGTTATACGCTTTATTTATTGCTCGTTAAACAACTTACCAGGAAAATACATTGGGATAAAACCTACGCCAAGGGAAAAAGAGTGCAGCACGTAGTTTACTCAACCTGTTGCAAACATCATTTAATTTCTTGGAGACGACGCATTTCAATCTTGGATACTAACTTTTCAAATGTTGAGGTTGGTATTACTTTAGTGAACAGATCCCTCAAATTACCAACTGACCGGATTTATTGAACATTTATTTCACCTTTCTTCTCAAGATCATGAGTGAGAAAGAATTTTGGTGAAATGTGTTTTGTTCTATCTCCTTTAATGTATCCTCCCTTTAGATGAGCTATACATGCAGCATTGTCTTTATACAATATAGTTGGAATATCCTTTTTGAAAATCACACATTTCTTGAATATGTTAGGTTATTGATCTCAACCAAACAAACTCCCGAGTTGCTTCATGGATGACTATTATTTCTGCATGATTTGAAGAAGTAACAGCTAATGTTTTCTTCATTGAACGTCAAGATATAGTTGTACCTCCATATGAAAACAAATAGTCTATCTGAGATCGAGCTTTATGTGGATTAGACAAATATCCTGCATCTGTATAACCAATAATTTCTAACTTGGATTTATTAGAATAAAATAATCTCATATCAATGGTTCCTTGAAGATATCTGAGTGTATGTTTGACTCCATTCCAATGTCTCTTTGTAGGGGCCGAGCTAAATCTTGCCAATAAGCTTACTGCAAAACAGATATTTGGTCGAGTATTATTGGCAATATACATTAGTGCCCCAATAACACTAAGATATGAAGTTTCATCACCAAGAAGCTCTTCATCATTTTCTTGAGGTCGAAATTGATCTTTATGTATGTCAAGCGATCTCACAACCATCGGGGTACTCAATGGATGTGATTTATCCATGTGAAATCGCTTTAAAACCTTTTCTATGTATGTTTATTGATGGACAAATATTCTATTTTTAAAATGCTCAATCTGTAGGACAAAGAAATATTTTGTCTTACCAAGATCTTTCATTTCAAATTCTTTCATTAAACACTCAACAACTTTTGAAAGCTCATTAGGAGTGCCAATGATATTTAAATCATCAACATACACAACTATTATAACAAAATTACATCCAGACCTTTTTATAAAAACACAAGGACAAATAGGGTAATTTTTGTACCCTTCCTTTAATAAAAATTGGGTCAGACGATTGTACCACATCCGTCCTGATTGTTTTAATCCATATAAGGATTTTTAAAGCCTTATCAAACAACTTTCTTGCGAATTTTTATATGCTTTAGGCACATTCAATGCTTTTTATATGCTTTAGGCACATTTAATGCTTCAGGAACTTTCATGAAAATATTGTGGTCCAATGAGCCATATAAATAGGTTGTAACAACATTCATTAGAGGTATTTCAAGATTTTAATGAATTGTCATATTTATTAGATACCTGAAAGTAATTGCATCCACTATAGGAGAATATGTCTACACATAATCAATGCCATACCTTTACGAAAAACCTTGTGCCACAAGTCGTGTTTTATATCTTACGTCTTATCCTTTTTCATTTTGTTTTCGCACAAAAACCCATTTGTAACCCACTTGATTGACACCTTAAGGTGTTCGGACTTTTACTTCAAAAACTTCACGTTTTTGAAGTAAGTAAATTCTGCTTAAATTGCCTCCCTCCATTTTGGCCAATCATTTCTCTGTCCGCATTCATTGACAGATTTTGCTTAAAATTCTCACCTTGTTGCATTATTTCAAATGGCAACATTATAGGCAAAACAATTGTCCACCACAATATTATTTCGATTCCATCTTTTCTCGTCGAGATATAACTTATTGAGATTTATTCGTTCTCATTATTTTAAGTTAATTGGACCTTCTCTGTGGTCTTGTCATTTGTTATGTAACGGAGCTGTTCTTGAGAAAATTCCTCCATGACACGATCTTCATGATCATTTGCTCCTCGTCTTTTTTTAGGACTTTTATCCTTTGAACCAATCGGCCTACCACGTTTTTAACGTGGTTTAGACTCATTTGCTTTAACAAATTCTCCTATTTGAACTGGAGCATTTGCAGCTGGAATATAAGATTTTGTAACCCTTGGAATCTTAGTAAATGCACCTGGCAGTTGATTTACAATAGTTTGCAAATAAATCATTTTTTTAACCTCTTGCTCACATTCATTTGTTCGAGAATCCAAATGAGATAGAGATATTGAATTCCAAGCCATCTCTTTTTCAAGCTGTTTATGTTCTCCCCCTAATGTTGGGTATACTGATTCATCAAAATGTTAATCAGCGAACCTTGCCGTAAATCTATCTCCAATCAAAGGTTCCAAATATTTAATAATAGAAGGAGATTCATACCCAACTTACAATCCCAACCTTCTTTCGGAAACCATCTTTGTGCGTAGTGGTGGGGCAATTGGAACGTATACCGCGCACCCAAAAATTTTAAGATGGGAATTATTTGGATCATGACCTAAAACCAACTGTAATGGAGAAAATTCATGATACCTAGTTGGCCTTATGCGCATCAATGATGCTGCATGTAAAATAGCATTCCCACATATTAAAACAGAGAACTGTGTTCTCATTAACAATGGTCTAACTATCAATTGGAGACACTTAACCAAAGAATCCGCTAGACCATTTTGAGTCTGAACATGAGAAACTGAATGTTCAATTTTTTCCCGTGGACAAACAATAATCATTAAAGGTCTGAGATGCAAACTCACCAGCATTATCAAGACGAATTGTCTTTATTGCATAATCTGAAAATTGTGCTCTTATTCTTATTATTTGAGCTAACAACATCACAAAAGTCATTTTGCGAGTTGATAAAAAGCACACATCTAATATAAAGGTATTCAACATTTCCTTCATTGGCAGTCTCAACATGATAGTCATTTTGGCGAATAACCTTAAAACTTAATAAGTTTCTTTGAGACTTACTACAATATAATAAATTTTCAATATTTAATATCGTTCCCTCAGGTAGTAGTAAAGCCACTCTTTCAGAGTCCTCAATTACTTTTGTACTACCAGATATTGTATTAACATAAGCCTTTTTCATAATCAAATTAGAGAAATATTTCCTTTGTGTTAAAATAGTGTGAGTTGTAGCACTATCAAGAAGATACATTTCTCCATTACTCATCTTGAATCAATTGAAGATTGGGAAATTTTATTTATCTTCACAAAATAAAAGTATATCATAACAAATATGAAAAATCAACAACTTTGCAAGAAAATAAAATTACTTATTTTTCTGAATATAAAAACAAAACAAAAAAACATAACAATTAAAAGCACATAAATAAAACAACATAATTATTTTTCCCCAATCAAATGATCAAACATTAGTTTTGATCTCCAAAGAAGTCTTCAACTTGCACATGAGTAATATAATCAAGGTCATCAAAATCATCATCTTTTAAAACCAAATTTGCTTCAATATTGTCATCATATTTTTGTGAAGGTCCTGCCTCGGCATTATTTTTACAATTCAAGTGTGACTCCACCCGATCATTAGAAGAAGATACACCATTTTTATTTCCTTTTCTTTTCAACGAACCTTGATAAAGCCTAACACAATTCTCAGCTACTCAACATTCATTCTTCCAATGCCATTTCATGCCACAATGATGACAATTGTCTCTTGAAGGATTGCTTTGAGAATCCATATTGTTCTCCCTATTGTAGCGACCACCACCACGACGATCATTATATCGTACTCTGCCATTGCCACGTCCACACACATTATTTTGACCTTGATTTTTAGTTTGTCTTCTTTAAGACTGGTCATGTGCTTCAACCTCATTTGCTTCCGATAATGGAGCAGTTCCTGTAGGACGGTCCTCATGGTTTATCAAAAAAAGAGTATTATGTTTCTCAACCACAAGAAGACATGAGATCAACTCAAAATACTTTTTAAATCCCCTTTCACAGTATTGTTGTTGTAATACAAAATTTGAGGCATGAAATGTTGTGAGAGTTTTTTCCAACATGTCCTCGTCTTTTATATCTTCCCCATTTAGTTTCAATTGTGAAATAATTTTGTATACAACAGAATTATATTCACATATAGTTTTAAAATATTGTAACCATAAGTGAATTCATTCATAACGAGTCCTTGGCAATACCGTTGACTTAAAGTGGTCATACCTTTCCTTCAAACCAGTCCACAATTCAAGTGGATTTTTGACCGTAAGGTATTCAACCTTCAATCTTTCATCCAGATGATGACGAAGGAAAATCATTGCCTTTGCTTTGTCCTGACTCGACGATGTATTACCATTTGTAATAGTGGCACCAAGACCTTAAGCGTCAAGGTGAATTTCAGCGTCAAGTACCCATGACAAATAATTATTTCCAGAAATGTCAAATGCCACGAACTCAAACCTTGATAAATTCGACATGATAAAACTATCATAGAAAATAATTAAATTAGAGTTCAATAGACAATGAGTAAATAAGTAAATAGCAAAAAAAAAATTCATTAAAGTAAAATTAGCATACAATCTAAATTAATATTATGTCTCACAAGTAACAAAAATCACTTTTAGTAAAATTGTTAGATTAAGTCTTTTCATTAAAAAATAATCAATAATATAGATAATTCACTATTTCCATTTAGAACAAAAAAACACAAAAAATTGTAGTCCATTAATTTTTTTTCACAAAACAATGACCTTCATCTTCTCTTCACAAAATCGATAAATGGTTAGCCCTTTTTTAATTCATTTATAAATAAAATGTAAAGTAGAAAAAGTATAGCTACAATTTAATAATTTTAACATTAGATTATAAATGGATATCTCACGAGAAATGTTGTTCAACCTTGAAACGTCGTGCTGATAACGTGTTATAAAACTTAAGAAACAAAGGAACAATGGCAAGATGAAGAGAAGAAGAATATAAGACAATGGAAGAACAATATAAGCTAACTTGCTTTCTTTCAAGTGGATTAAAATTATTCTCAACACCACTATTTATAGGATTACATTGAGGAATACCAAAGATTGTCATAAACATTACATTAAACCTTGAGAATTACTACCCATTATAGAGGAAATAAAGATAGAAGTCATGCTCATCCATTTGACCACATTATCAACAACATTACTACCAATAAAGGATGAATTTTTGTCTTGTTTCAATTTTTATTGAATTTAGCTAACTGGTTAAACTTAGCTGTATTTAATTTTATTTGACTAAATGTCTAATACTATCTAGAACTATGATCCTCCTCAATGATCCTTTCTTGTATCCCATCCACCATAGTTACACACAATCTACTTTGACACTTCATCACACCATGCCCCCCCCCCCCCCCTTTTTTTTTTTTCCAAAGTCAATACTCTTTGCTTATGAACATTCTCCTTCAAATCAAGCAAATTGGGGTCTTGGACTTACTTTTCTTTCACCACAGACACTAGTGATGATTAAGCCTCATTTGTCATCACCATCCCTCCTACTGTAGAATTCATAATTTTGATTCCCAGACGAGCGAGTTTGTGCACATGTTTGGCTAGTTTTTGGTTTTTTTCCTCAACATAGGCGATACTCCCGTGTATAACCTTCTTAAAGCATCAACAACCACTTTAGCCTTACCTGGGTGGTAAAGAATACTCATGTCATAATCCTTGAGTAATTCTAACCACCTCCTCTGTCTGAGATTTAGCTCTTTCTACGTGAGCACGTATTGTAGGCTCTTGTGATCAGTGAATATATCAACACAAACACCATACAGGTAGTGACACCATATCTTTTAGGCGAAACCTACAACAGCCAATTCTAAGTCATGGGTTGGATAATTCTTCTCATGGACCTTCAACTCTCTAGAGGCATAAGCTATAACCTTGCAGCCAATAATCAATCAACAATATTCGATAATTTTCTTTAAGAAATTCAACCTTTAACATGGCATCAACTCATAGATTTGATGAATTGAAACAAATTGGTGTATGGGTGAACTAACCCAACACAAAAGATCTCACATACGTTAATAAAGATCACCCCCGACGAATTTCGCTCGCAAATCCTTGGCGTTCTTTGCGAAAACTTGATCTTTCTCCCTTCTCCTTCTTCTCTTTTCTTTTCTTCCAAGCCCTAAGCGTGAATTGTTTTTCCAAAACTGACTAAAGGCTTATTTTTACCCCAATTAAACCCTTAAAACGAACTAGGAAATAATTAGGTTAAAAGACTAGTTTACCCTTACTTAAATCCGGATTGGACTTTCCTTACCTCAACATTTCAACTTCCAAAAGGCATATCTCTCCCATACGATATCAAATTTGAGCAAACTCAAAGTCGTTGGAAAGATCTTTCCAAGGGATTTCCAACCATATAAAACACTGACTCTAACTCATCGTGATCTAGAAGTTATGACCTTTTGAAAATGACCAAAAGTAACTTTCTTAACTTAGAAAAATTTCCAGATTTTCCCCCTTTCTTTACAAAAGTGATTATTCTTAGTTTCTTTGCTTATTCAAGGATACTAGCAGTTACGAGATGATACACATATACCCTCACTTGCGTCCCATTACACTGTCTATCTTTTTCTTCACATTTAACTATGGCCTTCACAATTAACCATATCCCTCTTTTCTTCCATCTTTTCAAAATTACTTTATCCGTGCCCTTACCTACTATTTGTCCTCTCATATTCTTTTTTCAAATTTTCAAATTTTCTACTCGAGTACCCCCTACAGTGTCCCAATCCCTTATAAATAACATCTCTGCACTGATTTGGAAATAGGCTTAGGACCCTTGAAAGAACATATAATTTTTATCCCTTAAAGAATAAATATTGACATTAAAAGATACACGTAAAACAATATCAAAAGAGATTTAAAAAAATTAAAAGCTACTTTTCTTTCAAAGTGTTGTGTCAATTCTGTGTCGTTGACACTCTATTATGACCGACCTATAACCCTTTTCGTATTCATATTTGATTAAATATGTATTTTTAAAACTTGTTTCTTCTATTATATGCTTAAAATTATATTTAATTTTTATGTAATTCATAACATATCTTAGTATTCATAATTTATGAAATAATAATAATAATAATAATAATAATAATAATAATATTAATTATAATAATGATAATAATAATAATAATAATAAATATATTATTATTATTATTTATTATTATCATCATCATTATTATTATTATTATTATTATTATTATTATTTTATCATTTATTAAATTTGTTTTTTTTAAAGTTTTCAAACTTTATGTATTTGTTTAATGTGTACAACATATTTAAGTATATTTATTTTATTTACAAAAAATTGTTATTCATTTTTATTAATTAATATGTTTATTATTAAATAGCAATCTATTTAACATTTCTCCAAATTATTTGAATAATAGCCTCTTCTATTCAATTACTATTTCATATTTAGCCAATTTATTATTCTATTTTATGTCAATTTTAGTTACATTGGGTCCAATTGGCAAAATTCATATCGTAACTCACCTTTTAATAAATGTCTACATAAATTCATCCAATACAACAGTTCAATCTCATCCGTCTATTTTTGATCGAGTGGACCAGATCAAGGTCTCTTCTTTATTTTCTTAAAATGACTACAACCAAACCCTCAATACTTTTAACCCTTTCTCTTCTCAAAAAAGCGGCAACCCACATTGTACTCTCCGTCTCTCCGACGCCGCTTCTTCTTCAATAGGCAAAAACGTCGAGACATCCACCACTAGTGAACACCTCCAGTGCCACTGTCTCCTTCCTCTTCTCCCTTCACAGCCGATCCACCCTTAACCAAAGGGGACTAATGTGCCTCTCTCTTTTTGCCATCTCCGCCAAAGAATAGGATCATCCCCATGCGAGCCTACTGTTTCCCTCCCCCATGCCGGTGAAGCCCTTTCTTCTCCTCCGCTCTTCTATTTTCTCTCCTCTAGCAAATTCGATGACAACAACTTGTCGATGCTGTTGTTTCACCTCCCGACCAGTGAGCTGTGGCCAACGGGCTTCGATGAAGAGAAATGCCTGCAACCCGACAAGAACCTTAAGCTAACTCTGGTCAATAACGACAACAACCATGGTTACTAACAGACAATCGAAACGCTCATATCTTTCATAGATTTTGATGGGGACAACCTTGATTTGGCTATGGTTGGTAAGTTTCTTATACCTCTTGAGCTTAATTGATTTGATATACTCTTTTCCTTTTAAGTTTGTTTTGTTATGATTGTGGTAACTCTTTTAGTAGTAGAAATCTGTATTATTACTGTAAATCTCTTATAATGTTAGGACTTAGTTGCTTTGATTCACTTGTGGATTCTATTTACCTTCCTTAATTGATTCATACCCTTAATTGGTAAAAGAGTATGTGTTATTTTTGTAACTTCTACCATGATTGATCTTTCTTCTTTAATTGAATTAGAATATATTAATACTTCATTATTAGGATAAATTTTAGTATGTTAATTGATTCTTGTAACCTTAATTAGTTGTACGGGTGCGCATCGGTCGAGCCGTTCTGATTTTATGTGTCATTGGTTTGATTTATCAGTTTCCAGTTTGTAAATATGACAATGAGATAACAAAAGAACTAAGACATTTCTTATCGAATTTCAGTACTTAACTGTTTAGTTTTTGGTTTACCAATGATAAAAGACTCACATTACAATATACATGATTATAAAATTCTCATATAGAATGGATGATTTTTCTAGCATTTGGCATGAAATGACAATTATTTTTTTAGCAATTTTAGGCAGTAGGCACATTTTTTGACTATATAATAGAACTTCATTATTCTAAGAAATATTGATTGATCCTTTTACAATATTGATTTTACTTTAAGTTAGAGATTAACTTGTAACAATCGGGTTTCCTCATTATAGAAAAGCCAACGGGGAAAATATTTGGGTCGGAAAACTTTTTTGTAGTAACTTGAAATTTCCCAACTAAATCCAGATTGTTTTGGACAAAATTGGAGTCATTAATGTGTAGCGAAATCTAGCAACAATCGGGTGATTTTTTTATAATTTTGATTTCATAAGGGGATATATAACTCGTTAAGGATTTCATATGACTTTACAAAATTGAATTCGGGTGAGTAGAACTCCCGAAATTGATATTGGTGTGGATGGTATTTTTTGAGTCTCGTTGGTTAGAGGTGGGTTGTGAAATAGGGGTATCGGGATTATTAAGTTAGCTCAGTGTCTCTTGTAACCCACCCCGGTGGGGATTTTTGTCGCTCTACTGGAGCCGCTACAGCGGGATGAGGGTTGTTGTTGCAGGCTCGATGCAATTTGAAGGTCGCTAATAAACCCCTAAACGATCTTATTATGCACTTTTCAACTTTTTGAGCTAAGGAACGAACCCCAGGGTGAATCCTACTCGTTTTTCACTATTCTTGAGGCTAAAGGTAAGTTTTTCATTCCCCAAATCTATTTTTTGATCCGTAGAACGTAATAGAATGGTAAATTAATGATGGGGGAGGGTTTTGATCTACGTTCTATAACAACCCTATTTTAGAGAATTGGGATCATGAGTATGATTGAGGGTTCATAGAATTGTTAGAAATCTGGGTAATTAGCGAATGTTTATTGATTACCATATTGTATTGATTGTTTGTCGATCAACAACAAGCTGAACGAATCCATAAAGGGAAGAATCATGATTCTTAGGGTTTCTAGCATGTTTCGAAGTAGCTGAAGGTTGTGATTTTATGATTGTATGATTTATTCTTGTTATTTCTTTATTATGATACATGTATGTATGCGAATGTTGCATTGTTGATTACATTTATTGTAAGTGAGATAGATGAACAACTATATGGCATGAATCACTTCTTGACTATATGCTTATTCAGAATATACATGTGAATGTGATTTTGGTGTGTTTATGGATCAGTTCCCATGTTCAGGCATAACTTAGTGGGATCAGTTGCCACATTTCGGGATAAAAAGGGGATAAGATTGCCACAATCTGGCGAAAATATTGGATTTGTTACTAACAATATTCAATAAATGGCGCCAATTTATTTTTTGGTGGGAAATGTTAGACAAATTTTTTCTACGAATTTTTATGTTTCATCACTAAAACTATCTATTTGATATATTTAAGCACGAACAGTAAAAAAGCAATCTTTTTATAAATTTATTACTTCAACATAAAAATATTTCAAGCAATATTTTGCAAGTGAAAATGACAAAATAAAAATAAAGGAGGTAATCTTGTAGACTAGGGTTCCCAAATTATATTTATAATATGATAACAAAAGATTTTAGAATCAAAGAAATTCTAATCATCAAAATTAAAAGACAATAAATATAAATAATTACGGAGAGAAAAAAATTCATTTCACTATCAACATACAATTTTTTTAAAAAAAAATTAATAAATTTAATTTCATTCATTAAAAAGTCAATCATTGACTTAACAATTATCGTAACCTAACAACATATATTATATCAAATGTCTAATCACAAAGACCTAAAGCCCCATAAAGTTTCTAAAATAAAGGTTTGTAACCCCAATAGTTCAAAAATTGCTATTTTGGACTCTTTTTCCCTATTTTTTTGGACCATTTATTATTTATCGATGCTAAATTCATCTGTAGCACTAAAATTCACCAACCAAATATGCGTAGTTATCAACAACTAGAACCCCTAACTTATGTGAAATTTTCACATGCTACCCTTTGAAATTTTCACCCAGGTCCCTTAAATAGTTCTTCATTTGTTTCATTCTCATTTTCTTCTTTGATTTTTTCCTCAAATCCCTTTGATGGATTTGACTTTCCAGTAACACCCATTGATGACTTCTGTTTATATCCATCACCCGTAAAAATTGTCAAATTTTTCAGAAATTTGATCTTTTTTTGCTTTATAGTTATGATCAGTTCTTCAAACCTAATTTTCTTAGACTTGTATATTGCAGAAGCTTCATCAATAGTGACAAAAGTACCCAGCCAAATTTTCTTCTTTTCGATTGGGTGTCTGATTTCAGCAACAAATTTACCACTTCTTCGCTTTCGATCACCAACATGATACAATCTAGCACAATTTTTGTCTGATATTATTTTTTGGAATTTCATTATTGGAGAAAGTTTTATTCAAAGGGAGGGAGGGGGGAGGGGGTAAAAGGGGGAAGGAGGGGGTAGGACTATATATATATATATATATATATATATATACCACCTCCCTCCCCCCTTTAATAAAACTTTTTCCAATAATGAAATTCCAAAAAATAACATCATACAAAAATTGTGCTAGATTGTATCATGTTGTTGATCGAAAGTGAAGAAGTCATAAATTTGTTGCTAAACTCAGACACCTAATCGAAAAGAAGAAAATTTGGTTGGGTTCTTTTTCCACTATTGGTGAAGCTTCTGCAATATACAAGTCTAAGAAAATTTAGTTTGAAGAACTGATCATAGCTATAAAAGAAAAAAAGGATAAAATTTCTAAAAATCTGACAATTTTTTTTACGGGTGATGGATCTAAGCAGAAGTCATCAATGGTTGTTACTGGAAACTCGAATCCATCAAAAGGAGTTAAAGAAAAAATCAAAGAAGATATCGAGATTGAAACGAATGAAGAACTACTTAAGGGGACCTGAGTGAAAATTTTAAAAGGTAACAATGTGAACATTTCACAAAAATTAGAGGTTCTAGTTGTTGATAACTATGCATATTTGGTTGGTGAATTTAGTGCTACGGATGATCTTAGCATCGATAAATAATTTTATAGTGAAAAAAGAGAGGGAATAAAGTCCAAAATAGTAATTTTAGAACTATTGGGGTACAAGCCTTAATTCTAGAAACTTTCAGGGGCTTTAAGTCTTTGTGATTATATATTCGATATTATATGTTTTTATGTTACAATAAATGTAAAATCAATGATTTACTTTTAGATGAATGATTTTTTTTTAAGGTGATAGTGAAATGAAATTTTGTTTCTCCATAATTATATATATTTATTGTCTTTTTATCTTGATGATTAGAACTTCTGTTATTCTAAGATATATTTGTTATCACATTACAAATATAATTGGGAACCCCTAGTCTACAAGATTACCACATTTATTTTATTTTGTCATTTTCACTTGAAAAATAATGCTTGAAATATTTTTTGTTGAAGTAATAAATTTATAAAAAGATTGCTTTTTTACTATCTTCTTTATTGAAATAGCCCCCCTCCCACACCCACCCCTTTTTTAAAAAAAAATTCTCCAATCATGAAAATCCAAAAAATAACATTAAAAAGTTGTATTAGATTGTATTCTTTTGGTGTTTGAAAGAACAAGAATGACAAATATCACTACAATAAATATAATATATATAGCTACGATTATAGCTACGACATGAAATTCGTCACTAATTATTCACTTTTAGTGACAAAAAGTACTTTTTGTGCTTAAATATATGAGATAGATAGTTTTAGTGACGAAACATAAAAATTCGTAGCAAAATTTTGTCTAAAATTTCCCACCAAAAAACAAATTGGCGCCATTGTTGACACACAATTTTAACCCTCCCAAATAATAATTAATTAACGAGTTTATTAATTCGGAACAATTTGAAATAATTAACTTTATAAAATTATAAAATACTTTTCAATTATTTTAAATAGTTTTGTCGTTCTTTTATATTTTTAAATAATACATATATTTTATATGATTTTGTATATGATTAATATAGTTTATAATTATTCGAAAACCGTCTTGAAAAGATTCTATTTTGTCAAGATACTTTACTATATAGTTTAATTATAAAATAGTTTGCATTTTGGTTTAGTTTTTCAATAGTTAAGTCGATTATTTTATTTCGTTAGATTGAGAAACTTATTAATTGACTTATATTAAGTCATTTTAATTATTTATTTCGGCCAAATTCAACAAGAAATTTGATTTGGCTATTTTTCTAAATCTTAGACAAAGATTTGGGCCATTCTTCCTAATTTTCCAGCAGCCTTTTCCACCCTAAATTCCATCATCTCAGCCCATTTTTGTAATCTCGGACAACCCAGGCCAGGCCCAAATACCAATTCCCATCCCCATTTCTTTTTTTTATATAACCCGACCCAACCCCATCTTCTTCACCCAAAAAACAGAAATGTCCAACGCGCTTTGCAGAAGATTCCATCCCAAAACCAGCCCCTAACTCGTTTCCTCTTCTCAGCACGTGAAAAACCAAGCAACAATCCAGCGACTTCACGCGTGAACTAGCACCGGAGCTTAGAATGTCGACGTGTATCGCCAAGCGCGCCTCATCCTCCCCCTCTATAGTACGCTCGCGCAGCAGAGCAGGATGGCTTTTCAGTTTTTCCAGTCGTCTTTCCGTCCTTTTGGCGTAAGATCAAGGCACGTAGCATTCAAGGATGATCGTTTAATCCCAGCCGTCTACCTCCCTTACCCTTTCCGGAATAAGGTCAAAAGCCTAAGAAAATGTCTCTCGGAAATAGGGAATGGTCTGTTGGAAATTTGAATTTTAAAAAAACAAATGGTCCCCTCCCTGTTAGAATTTGAGGCTTTTCCCCCCATTCCGAAAACCCCAAAAATCCCTCTTTATAAGCTTCTTCTTATTCATTGTTAGGGTTGGGATTTGAGGGCAGAAAACAGAGATTTGAAAAAAAAGTGTTCGTAAAGGTTTACAGAGAAAGGAATTCAAAGCTATAAAAAATTGTTTCACTTCGGAAACACGCCTGAGATACCTTTTCTCTCTTCTCTATTCGTGGTTTGTGGTTTATTGGGATCCGCTGATGTTCGTCGAAATATTCGTAGTCTTTGGAGTCATCCTCTCGTTTGTTCGCTGAAAATCTGCTCATAGCAATATTTTCGGTTTTGGTCGCTGTTTGAAGCTTTCTGATAAGCATGTTGACTCTATTGTTATTTACATTCCATTGCAGCTTGAATCCCTCAGTCTCGTCTTATGTGTAGTTTTATTTATTTATTTTTCTGGTTGTCAATCATTTCTCTGCCTGGTTCATAGATATATGTCAATCATTTCTCTGCCTGGTTCATAGATATATTTTTCTACTAACAGTAGTTTAACACCATGCCCTTATTAAAATGTTAAACTCTGTTTCCTTCTTTTTTATGTAATTTTTTTTTACAAATCTAAGCATCGTCCTTAGTCATTCATGGTTTTACTTTCTTTCGATTTCAAAGCATATTGTTGATAGCAGCTCATTCATTCCCTTGTCTTTGCTGCTAGAGCTCCCCATGTTCCTGGTTTCCCTTTGGTCTAGCTATCGGAATGTTCTGCTTGCCTTAAGTTTCTCTTGACTGTTGGAAATTTGTAGTATCATGTAATGTTGGATGTTGCTCCCTGTGCTCCTTTACCAAGGTCGGAGAGAATGAGATCTTAAGGTTCAAGATAGTTAATTTTAAATGCGTGTCTAGGTAGGATAAAAGTTGTGCTAAGTTTATGGTAATGTTCTGTGGCCTACGCATGTCTTCCCCCCCTTTAATTTAAGGTCATGAAAATATGCCTAAAATCTCTCCTATATTCACGTCTAAAATTAGGCAAAGTAATAGCATACTCTGTAATGTTGTTTTAGTGAGTCGCTCATACTCTAAAAAATGCTCAAGTCTTCCCCATTAATGTGGATTTATTGTTATCTTTGTTTAGTTTCATGTTGCAGGTCAACAAATGACATTCACTCCTATAATTCATCCATTTGTTTTTGTATCTTTGACATTTAGTTGCATCTGCACAATCATACAACTCCATTCCCTGTTTTATCACTGTCCATTCTATACCTGATCACTGTTAGTATGCTTGTTTGCCTAGAAATCATTCTCTAAATGTTTATTCTTGACATGTGAGGTTAATGCAATTGTTAAGTGAAGATTTTTTGAGTGTCTCACTGTCTTACTCGTCTATATTTGTGTAATGTAGGCAATGAGAGTTGTTCATGTACATATTTATTTCTGACATATCTTGGTTACATCACATAAGTTTCTTTTTCTTTAGTCTCATACTGATCTCTATTCTTGTTCTTCTTTTACTTGCATGTACTGCAATTTCTGTAGTCTGTGAGGGCTCCCTCCTGTGTATTTCGTCGATTTGGGCCATAAAATCCCAATCCTATTCTTTTTGCGAGTCGGCCAACCTTGAAATTGACGAACAGGTTCCCGAATGTGAAGGAATCAAAGCAAATCGGAGAGTTGAAGAAGTTGGGCCAAAAAGGGCCTTTATTTTATTCGAAATATTGTATTTTATTATTATTTGTCCTAAGCCCTTATCGCTTTGTACTATTATTTGCTTAGTTTAGGACAGGTACCCCCCAAATGAGGCCAAAGGCCCAAAACGGAAGATGGGTCCAAATACCGGTCCAGGCGGACAGAAATCGGATTTGGACCCAACTCTCTCTCTCTCTCTTTTTATTTTCCCGTATATTTATTTTGCTGATTGATTGCCGCTAGTTTTAAGGTTAGAAATTTGCAAATTCTCGCAAGGCGCTACTATGTTCTAACGGTTTAAATTAAATCGATCGACTTTAAAAGACTTAAAAATGACTGAAGTAAACTTCGCGAGCTAAATAGTTCACTTTAAAGATAGGCTAGTATTTCATCTTTTAACAAATACTAAGTAAATTTTCAATTCAAGAAAAAAAAATAAGTTTAGCCAAATAAAGTTTGTTGTCGGATAACTGCAAGTAAGCAGACGCCTTAGGTGCTTTCAAAACCTTCCTAAGACGTTAATAGGAATCCCCGAATCCCTTTAAAGTTTTAAAAATGATTTTTCTATTTAAGTCTTTTGAAAACATAGTTTTCTTGATTTTCCTTTAAAAATTAAGTGGCGACTCTCAAAAGGTCAAAAACTTTACAAAAATATTATTTTTTCCGAAAATGAATAAAACAGCCATTTTATTGAATACTGTTAGTAACAAATCTAAAGTTAGTAGTGACACATTATTCCGTCACTAATGAGGTATCTTATTCGTGACATTTAATGGGTTAAACATTTAATTTCACGAATGCATGAATTTCGTGAATATAAACATTAGTTAAATTTTATAGGCAGAGACCAAGCCTCATAAATTTTATAATACTTAAAAAAAGACTCAAAGTGATAATTGTATAGTAAAGAGATCAACCTTGATAAAATATTAGGATAGTTAAGGACTACATTTGGTAAATGTGTAGTTATAAAACAATTTTAGACCTACTACAATAGTTAAAGGACCATCTATGACATTTTCTCTTCATAATTACAAGTGACAACTGACAAAAAGAATAAGGCTGAACCCATCGGTAGCCCCTTAAAATTGACACAAATTTTCAATTAGACACCTCAAGTAGGTTTTGTTCATTTTAAGCACCTCAAGTAGGGGTCCTCTATGCCATTTTAAAATCTTTTTGACAATCAGCTAACATTACAAAGTGTGTGTAACACACTTGCGGATGACATGGGATGATGACTAATTAAAAGCTGACATGTGACATTTGAATGTAAAAATAATTATTTTAAAATAAATTATAAAAACAACTAATTTTTTAGCAAAAATAAATAAATAAATTTTCTATTTTCTACAATCCCACCCCACCTTATATCACCCCACCACTACCCCATCTACCTTAAGTCACTTTTTCCTCCCCAACTCTACAACCATTTTCTTGGTTCTTCTTCCATTTTTTTTAAATAATTAGATTTTAGGCTTTTTTTAAATCAATTTTGAAAATTATATATGACATTCTTCTAACTTTTTGAGAAAAAATGTGTGTCTTGTTCTAAAAAATCTTTTCAAAATTAATGTGATGATTTTAAAAAAATTTGTTCTTATAAACGTTTTTAAAATTAGTGTGATAGTTTTTGATTTTATTTTTCATATTTTCTAAGGTTTTTATCATGAGTTTTCATGGGGTACGGTCAAATAAGTGATAGGTCTTAAAAGTGAAGAAGAAGAAGAAGGAAAAAAAGTCAAAAAAATCCAAAAAAGAACCCCTCACGCGCTCAAAATAGGTGCATTACACGCATATGTCAAGTAGCAAAAGTGTCAGAATGACGCGACGGAACTCAACATGAGGTGTCTAAAATGAACAAAGCCTAGTTGAGGTGCCTAAGTGAAAATTGATACCAACTTTAAGAGGCTACCGATGGGTTCAGCCAAAGAATAATACAAGTGCTTCACAAGAAATAGACAAAGTTCATTCTTTAATTGGCGAGGGAAAAAATCAAAACCAACGAATTCGGTAAATTTTATAAAAGAAAAAAAATTAAACTCATCAATTTTCTTAAATTACGCAATCAGGAAATACATCATTTAAATAATACATACAGAGTATAAGTACCGTGAGTGGGCACTATTCTACCACTACATCATAGATATTTGTTGGTTTAAAACCTTTCATTTTTTATTTTATATACTTTTATCGATAAAGAAAATAGAAAAATAATTTCTCAAGTCTTTGTGCTGATTTCGATTTTGTGATTCGTAAACTGTACAGACTAAGTCGGTCTATTTGATTCTATCTAAAAATCATACATTTTTAGTAGTGATTCGACATACGTATAGCAAATATACAGAGATACCATCGACTTAAAAACTTAGACTTTGCAAATATGTGAAATATTTCATGCATTTCTATTAAACTTCAAACTCTGTGTGAAATAAACTTCAAAATAAAAGCACAAATTAAAGTATTTAACCAACTAAGATTTCAAATATATTATGATAAAGTACTATAGTTATGACTATCAATGTTTTTAAAATCAATTTACTGATCGAAACGAATGGGTTATTAGATTTTTTTAATTAAGTCGAAAGTTTACTTTTATAATAATTTATAATTCTACTAAATCAGTTTACAAAAAAATGACAGAATCTTACTGAATATGCTTAGAGATATTTTAAAAAATATACAATCTAATAAAATAATTACATCTACATAGACCATATTTTAAACTACAATCGTATTATCTTTTGATCATATACAACATTATACACTAACTGTACAAATGAATACAATTGTATATATATGTATAATAGTATATAAAAGGTGTTTATATACACTCTAATATTATTATATGAAATTAAACAACAAATACGCTAATAAATTGTAGTGTTATAAAACTTAAGAACAAAGAAACAATGGCAAGATGAAGACAAGAAAAATATAAGACAATAGAAGAACAACATAAGCTAACTTTCTTTCTTTCAAGTGTATTAACATTATTCTGAACACCACTATTTATAGGATTACATGAGGAATACCAAAGGGTGTCATAAACATTACATTATACCTTGAGAATTACTACCCGTTACGGAGGAAATAAAGCTAGGAGTTATGCTCATCCATTTGACCACATTATCAATAACATTACTACCAATACAGGATGAAATTAACCTAGGAGTTATGGTCATCCATTTAACCACCAAAATTATTTACAACACTCCCCCTTGGATGACCATTGATACATAATATGCCTCGTTAAAACCTTACTAAGAAAAAATCCCTTTGGAAAAAATATTAGAGAAGGGCAATAGAGTACACATATCTTGTTATACGCTTTATTTGCTGCATCGTTAAAAACCTTGACAGGAAAACACATTGGGATAAAACCTAGGCCAAGGGAAAAAGAGTGCAGCACGTAGTTTACTCCCCCTGTTGCAAACATCATTTTATTTCTTGGAGAGGACGCATTCCAATCTTGGATACCAACTTTTCAAATGTTGAGGTTGGTAATGCTTTAGTGAACAGATCCCCAAAATTATCAACTGAGCGGATTTGTTGAATATTTATTTCACCTATTTTCTTAAGATCATGAGTGATAAAGAATTTTGGGGAAATGTGTTTTGTTCTATCTCCTTTAATGTATCCTTCCTTTAGCTGAGTTATACATGCAACATTATCTTCGTACAATGTAGTTGGAATATCCTTTTTAATAGGAAAACCACACATTTCTTGAATATGTTAGGTTATTGATCTCAAATAAACGCACTCCCAACTTGTTTCATGGATGGCTATTATTTTTTTACATGATTTGAAGAAGTAGCAACTAATGTTTTCTTTATTGAACGCCAAGATATAGTTGTGCCTCCATATGAAAACAAATATCCTGTTTGAGATCCAGCTTTATGTGGATCACAAAAATATCCTGCATCTGCATAACTAATCATTTCTGACTTGGATTTATTAAAATAAAATAATCTCATATCAATGGTTCCTTTAAGATATCTGAGCATATGTTTGACTCCATTCTAATGTCTCTTTGTAGGGTCCGAGTTGAATCTTGCCAATAAACTTACTCCAAAACAGATATTTGGTCGAGTATCCTTGGCAATATATATTAGTGTCCCAATAACACTAAGATATGGAGTTTCATCACCAAGAAGCTCTTCATCATTTTCTTGAGGTCGAAATGGATCTTTATGTATGTCAAACGATCTCACAACCATCGGGGTACTCAATGGATGTGATTTATCCATGTGAAATCGCTTTAAAACTTTTTCTCTGTATGTTTATTGATGGAAAAATATTCCATTTTTAAAATGTTCAATCTGTAGGCCAAGACATATTTTGTCTTACCAAGATCTTTCATTTCAAATTCTTTCGTTAAACACTCAACAACTTTTGAAAGCTTATTACGAGATCATCAACATACACAACTTTTATAACAAAATTAGATCCACACATTTGTATAAAAACACAAGAACAAATATGGTAATTTTTGTACCTTCAACAAAAATTGGCTTAAACGATTGTACCACTTTCGTCCTGATTGTTTTAATCCATATAAGGATTTTTGAAGCGTTATCGAACAACTTTCTTGAGAATTTTTATATGCTTTAGGCACATTCAATGCTTCAGGAACTTTCATGAACATATTGTGCTCCAATGAGCCATATAAATAGGTTGTGACAACATTCATTAGATGAATTCAAACTTTTCATGAACTGCCAGATTTATTAGATACATGAATGTAATTGCATCCACTACAGGAGAATATGTCTCCACATAAGTCATGCCTTTGCGTAAAACCTTGTGACACAAGTCGTGTTTTATATCTTATGTTTTCACCTTTTTCATTTTGTTTTCGCACAAAAACTCATTTGTACCCCACTTGCTTGACACCTTAAGGTGTTCGGACAATTACTCCAAAAATTTTAAGTCTTTCAAGTAAAGTAAATTCTGCTTGAATTGCCTCACTCCATTTTGGCCAATCATTTCTCTGTCAGCATTCATGGACAAATTTTGCTTCAAAATTCTCACCTTGTTGCATTATTTCAACGGTAAAGTTATAGGCAAAAATATTGTCAACCACAATATTATTTTGGTTTCACCTTTTTCTCGTCGAGATATAACCTATTGAGATCTTCATTCTCATTATTTTTAGTTATTTGGACCTTCTCTGTGGTCTTTTCATTTGTTATGTACCAGACTTCTTGAGAAATTTCCTCCATGACATGATCTTCATGATCAGTTGTTCCTTTTATTTTTTTGAGGACTTTTATCCTTTACCAATCGGCCTACCGCGTTTTAAACGTGGTTTAGACTCATTTGCTTTAACAATTTCTCCTATTGGGACGTAACTTTGAACTGAAGCATTTGCAGCTGAAATATAAGATTTTGTAACCCTTGGAAGGTTAGTAAATTCACCTGGCAGTTGATTTGCATTATTTTGCAAATAAATCATCTATTTAACCTCTTGGTCACATTGATTTGTTCGAGAATCCAAATGAGATAGAGATATTGAATTCCAAGCCATCTCTTTTTTCAGCTGTTTATAATCTCCCCCTAATGTTGGTATAGTGATTCATCAAAATGATAATAAAAAAACCTTGCCGTAAAATATATCTCCAATCAAAGGTTCCAAATATTTAATATTAGAAGGAGATTCATACCCAACATACACTCCCAACCTTCTTTGGGAACCCATCTTTGTGCGTAGTGGTGGGGCAATTGAAACGTATACCGCGCACCCAAAAATTCTACAATGGCAAATATTTGGCTCATGACCTAAGACCAACTGTAATGGAGAAAATTCTTTATAACTAGTTGGCCTTATGCGCACCAATGCTGCTGCATGCAAAATAGCATGCCCCCATATTTCACAACTTTGTCCTCATTAACAATGGTCTAGCTATCAATTGGAGACGATTAATCAAAGATTATGCTAGACCATTTTGAGTATGAACATGAGCAACTGGATGTTCAATTGTTATCCCCGTGGGCAAACAATAATCATTAAAGGCATGCGATGTAAACTCACCAGCATTATCAAGACGAATTGTCTTTATTGCATAATGTGGAAATTGTGCTCTTAATCTTATTATTTGAGCTAAAAACCTCAGAAAAGTCATATTGCGAGTTTATAATAAGCACGCATGTGACCATCTTGTTGATGCATCTATCAAGATCATATAATATTTAAATGTCCCACATGGAGGGTGAATTGGCCCACGTATATCACCTGGTATACGTTCCAGAAATGCAAGGGATTCAAGCCCAGCATTAGTTGCTGATGGTTTAATAACCAACTTTCCTTGAGAACAAGTAGCACAAAAGAATTTCTTTGACTGAAAAATTTTCTAATTCTTCAAAGTATGCCCGTTGAATTCTCAATAATTTTACATATCATATTATAATCGGGATTGTCCAACCGGTTATGGAAAATGATAAAATAATTAGGATTAGTAAAACCTTTGTTTACTATGACACTATGACATGTGATTCAACCATACTAATACTTGTATGGTACAATCCAGAAGAAAATGCGGGTAAATTTTCATGTGCATATTTTTGCCCCAATTTTACTGTAGTAATATAAAGGTATTCAACCTCTCATTCATTGGCAGTCTCAACATGATAGTCATTTTGGTGAATAACCTTGAAACTTAATAAGTTTATTTAAGACTTACTACAATATAATGCATTTTTAATATATATCGTTTCCCCAGGTAGTAGTAAGGCCGCTCTTCCAGAGTCCTCAATTAATTTTGTACTACCGGATATTTTATTAACATAAGCTTTTTTCATAATCAAATTAGAGAATTATTTCCTTTCGCTTAAAATAGTGTGAGTTGTAGCACTATCAAGAAGACACATTTCTTCATTACTCATCTTGAACCAATTGAAGATTTGAGAATTTAATTTATCTTCATAAAATAAAAGTACATCATAAGAAAATGAAAAATCAACAACTTTGCAAGAAAATAAAATTACTTATTTTTCTGAATATAAAAATAACAAAAAGAAAAACATAACAATTAAAATCACATAAATAAAACAACATAATTATTTTTCCCCAATCAAATGATCAAACATTAGTTTTGATCTCCAAAGAAGTCTTCAACTTACAAATGAGTAATATCATCAAGGTCATCAAAATTATCATCTTTTAAAGCCAAATTTGCTTCAATATCGTCATCATACTTTTGTAAAGGCCCTGCCTCGGAATCATTTTTACAAGTCAAGTGTGACTCCACCCGAGCATTAGAAGAAGATGCACTATTTTTATTTCCTTTTCTTTTCAAGGAATCTTGATAAAGCCTAAGAAAATGCTCTGCTACTCGACATTCATTCTTCCAATACTATTTGATGCCACAACGATGACAATTGTCTCTTGATGGATTTCTTTGAGAAGCCATATTGTTCTCCCTATTGTGGCGACCACCACCACGATGATTATTATATCGTCCTCTACCATTGCCACGTCCACGCACATTCTTTTGACCTTGATTTTTATTTTATCTTCTTTCAGACTGGTCATGTGCTTCAACATCAATTGCTTCCGATAGAGGAGCAGTTCGTGTAGGACGGGCCTCATGGTTTTTCAATAAAAGAGTATTATGTTGCTCAGCCACAAGAAGGAATGAGATCAACTCAGAATACTTTTTTGAATCCCCTTTCACGATATTGTTTTTGTAATGGATGTGATTTATCCATGTGAAATTGCTTTAAAACCTTTTCTTTGTATGTTTATTGATGGACAAATATTCTATTTTTAAAATGCTCAATCTGTAGGCCAAGACATATTTTGTCTTACCAAGATCTTTCATTTCAAATTCTATTGTTAAAGACTCAACAATTTTTGAAAGCTCATTAGGAGTTCCAATGATATTTAAATCATCAACATACATAACTACTATAACGAAATTAGATCCAGACCTTTTTATAAAAATACAAGGACAAATAGGGTAATTTTTGTACCCTTCCTTTAATAAAAAATTGATCCAGACGATTATACCACATCTGTCCTGATTGTTTTAATCCATATAAGGATTTCTGAAGCCTTATTGAAGAACTTTCTTGCGAATTTTTATATGATTTAGGCACATTCAATGCTTCAGGAACTTTCATGAAAATATTGTGCTCCAATGAGCCACATAAATAGGCTGTGACAACATTCATTTGACGTATTTCAAGATTTTCATGATCTACCAGATTTATTAGATACCTGAAGGTAATTGCATCCACTACATGAGAATATTTCTCCACATAATCAATGTCAGGCCTTTGCGAAAAACCTTGTGCCACAAGTCGTGTTTTATATCTTACGTCTCACCTTTTTCTTTTCATTTTTGCACAAAAACTCATTTGTACCCCACTTGCTTGACACCTTAAGGTGTTCGGACTATTACTCCAAAAACTTCACATTTTTCAAGTAAAGTAAATACTCCTTGAATTGCCTCCCTCCATTTTGGCCAATCATTTCTTTGTTCGCATTCAGTGACAGATTGCTCAAGACATCTCTTTTCAACCGAGGAACAAAACAAGATCATTTCGTTCCATTTTTAGTCAAATAGTGAAGGATATTCCATTAGTAATGAAAAAGGGGGTGGAGGGTGAAGCAGGGGAGTATATTGCTCTCTTTCCCCTTCCTTGATTGCTGGGATTCTTTGATCTGGTAAACCCAGAAAGTAAAATCTGAGTTTGAAAACCCAATACTTTCAACTTAAGCAGAGGCATCTTCCTGGCTTAGAAAAGATCCGCTAGAGATTCCCTTTGACTCCTAGTCGAGATCTTCTCTTTCTCCTATCCCGGTAGACGGGCCAGATATCTGGAGGTGTGGAAAGAGCAGCTGTGAGAAGCGGAAAAACCATAAAAAAATGACGATAGTTCGTGGGTCGGGGCTTTGTTGGATTAATTGATTGGATACCCGAGAGCCATAATCTTTCCTAGGAATAGCTTCTACGATGATAGGCATAAAGGCATGATTAGTTCCACAAATCTCACTGCACTGACCATAGTAAACTCCTTCTCGTTGTACCAAAATAGAGGTCTGATTTAAACAAAAACGGTACAGCAAATAAAAGAAAAAAAATGTGGATTTAGAAGGCGTGTTAAAAAGAACAAAATTCTTGTGATTACGTGGATGCGTCACTTAATTTCCCAAGACTAGAGAAGGGGCTTCGACGACTTGTGCACTAAAGCTCACGATGTGGATTCGAACCTCTGCTTCTCCTTATTGTCGTGAGCGGGTCTGTCGTCCTCCTCATTATAGTCCTCCTAGAATCCAGAGCATTTCATCGAAATACATCCTGTCTTTTCACCTTAGTAGTCCTATGGTTTGACGACGTGATCCTTTCTTATTCACTTGTGCTGGTGGCGGAGAGGTCGGCAATTCCTTGACCGGGTCTTGAAAACCCGGATGATGCCATAAAAAAAGAAAAAAAATAGAATATACAAATACGTCGTACTTAAATAAGTATAATCAACACGCAGTAGCCGGGAAATTGGAAAAACAAGGGCGCAAGATTTTGACATCATAATCTTTTTGTATTTAATTTTTTCACCGGGCTTAGACCATGTCTCTCGAACAATCTCAGTACATATGGCGCAAGACGATTCCACATATCGAGGTCGGAATGGGATTGAGTGTTTTCACGTCTTACCGTAGTGCCCGGTTTGTCTTTATTTCCGATTGATGAACAAGAAGGAAAATGGAACAATTGGATTTTCGACTCGCCCCCGGCTACGTGTCCTTTGTCCCATTCGCCCGCCACCAGTGGAAGCAAGCTAGCCCCCTATGTTGGAAAGTTGGGGGAAAAGTGCATTTCTATCGCGAAAGATTCAATCCAGCCACAGTTCCCCTACAGCTACCTTGTTACGACTTCACCCCAGTCTTCGGAACCACTTTAAGGCTGTTTATTGACGTGGGTTCGCTTGGACTATGCTATGTATGAATGATCTTTTCTATTTCATAGGGGATCTTGTGCCTTTATGCCTATCGTCTGTCACAACCCGAAATCATACCCTAGAAGATAGGGTGCAATCTCGGATTGCGACTGGCGTCGTCGAACTCTCAGAGTTCTAAGACAAGCCTCATTCATATCATTCATTGCATATACATAGTGAAAAGTAGTGCGGAATTAAAACTTTTCACAAAAACATAATATAGTCTTTAAAAACCCCCTTTCATATAAAAGTAATAGAAATGCTAAGTCTCAATCTCATCATCTTAAGACACAAGAGTACTTTGGGACACGGCCCATACTTCAATACGAAAATAGAAAGACATAGTCTATTACAATACTCCAAAGAAAAATAATAAAAGACATATATATGCCCTCAAGTCAAATGAGGACATACTTCAACTTCTTCTTGAACGATCTTCTAAGTCCCAAGTCTTCTCTTCACAAGCTCTTCACCTACCAAGAACTATCGATAAAAAAAATAAAGCATGGAATTAGTACAACCACATGTACTAAGTATGACTATATGCATAAAATAATGAAAATGGACTTTATTGGAAATATGCATCTTTTCATTTGGAAATCATAGTTTAAACATAAGAACATCATTTAGCAATTAAGAAACACATAAGATAACATTTAATCAAAGATAGCATTTAAAGTCTCACTTTACAGTGAGTTCCCTTCACTGTACAGTGAAGTCCCTTCACTGTTACAGTGAAGTCCAAACCTTCCTTTTAACATCTCCTAGCATGTAATTCCCTCACTTAAAGTCATCCTAAGATTCACTTAAGTCACACAAAGAGAGACCTCCCATACACCCTCTCTAGATGTGCCTAAACGACCCTTAATTTTACCTACAATGAGTCACATACATACTTAGAAAACAATCATAAACATCAAGGTAAGATTCATCTACCAAAGGTGATTTCCAAGGTTCACTTGAGTGAGTGTGGAGCGACCGCCCATACAATCTCTATCACACACACACAAGAGATCCTATAGACTACCTCAAATAGAATCATTCTCACTAAACACACCTACACTTAAAATTAGAAGACATTCTCTTTCCAAAGCCTATCAAAATACCTACTTAAGTAAATCAAGAAGATATGTCCATAGTGCAATGACCTCTCCAAGATTACCTAAATAGTTCTTAAGACTTCCTAAGGTTTAGATCATGTCAACAATATTAACCAACTTCCCTAACTAGAGTCATCCTCAAGACTTCCAAAGATAAGACATGAAGAGACCATCCTTTCATGTCCTCCTCACACTTTAGTTAAGGAATGCTTAAGTCACTTTAGATTAGGTACTCAACCATTTACATAGTTACTACATAGGTCATTAGTTCATTAGTTCATTAAGACTCATACATCACCTAAGACACTCACATAAAGCATCACATAAGACACTCACATAATGGTCTTAGACAAGACCTAGGAACTCCACATAGCACCTTCAAAGTCTATTGTGCAATGTCTAGATAGCGTCCCATACCACCACCTAAACCTCATAAACTTATCTAATGCTAATAGGTATTCCACATTATGAGAATAGGCAATAACCGACATAGACCATGATAGCAAGACATGGAATCCGAAGTTCTATCCTACTTCGATGAGATTGTTCTACTTGCCAATGGTAGAACTTGGACACATCCCATGTAGGCACATGGTTACGGAATATGAAGGTCTTATTTATATTCTAGTCTCATACTTAACTAGAACTACTTCTCTTGCCATACTCACTCGGTGCTAGCCTTCTTTCTCATAGAATATTTCATACATTAGGTTTACATAAAAAGGTTCCATATCTAGTTCATAACCCAACCAAGGAAGGTCCACTAGGGCTACCTCACAATGGCGATAAGAAGCTCATGATGACTTTCCTAAGTGTTAATATGATGCCGTTCCATCCAACTAACCTTAAGTCCACCATTCCTTTACTTTGAAGGATACCATTACGGCTTACACTTCAATCAATCTTAACCTTCCCTTTAAGTCAAGGTTTGCCCATAAGAGACTCTCATAACATCATTTAAAGTCACATGTCATTCATACATTCAATACTAAGAGTTATAACACCCTAAATCTAGACATCACATATCCATAATCATATATACATCAAGCAAGAGATACAAGTCAACCAAGACAAGACATCACATACTTCACTTTTAACACATAATACAAGTCATTTTAGAAACACCTCTAAAACAACCTAACATCTTCAAGTTATTCTATATATCATCATAACATCATTAATATACTCCACATAGACTCATAAAGTCAAGTAGTAATAACCAAGACTTAACCCTAACACTACACTCATAATGTCAAGACAAAGTCTAACATGATCACTTAAGGCAACATAACATACTTGACTATATAACCTCACATGTAGATAGGTAATGCCACACTTCACATCATCAACTACACAAATAGCCACATTACTTCAAGTAGTTGCCAATAAGGCCATGCTCATAATATTGCATAAAGTAACGCCGACAAGGCCACGTCAATTGCAAATTAAACACATAACACCGCCACCATAAGTGGACTATACCAATCACAATAATATCAAAGTATAATTAATATCAAATTAAGGAAAACGGGGCAGCATACCTTCATGCCCATATCCACACTTCAATTCAATGCCAATTCAACCAATTCAACATCACAAGTTCCTAACCCATGGCCATGAACAATAATTCAAAGCAATAACCATAAAACTCAATGAATCTACATCAATTCAATATAAGTTTAACAATCTAAGATCAATTTTATATCAATTGAACAATTCTTATATCATTCGAAAGCCCATAAGAAACTACACAACAATTCATCAATATTAGCTTAATATCAAGTAACCCAATAAGTAGTCAAAACTAGGGTTCATCAATTCACATGGGTTCATAGGTAATTTATGTTGAAATCATCAATACAATATCAATTACATCATAATTGAATGTTTAGAAATCATTTTTGCAAGAACCCATGGTAGAATCCCGAAATTGGACAATTCACTTTAGAAAACTTTGTAAAACACTTTGAGGATTGGGCTCCTTGATGAAATAAGTTTTAAGGATCAAAATCCATACCTCAAGGATGATAATTATTCACTTTGATGAAGAATTTCCACTCAAGAACCCCTCACCAAGCTGCCTCTTCAATGGAGTCTTCAATGGAGGTTTTGGGATTTCTAAGAGACTTTGGGTTTTGATTTTTAGAAGAATGAATTATTCTAAGTGTTAAACACTTATATACTCATCTAAAATACCCATAATACCCTTAATAAACCGCCTAAACTATTATTTGGACGTGGGGTGAATTTACCTATTCACCCCTGACGTGGCAGAAAATCTGCGCAGGAGACATTGGCTGCGACAACCAGCTTGTGACGGGGCGTCACGGGTGCAACGGGCCGTCATGACCCTCCGTTACAAGCTCCAGTGGCTTGCCAAGGGTTCCACCTAAACCCTTGGACAAGGCACCCACGACGAATCCCTTGTGACGGGGCGTCACAGCCATGACTGGCCGTTGACTGCTCCGTCGCCAAGGCTGCCTGGGACAGCCTGCCATCAGGTTTTGGGTCCTTTCCTCAAGGGCCTTTTGATGGTCCTTGGGGATAATTTCCCGGACGTTTCCAACCTAAATACGACCATATATGAGATTAACACCTCTCACATGAATTTCATCCAAAACAAACACGTAAAACTCAACGAAACTCGCCTAGACGTACAAGGTCGACTCAAGGCATATCTTTCGAATGCCTTGGACGTTCTTGATCGTTTGACCTCCAAACTTCACGAAACTTTAACCACTGCCTATACATGCTATAATAACTCTATTAAGAACCTTAAAACACCATGAAACACACATAAACACATAAAACCACATAAGAGACAATTAGGTGACTTAGTCGTCAAACGTCTTAGTCGTCCCTTGACGTTTGACTTCCAACACCTCTATTTTAGCTACTTCCTCTATACCACATATTAAACATATTTAGGACCTTAGAACACCAAGACCAACATGTTAGGCGCTAGATCACCTCAGCTATTTTCAAGGTCTTACAATCTCCCCCACTTGGACAACATTCGTCCTTGAATGACACTTGCCACTCTCCGAACACTTCCAAGATAAGAGATTCAACTAGCAGCAGATAACCAAACCATACAACACATTATCAAGAAGAAATCATAAACTTCATATAATCAAGAGATTCACAACACAACAAGAAACTAGAAAACAATTCTATAACTCATTATGCTACAAAACTCACATGCTTCAATCCAAATGGTAATAACTCATTTTATATTCAACATCATAGTCATATACATCAGTTCTAACCACATAACAAGAATTTTAGACCAAAGGATCAAATAGTCATTTTTACAAAAATTTTACAGTGAACAGTTCATAAGGCAACAATGATTTTAGCAACTTTTCCAAAGATGCAATTTTTAGGCAATTCTTTATATAGACATGCTATTATGCAAGATAACATCATGTAAACACATCATACAACATGCTCAAAGCTTCATAAATCACACAATGCAAGCAGTAAATGAAATTCAATTTCAACCAAACTCCTAAACATCATGCACATGGAACAATTCAAGAACTTCTATCCCATCTACAAACCATACTCCCCCACTTAGAAGGAACTCATACTATCAAAAGAGAAACAAGAACTTACCAACATCATCATCACCATCACCCGACTTCTCAATTCTAGTCCGGAGTGCATAGAAACGCCTCTTTTTTGGAGCATCTTCCTTTGGAACACTAGGCTCAACCCTCTGGCCCTCCTTCCTAGAAGCAATGTTTGGACAATCTCTCACTTTGTGCCCAACCTTTCCACAACCAAAGCAACTACCGGTAGCCAATAAGCACTCACCATAGTGATTCTTGCCACAATTTGCACAAGTAGGCTTGCCATCCTTAGAACCACCTCCTTTCTCAAACTTTTTGTTAGGAACTCTAGGTCCATCTTTAGATTGAACTCTTTTCTTGAACCTAGGTTGATCTTGATCACTAGCAACACCCCTTTTCAAACTTCTAGCCATCCTTCTAAGTTTAGACTCCTCAATAGATTGTGCATACACCATGAGTCTAGATAGGGTCATATTATCATGAAGCATTACGGTACGACATTCTTCCTTCACCAAATCGGCTACTCCGGTACAAAAGCTACTCATTTCGTCTCTTGGATTGGACACAAGAGAAGGAGCATACATAGACAATGTCGAGAATTTCAAAGAATACTCCTCAACACTCATATTACCTTGCTTGAGATTAATAAACTCCTCCACCTTGACTTCTCTTCTCTCTCGGGGAAAGTACTTGCCAAGAAAAACTCCCTTAAGCTCTTCCCACTCAATAGGACCCGAATCTTCCGGCCTATTGTCCTTCCATTGAGTGTACCAAATTTGAGAAACATCTCTCAATTGGTATGAAGCCAACTCCGCCTTCTCCCTAGATGTAACCCCCATAGCACTCAAAACTTTGTACACACCATCAAGAAATTCTTGGGGATCCTCATTCACCTTAGAGCCAAGATAGATAGGAGGATTCATCCTCACAAAGTCTCTCAACCTAGAAGTCATAGTGCTCTCCATAACCCTAGGCACCATACTCAAATTGATTTGAGTAGTTACGGCTTGAGCTAAAGCCATCAAAGCCTCTCCAATCACCCTATTAGACAACTCTGGTACCTCATCACCTCCTCCTACATTAGGAACATGATCACCTTGGGGAGGCACTTGATCACCTTGAGCACATTGAGCACCTTTCCCACCTTAAGCACCTTTCTCAACTTGCTCAACTTGAGGAATCTCCTCATTCACCCTCTCCTCTTCCAATCTTCTAGCGGCCATCCTTCTAGTATTCATCTCCTAGCAAACACAAGGAAACTCATAAGAAGGATAATCATAACATTTACTCTACCGCACGATATAGGAGTAGAAAAGAAGGGAAACTCTATCGTCCTATAGCCTCTCGCCCATAGATGTGTCGCGACTCACACCGATGGTCAAGACTCTACTAGACGTGACTTGATGAGACTTTTTGATACCTAATACTACTTTCACCAACTTATGCTCTGATACCAACTTTGTCACAACCCGAAATCATACCCTATATGATAGGGTGCAATCTCGGATTGCGACCGTCGTCGTCGAACTATCAGAGTTCTAAGACAAGCCTCATTCATATCATTCATTGCATATACATAGTGAAAATTAGTGCGGAATTAAAACTTTTCACAAAAACATAATATAGTCTTTAAAAACCTCTTTCATATAAAAGTAATAGAAATGCTAAGTCTCAATCTCATCATCTCAAGACACAAGAGTACTTTGGGACACGGCCCATACTTCAATACGAAAATAGAAAGACATCGTCTATTACAATACTCCAAAGAAAAACAATAAAAGACATATATATGCCCTCGAGTCAAGTGAGTACATACTTGAACTTCTTCTTGAACGATCTTCTAAGTTCAAGTCTTCTCTTCACAAGATCTTCACCTACCAAGAACTATAGATAAAAATATAAAGCATGGAATTAGTACAACCACATGTACTAAGTATGACTATATGCATAAAATCATGAAAATGGACTGTGTTGGAAATATGCATCTTTTCATTTGGAAATCATAGTTTAAACATAAGAACATCATTTAGCAATTAAGAAACACATAAGATAGCATTTAATCAAAGATATCATTTAAAGGATCACTTTACAGTGAGTTCACTTCACTGTACAGTGAAGTCCCTTCACTGTACAGTGAAGTCCCTTCACTGTTACAATGAAGTCCAAACCTTCCTTTAAACATCTCCTAGCATGTAATTCCCTCACTTAAAGTCATCCTAAGATTCACTTAAGTCACACAGAGAGAGACCGCCCATACACCCTCTCTAGATGTGCCTAAACGACCCTTAAGATTACCTACAATGAGTAACATACATACTTAGAAAACAATCATAAACATCAAGGTAAGATTCATCTACCAAAGGTGATTTCCAAGGTTCATTTGAGTGAGTGTGGAGCGACCGCCCATACAATCTCTATCACACACACACAAGAGATTCTATAGACTACCTCAAATAGAACCATTCTCACTAAACACACCAACACTTAAAATTAGAAGACATTCTCTTTCCAAAGCCTATCAAAATACCTACTTAAGTAAATCAAGAAGATATGTCCATAGTGCAATGACCTCTTCAAGATTACCTAAATAGTTCGTAAGACTTCCTAAGGTTTAGATCATGTCAACAATATTAACCAACTTCCCTAACTAGAGTCATCCTCAAGACTTCGAAAGATAAGACATGAAGAGACCATCCTTTCATGTCCTCCTCACACTTTAGCTAAGGAATGCTTAAGTCACTTTAGATTAGGTACTCAACCATTTACATAGTTACTACATAGGTCATTAGTTCATTAGTTCATTAAGACTCATACATCACCTAAGACACTCACATAAAGCATCACATAAGACACTCACATAATGGTCTTGGACAACACCTAGGAACTCCACATAACACCTTCAAAGTCTATTGTGCAATGTCTAGATAGCGTCCCATACCACCACCTAAACCTCATAAACTTATATAATGCCAATAGGTATTCCACATGATGAGAATAGGCAATAACCGACATAGACCATGATAGTAAGACATGGAATCCGAAGTTCTATCCTACTTCGATGAGGTTGTTCTACTTGCCAATGGTAGAACTTGGACACATCCCATGTAGGCACATGGTTAAGGAATATGAAGGGCTTCTTTGTATTCTAGTCTCACACTTAACTAGAACTACTTCCCTTGCCATACTCACTCGGTGCTAGCCTTCTTTCTCATAGAATATTTCATACATTAGGTTTACATAAAAGGGTTCCATATCTAGTTCATAACCCACTTACATTTACCCTACCAAGGAAGGTCCACTAGGGCTACCTCACAATGGAGATAAGAAGCTCATGATGACTTTCCTAAGTGTTAATATGATGCCGTTCCAGCCAACTAACCTTAAGTCCATCATTCCTTTACTTTGAAGGATACCATTACGGCTTACACTTCAATCAATCTTAACCTTCCCTTTAAGTCAAGGTTTGCACATAAGAGACTCTCATAACATCATTTAAAGTCACATGTCATTCATACATTCAAGACTACGAGTTATAACACCCTAAATCTAGACATCACATATCCATAATCATATATACATCAAGCAAGAGATACAAGTCAACCAAGACAAGACGTCACATACTTCACTTTTAACACATAATACAAGTCATTCTAGAAACACCTCTAAAGCAACCTAACATCTTCAAGTTATCCTATATATCATCAGAACATCATTAATATACTCCACATAGACTCATAAAGTCAAGTAGTAATAACCAAGACTTAACCCTAACACTACACTCATAATGTCAAGACAAAGTCTAACATGATCACTTAAGGCAACATAACTAGAAGAACACATACTTGACTATATAACCTCACATGTAGATAGGTAATGCCACACTTCACATCATCAACTACACAAATAGCCACATTACTTCAAGTAGTTGCCAATAAGGCCATGCTCATAATATTGCATAAAGTAACGCCGACAAGGCCACGTCAATTGCAAATTAAACACATAACACCACCACCATAAGTGGACCATACCAATCACAATAATATCGAAGTATAATTAATATCAAATTAAGGAAAACGGGGCAGCATACCTTCATACCCATATCCACACTTCAATTCAATGCCAATTCAACCAATTCAACATCACTAGTCTCTTACCCATGGCCATGAACAATAATTCAAAGCAATAACCATAAAACTCAATGAATCTACATCAATTCAATATAGGTTTAACAATCTAAGATCAATTATATATCAATTGAATACAATTCTTATATCATTCGAAAGCCCATAAGAAACTACACAACAATTCATCAATATTAGCTTAATATCAAGTAACCCAATAAGTAGTCAAAACTAGGGTTCATCAATTCACATGGGTTCATAGGTAATTTATGTTGAAATCATCAATACAATATCAATTACATCATAATTGAATGTTTAGAAATCATTTTTGCAAGAACCCATGGTAGAATCCCGAAATTGGACAATTCACTTTAGAAAACTTTGTAAAACACTTTGAGGATTGGGCTCCTTGAAGAAATAACTTTCAAGGATCAAAATCCATACCTAAAGGATCATAATTCTTCACTTTGATGAAGAATTTCCACTCAAGAACCCCTCACCAAGCTGCCTCTTCAATGCAGTCTTCAATGGAGGTTTTGGGATTTCTAAGAGACTTTGGGTTTTGATTTTTAGAAGAATGAATTATTCTAAGTGTTAAACACTTATATACTCATCTAAAATACCCATAATACCCTTAATAAACCGCCTAAACTATTATTTGGACGTGGGGTGAATTTACCTATTCACCCCTGACTTGGCAGAAAATTGCGCAGGAGACATTGGCTGCGACAACCTGCTTGTGACGGGGCATCACGGGTGCAACGGCCCGTCATGACTCTCCGTTGCAAGCTCCAGTGGCTTGCCAAGGGTTCCCCCTACACCCATGGACAAGGCACCCACGACGAATCCCTTGTGACGGGGCATCACAGCCATGACTGGCCGTTGACTGCTCCGTCGCCAAGGCTGCCTGGGACAGCCTGCCATCAGGTTTTGGGTCCTTTCCTCAAGGACCCTTTGATGGTCCTTGGGGATAATTTCCCGGACGTTTCCAACCCAAATACGACCATATATGATTTTAACACCTCTCACATGAATTTCATCCAAAACGAACACGTAAAACGCAACGAAACTCGCCTAGACGTACAAGGTCGACTCAAGGCATATCTTTCGAATGCCTTGGACGTTCTTGATCGTTTGACCTCCAAACTTCATGAAACTTTAACAACTGCCTATACATGCTATAATAACTCTATTAAGAACCTTAAAACACCATCAAAACACACATAAACACATAAAACCACATAAGAGACAATTAGGTGACTTAGTCGTCAAACGTCTTAGTCGTCCCTTGACGTTTGACTTCCAACACCTCTATTTTAGCTACTTCCTCTATACCACATATTAAACATATTTAGGACCTTAGAACACCAATACCAACATGTTAGGCTCTATATCACCTCAGCTATTTTCAAGGTCTTACATCATCGTAGAAGCTGTTCCTAGGAAAGATAGCCAGGAATCTTTTTTACCCATTCCTTCTCATCCTTTGTCTGACTTTCTGTAGGTAACTCTACCTTCGGTAGCTTACGATATTACGTCCATACCTGGTAGGGTATAGTTTCCTTTTGATTTCTCCCTTGTAGCCGTTACCCGAATTCGCGCAAGTGTGTCCACACACCCCAAACTTACTTGACGAGGAATCCTTTCTCGCGAATGCCTATGAGATAGTGGTAGTGGTCGGCCTTTCGAATGCCTTCTTTCTTACTTTTCTAAGAAGCCCTTTACGACTATACTATAAAGGACAGGGGGGTGTTATGAAGGAAGCTTCGAGCTCATATTGTTCATGGGTTGAGAACGGAAATTGAACTCTATGAGATCGAATCTCAAGGAAGAAGCGGGACTCATTTTTTTGGGGGGTTGTCCCCACTGGTTTGCGAAAGCAATGTGAGACTTCCTCCATAGAACCCCCCCCCCCCCAAAGACTTTGTCCCCAGTATTCTCTATGGACAAAGGCGCTCAGGTGCACTTAAAGTCTTATTGCCTATATCTTATCTTAAGACGAGGTCGCCACCCCGCCTGCTTTAGAGTAGGTGAAGAGTATATTTCGAGTGAGATCCTTTACAACGCCTAACTAAATGAAAGAAAGTAAGAGAGAGAGTGGCCCTGTTCCTAACTCCTCCCCGGGTAGTTCCCAATGTTTGGCACTTTCCATACTTCATGGGTGCAACATCAACAAATTCTCTCATGATCAAGTCCTCTTCGCAGGAATGAAGAATTTTTGAAAAAAAAAGATTTTCGTTTTTTATTTTTGTGGCCTCGTTATCCATACCTCCGGTCGGATGAATGGAGGACCGACCGACCCGGGTTTTTACGAGCGTTGGCGGGTTCTGGAGTGCCTGTCAAGGGCGCTAGCTCATACCCCGGGGTGATCATCACCACCTGCACCTCACATGTCGGCCAAGGATGATCTGAGCTGAGGTCTAGCCCCAAAGGGATAAGGAACAGAGTGGCCAATTAGACTAAAGGGAAGGTGCGAGCAGAGAAGGAACTGTTGAAAGGCAACTAGTGAAGATGCCAATATATACCTCTTCCTCGAACAATTGAATCCAATTCTCTCTCGATACGTTCCTCAAAAAATCCGATTCGGGCGGATTCTTCCCCCAACTAACGAAGAGATCTTGGCGGAATTGCCACATATGAAATTGAGCACAGTTTTGCAAAGAAATAGCCCACTTGTTTCTTGAGAAGAGATGGGAAACATGCTCAATATCATTTGATTGAATAGTTGACCCAGCCCCTTGTTGTTTGAAGAAACCCTCCACTTCAATTAGTATTTTTTCACGAAAAGCAGACATGAGATAAGAAATCCAGTGTTTCACTAAGATTTCGAATAGCGGTCCCGAATTCAAGTTGATTCTATTTTGACTCTTCCTTAGAGAAAGACGATCAAACAATTCCCAATCATGGTCCTTCGGATCGGATCATCCATATAATATACAAAAAGAAACTCCAGATATTTGAGATCTTTCTCTTTGAATAAGATCTCAATTCCAGCGACGGTTTCATTAGACATCTTACAACTAGAATCCCTCTTTTTTTCGATCCAGTTCCTCCACCAACGCGAACCCCAGTTAGATTCAGGCATGCTACACTTTTTAGTTATTGGGAGAACCCAAGTACTCTCTTTCGGATTCAGGAAACAACTCTCAGAGATCTTTTTTCCTTTGGGAAGATAGAGGAGCGAAACAATCAACCTATTGATATTGGAAGAATGTTTCTGGTAATTTAAAACCCGATTTCCTCCATAAATTCTCCGATCCAAATGGCACCGTTTAGTGGCGTGCAGGGAGTAGTCGTCTTGTTGCTGGTAGGTGCGACTATGTGAGTTGGCAACAATACACCGCGGTATGTGTGAGTCAAGATTTTACTTAGCGGCCTATATCTTTGAATCCGGTCTATCTTTATTCCCACAGACAAAGGGAATGAGTCTGAAAAGACATGTCGTCTGCTTGCTTTATGATCTCTTTCTTAGAAAAGAAATTGCGTAAATTCTGCCTTTTTTGATCCCATGCTTTCCGTTGGTCAACAACCAACTAAATCTATACTTCTTCACTACTCGTACAAGGAAGGTGGAAGAAATTCAGTCTCTTTTTTTTGGGGGGGGGGGAGCAGAGAAAGAAAAAATAATAAGATTATTTTTGGATATGGAAAACAGTGCATTTCTACTCACCCTGAGCGATCTTCACTTTATGCAAAGTTCCACTTCTTCCTTCGCTTCTTCTACTAGTTCAACGACGTCGAACGCGCAAAGCGCTCCACCGGAGTTAACTCAGTTATTTTGCGACATCTGCAAAAATAGCGCAGAGTTGCTTCGACTCAGCGGTAGGGACGTACCCGAGAGGTGGAACGTAGCGGATCTAGTTGAGGCTGTTATAGGAGACGACACTCTTCTAATTCCGTGGCACCTCCAAGATACCTATTATGATGGATTCTGCCTAAAAAACTGCGTATTGCGATCTCCGCTGATGATCGTTCTTTTCAGCGCAACATTTTTCTATTACGAAATTGGACATTGATAGAAAAAGCAAGGAAGTGAAACTAAGACAGGAAACTCCCCCTTTTTTGACTTTTTAGTAAGTAAGACCCTGTCCTCTTCCCTATCGACATCAAGATAATTGACGATGGTGGTGCTTTGAACATTTTTGCTGAAGTCGAAAAGATAAACATCTACCCGGTATACCAGCAATCCTTCTATGCGGATACCCCTTTTTTACTCTCAACCATTGCTGAGAGGAGAAAATGCTCAAGGTTCTATATATTCTTTCTTTATTCAATTCATTCCTATCCTTTTTGTTTTCAGTCCCAGGTTTCCTTTCCCCTCCAAGCCAATCAATCGCCTTCTTAGTTATTTGCGGAACCCGCCCTTTAGCCATCTATCTTTAGATACGGAGGGCTTATGAGTCACAGAATTTGATGCCCAAAAACAAGGTGAGAAAGGTGGGGAACAACGGCCTCACACAAAAAGATTTGTCTAAGCAATCTCAAAGAGATTTTCAATAAGTCAATACCAAGATTTTCTTTCTGCGCCTATTGATGTGATGATAATTCAGAAGCTTTTTTGCAAAGAAGAAGGGCCCTGTTCCTATGGGTTCACGTGCTAAGGCTCCACTAAAAAATGCCAACTCTTCAATAGATTTCTTACTGGAGTTCCGCCTTAAGCCATGTCCATACTAAAAGAGCTAAATCGTATGGTGACTAAATTCATTCAGTATGTCGCACTAAACGACTACCGTTCCTTAGATACTCCAAACCACAATCTGTGCTCTCCCCCTTTATGTGTTCTATATCAAATAAGAAAAACGGAAGTATAAGAGGACAAGAAGGAGAAGAGGCGGACAAGCCCTTTTTTGGCGTTGAATCGGGTCAGGAAGAACAAGTTAACGGGATATGCCACCCAAACCAACTGAGGGAAGTCACATCCGTCCCATCGCAAGCACGTATTCAAGCCAAAAAAGCAAGAAGCGGTTTTTGGTCGATCGACAGAATCAATCGTACTTTCACTACTGTGGACCGGCTTTCATAAATCCAAAGTTTCAAGTCTGTTAGGTAACTTACCGGATAAGGTGGATTGCAAGATGATCCTGACTTTGCCAAAGCCGCTTTCCCTCATTCCACTCGTCCAGCCCTCTTCACAACCCCATTGAAGACGAGAGTGAGGTACAACAAGGCCATTTTTGTCCACCGCCCTTCTCACGGAGCCGTACGTGGACGTTACCGCTCATACAGCTCCCAACCAACAAACAGTTAGCCTTCCTCTACAAGGAATAGAAGTGTGGATGAATCGACATCAAATATAGGATTGTTGTTGTACACGATCTCCATTTTAGTAGTCCTAGCTATCCACTCCACTATGTGGTAGAGTGTTCGTCCCAACCCCTTCGCAGGGGTACCTTCCCTTTTAATTGAGAGAGGGACTCGGAATTGATTCCCCTCGAATCGAGATCCAAAAGAAGGGTATGGAGTTTATCCAAGGAATGCTCTCCCGTGGCGGTACGCGGATTCTCGACTTTCGGAACCTCAATCTCCACGGGATTATTAGCTAAATGGCAATTGGCACATACAATACGCCCAGTCGCTTCTCGTGGATTTTCATAACCCTGCAGCGCAAAAGTGGGATATGCACTTGCAATAGATGTCTGAGTGTTGATATATATCATGAGCGATACGGAAATAGATCGAGTAATCTCTTTCTTTAGCCAAGAAAAAGCATTTCTAGTTTGCATGGTCCAATCATTGATCGCGAAAATTTGATAATAAATTGGGTCGGTCACTAGTATAGTTTCCTAGCCACGATTCTGCTATTTGCTGGAATAATCTAGGATGAATCTCCCCGATGGTTAGAAATAGAAAGATTAAATACGATTTTCAATACTTTGCTTATGTACAACTACAAAGTACCAAGCATTCTAATTGGATTAGATTAATATCAATGGATCATTTATCAGTCATTCATTGAATGATAAACAACTACAAGTGACAGAGACAGACGATTTAAATAATGGAAAATCAAAAGAAAATAGTATCGAGAATGACTGGAAAGGTGGAAACAAGACCAGATCAAATTTGATCATTATGAACAAATCCAAAATCTTTATAGATAGAGCCAATTATTAATTACCAACCGTGGGGTGAATGGAATCCGATACATAAATCAGTTAACAAAAGAATAGAAAAAGCTTAGACGACAGGGCTGATTGCTCTTTGCCGTCAAATGGGGAAAGGAGAATAAGCCTCTCTAAGGGAAGAAGACCTAGCCCAGCTTTCTTTCCAAGCCTATCCCACAATCCTTCATGAAAACCCTCTTTAAAGCCTATATCATGTCGTTTAAGGCACAGTAACCGTCTTCCATGTTAGATTCATCGTTGGACCTTGTTACATGCTGAAAAAGACATTATAGCGACCATCCTGGGCCTTCAATGATTGTTGACCTGTATCGAACCGGGGAAGATGTTCTTCAAGACAGGACATACGGTACAGAAAGGATCATCTAAGGATCTTGTCTGGACGGAGATGTGTCTTTCCTAAGCAAGACGGTAAAAAACAATCAAGACTTTTAAGAATACATAAGACCTTCTTAGGAAAGTCTCTATCCTTTTCTTGCAGTCAATCATTCCTAAAGTCAAGACATTGAAGACAGTAAAGAGGAATGTGCTATCTGATTGCCCTGTAGTCCCCATCTCCTAAAAAGTATTAGCCAGTACTTCTTTCCGCCGATTAGATCTGTGGAATCCAACCTTAAAGGTAAAATCTATGAATCCTATAAGAAGAGAGGTTGTCTGGGACAGGGAGAACCTTTCCGGCAATACAGATTCCATATCCAAAATGCTCGGAAGGAACCTTCGATATCCAACCCCTTATGGAACCTGCCCTAAGAGCGGTTTTCGAGAAAAAAACTAGTCATTCTGTAGATTCGAGATAGAACTCCGGTCCTGCAACTCCTTCTCTTGATAGCCTTGAGTTGTTGGTTACACCGCACCGGAAAAGCACTCTCTGGGAAATTCGGATCTTTCTCAGCAGGGACAGTACCAAGGATATCAGGGTTAGATAGATTTTTTTCTCTGGCAGTCTAAAATCTTTCCAATCACTAGGGAAAGCCTATGCTAACATAAAAGAGTTCGACACCTGACCGAAACAAAGCCCGTATTCTTCGTAAACCCCCTATTGTTAGCATGACGGATATTGAATAAAGAGACGATCGAGGGGGTACTGATTTTAGGGAAGCATAAAGGAAGACGCCGAAAGGTTATGTTAAAAGAGATGGCTATGAGACTAGTGCAAACAATATGTTGAAATAGTCGATTTAGTAGTCTGCTTTCTTTCTCCGGGTATGAACTCCTCCCTTGAGGAAGGCCCCTGTTGTGGCAATTCAACCCAGAGGGTATAGTTACTATAACTAATAAGAAGCATAGTAAAGTCAGTGTAGAATAATTGAATCTCTTATTAGCTTATGAAGGAAGGAAGATAGTGTAGCTTTGAAAGCAGCAAGGAGGCATTAGGGGAAACCTAGATTCAAGGTCGGAAGAATCGGAAACAGACTCAAAAATGGAACCCCTTTTGTAGCGGCCTCTTGGCTTCTTTCTTTACAATCAGTCTAGGCTCTTAAGGTTTCGCACTACTACTCAAGTGATACGTGAATTGCTCAGGAGAAGTTTTTCTAACCGGATTGAAATCGTGAGACAGTTCGGTTCTCTAGACCCATCTGCCACCCTGGAGAAGGGGCGCGTAGCGAAGTCACCTCCATTCTCGATTTCTATTGCGACAGAGGGAGGTATCATAATAGAGTCAAAATCACGATTAGAGTCAGTCCGGATAAAAAGAAGAATCCAACCGGCCAATTGCTGGCTCTGAATAACCAGCCCAGCAATAAGCTCAATTATTCCATAACTTGCTCCTCCGGATGGGAAGTATAGATAGAAAGGCATGCTTTTCCCGTATTGCCCCCTTCTTCCTCCTTTTCTCTTTCTCTGCGGCCTGCGTAGGACTGATCTGGACTGATAACCCGAACCCTTCGTAGACTGAACTCTCTTCTCTTTAGGCTCGCGTAGGTTAGGGAACTCGCCCCCCTCACTGCTTCCACTCCAACTCGAACAAAAATAACCCTTTCTATGGGTTCCCCACCGACCCAGTGACACAGTAACCACTCCCCTTCTCTTTCTCCGATCATAAAGGCATCAAGAGTATAGAAATTGATTGGGCCCAAGGACCCTTTTAGCAAACCAGGAATATAGTTAACAAAGAGGTATCTAAGTTGTTTCTTTCTTCAGGGTTGGCGAGGGGGAGGGGCGTATGGACCACTCCATTCGAAGTATCACAAATGTTGCACCCCGGAAGCAAAGAGAACCACCGGAACTAAAGTCACGATTGCAGGCCTTAGGAGCCGGTGATTTGTTCGGCCTAAGATCCTCTCTCTTACTTGACGAAGCGCGCAAATAATTTCTCCTTTCTCTTAGGGGTAGGACTTACTGAACAGCCACCCTGGTTGGTATTGGTGTGTGGGAATGGGAATGGCTTCCAAAATTCCCTTTAGCTTTACGGATGACTAACGAGGCAGGATCCAAGTGGTAGCTGTCCCAGTGACGTCAACTCAAGGAAGATTCGAGGGGCGTTCAGCCACTTGACTGTAAGGATAGGGGGCCTTCCGCTGCACCATAACACTAACTTGACTTTCTATTATATTAGTTGTAGCTCGGTAAGATTATACTTTTTGTAGTGACGAATCTTGTATGTGTTCCTAAGAAAAGGAATTTCTCCATTTTTTCGGGGTCTCAAAGGGGCATGGAAACGCATAGGAACTCTTGAATGGAAAAGAGATGTAACTCCAGGTCCTTCTGAATCAGTAGTCAATCCTATTTCCGATAGTGGCAGTTGCCAATTGAATCAGATTTTGACCATTATTTTCATATCCGTAATAGTGCGAAAAGAAGGCCCGGCTCCAAGTTGTTCAAGAATAGTGGCGTTGAGTTTCTCGACCCTTTGACTTAGGATTAGTAAGTTTTATTTCTCAATGGGGCGGGGAAGGGATGTAACTCAGCGGTAGAGTGTCGCCTTGGCGTGGTGGAAGTCATCATTTCGAGCCTGATTATCTCTAAGCCCAATGTGAGTTTTTCTAGTTGGATTTGCTCCCTCGACGTCTCTCAATGAGAATGGATAAGAGGCTCGTGGGATTGATTTGAAAGTGGAAAAGAGGGTAGCTTGCTTCTAGGCAGAAGCCTTGCGTCTCACACTTTGATGAGTGGCACCTCTTGTCCCCTCTAATCCGTTGTGTTCTTAGCGTGCGTGATCCGTCCAATTCCGTAATAGAAAAATGTTGCGTAAAATATTGGAAATCTTTCTTGTTTTTATCTTTCAAACAAGGGAACCTTTTCAATCCATACTGAGAAGCGCAGTATCTCCGAATATGCCCTTCGACTACGGCACAGAGCTTTTTTAGTTTCTCTCCTTTCGAACCCGGGGCTGGGCCATCCCCTTTGATTCGCACATTGGGAATGAGCTCCAGACTGGAATTCTCTGGTGGAAGAGTCGGGGTTGGCGCTTGACTGAACCACCCTTCACCCGACGGAGGAGAGTAAAACTGATTCACAGCACTAGTTAGGTCATCCGCGAACAGATACCCAAAGTGTAAGGTGACCTTTGCCAGAACAAGACCCACGATAACTTTTCCAATATGGAATAAAAGGATTTCTACTCCAATATGGAATAAAAGGATTTCAAGTCTTTTTTTAATCTTATTTTCTAGTCGTAAAATTCTTCCAAGTACTACGGATGGAAGTAGACAAAAAAGTGGAAATCCCCATCATGGAACGGAGTTTAATTCATTGCGACAGGAGTTCACCAAGTCTAAGAAAGGGCCGGTCATCCAACGAGAAGGGGTAAATCAGGTTAGCCAGTTAAGGAAGATCGTTAGATGGTTAGCGGCTAGAACAAAACAAGGGGCATTGTATGGAGGTTTCTGGTAAGAAAGCATGTCCTAGAAGGAAGCCTGCCCGCAAGAACTCTGGTTAAGTGCCCTCCACCACAACCGACATAACATAAAGAAATCGGTCCCCATGGTCGCAATAAAAAAGACTTGCTTTTGATGCCCCGCTGTGCCGACCAGTAGCGGGATGCTACTTACGAGCTGGTCAGGAGCAAAGATCGTCAAACAAGGAAAGAAATATCCGAAATACAAGATTATCTTCATGCGAAAGATATCAATCTATTAAAAAGAAAATACCTTTTTTTCATCAATGCTGGCCCAGTCGAGGCTCATCCATGACCAATCCCGATGGGCCTTCGATTTGCCCCTACCTAGCTCTATAATCCACGCGTCTTCCCCTGTCCTTGAAAGCCCTCCGGGGGCCTAGCCCTCTTTCTCCACTCGAGTCTGAAGTTCAGCGGAACTTTACTCTTTTTAAGGAAAGCTGCCTACGTACCTTCGTAGGCAAGGGAAAATCACTTCAGATTTTTCGCCTTTGCTCCTTCTTTTCTTGCGCACTAACGGAAAACCTGAGATAATTCTTAGCTGCTGTGAAAGTTAGCGTCTTAAAGAAAGTAAGTGCTTGCTGCTCCTGCTCTTATAGTTAGATAACGCACTAAAAGCATACCCTATCCCAGGGGGATGAGTACACTGCTTTCGCACTCGAACTCTCCTACTGTGTCCTTTGTGTGCTTTCAAGCAATAAGACTGCTTGCTAAACGAACCACTGCTGACGAAGGGCCCTATACCCGCACTAAGGGGTAACCTGAGATAAGGTATGAAAGCAGTCTGATTATTTCCACTTGAGTCGACTTAAGTCGTTCTCTCCTCGTACAGTCTTGGATCTAGTAAATATATGTGGATTCTTATCTTCTTTAGTGATGTATACGCAGATCGGAGGATCTAAACGGATTGCTTGGTACTCAGTGCTTCAAAAATGAATTAAAAATAATACCGCTTTGCTTGACCTGATCATTGTGCCAAGGGAGCCTTCCACTATGGACCGAGACTACGGAAAGGTAGAACACCATGGAACCTTCGCTGACTTTATCATCAACCTTGATTTTGCTACGCTCAATAAGAACCCGGAATAGCAGAAATAGGTTCGGATCCTAGCGTAGATAAATGCTATCCGACTTGAATGATTGAATTTTGCGTTTAGAGTTTCGTACCCAGGCATGGAATCCACTTGCCAACTGATCGTCGTGACCAAGAAAGCACTGGTTTCGCTTGGTGGGTCGGGAATGCCCGACAACTCAATTTATTCGGTAAAGGAGGTGGATAGGGTCAGCGAAAGAAGTGGCGAGGGCAGAAGAAAGGGTTTTCCATTCAAGATTCCCGTTATAATATGAAAGATGAGTCAAGTCACCCTATAAGAGAAAGCCGCGCAACCAAAGTAGCCCTTACTATACAAGGGGGGTGGAGCGCTAAGAAAGAGAAAGTGTTATCACTATACGAAATGAAGCAGCGGCTAGCACGATAAGCTAAGATCAACCAATGTTCGAACGCGGAGCCTTTCTTTCTCCAAGTGGATCAAATTAGTGGAGTGTGAATCCACCACGCGCGGGTTCAATCCCCATCGTTCGAGACTAAAATCGGCAGTATTCTAATAGATAGATAGTATGGTAGAAACCTACAAGTGGTAACTGCTCTGTATCCGTTATCTCTTTGAAGAAGCTGAAAGGCTAGAAGCGGCGCTTTCTGCTATTGGTAGGTCAAATCCCTGTGTCCAAGTGATTGAGTTGGCTCCTCGGTGGAGGAGTAGAAACGCTGGTCCCCTTCGGTCAACTTGCTTGTTCCTGCTGTTACCTACCGTAGGACCTCCATCCCCGAAGCAAAGAAAGAGGAGCAGGAACAAGAGGTTGTCCGATCAACGAGAAAGAGGCCCTACTCACTACAAACGAATACACCACGTATAAAAAGATACCTTTGGTATAAAAAACATTATAGCTCTATATTTTTATATCAGTAGACCCTTGTTCAAAAGAAAGCGAGGACTTTCTTTTAGCTACCGGCCCAAACAAAAGAGATTAGCCTCTATTTTCTGGTTAAATACATTACGAGATGTTTTTCCAAACTTTCCGCATTCAGTTCTAGCTATTTCTGCACCTTCTAATCGATCTGAACAACATATACGTTGCACTACTATGCCTCAGCTCTGGGAACAGGAAGGAACCAAGATCTCTTTGTTATTTGGGGGAAGAATCCGCCCGCCTTTCATTTTCAACATTTAGAATTCTTTGATTAATTTGAGAAAGTCTTTCAGTGGTAGCTGTATCATTGCTGGATACGGGATCCTCGTAGTAGGCTGGACCAAGATCCAGCGCTGATCCACCGACGTGCCCGTTTCCGTAGATTTTTCCCATAATTCCAAGAGGACATCAATACCAAAATGATCCTCTTCAAACTCGCCCCGCTTGCGAAAGTAGACTAGGCTTGCTGCGGAAGAGAAAGTGGAACGCACTACTCGACCCATATTAGAATCCGGGTTTGTTTACTCAACCGACTAAGCGGACTAGGAAGGGGTGCCCTTGGTTGGACTGATAGCAAGGGCCAGCTTTAGACCATCCTCCGATGTAAGCTAATCAAATCACTCGAGTTGAAAAACAAAACTCTGTTTCCAGGAAATTGCGCACCATGACCTCGTACTCCCTGGGTGAAAGTCCCTGGGTTTGTAGGCCTTGTCGTACGAATTCCACCCATTCAGGGTCCTTATCAGGTTGATTTATATAGTGGTTCAGGAGTAGGAGCTCGGATGGAACAATACCGAACAGGGACCCCACTACTGAACATTGCGTTGCTATTGTCAATAAACAGCCTTAAAGTGGTTCCGAATGACCTTGAGGAGGCCCCGGCGCAGCACCTTTCTAGCTCGAAGGATCTATGAAAAGAACGTCCCACTACGAATTCCTATCCCATTAATAAAGTACAGATAAATAATATATTCCAAGTCTGACTTTTAAAGCATACGCATTGAAAAAAACCTTTGGCTTTGGACTTTCTGCTTTGATAGATCTTTCCTCTCAAAAATAGGTTTTACCTAACCCACTATGTCCTTTGTGTAATACCCATTTTCAGGAGCGGGGATCTTGAATGGAAAACCCTTTCTTCTGCACTCGCCACTTCTTTCGCTGACCCTATCCACCTCCTTTGCAGAAAACCAGAAAAAGAGATGAATTAGCGGATCATAGGGGTAAGTCGAAGCACGCCTGAACCTTCTTCGTCGGAGACTGAGTTAATATACAATCCCACTTCGGAGACTTCCCTTCGGGATAGGTAGGATATGGTGCCACAAATTGTAGTCTACTCAGCAGCAAAATAGGAACTTTCGATCAGGGAGAGCTGTAACATTGACGGTACAAAAAATAAAGTCATTGCATAAGTAATGAATGAGCAAATTTCTTATTAGAAGCCTATTTGACTAGACAGGTCTCCGTACGTGGACGTTACCGCTCATACATCTCCCAGGACTCGACTCAAGCTCATCATAACCCTTTTTGTGACTCGACTCAAGCTCATCATACATAATTCGATTTCCGCAGCATCAAGAAGAAAGTCTGAATTTTCTACGGAAGACGGCTCGAATAAGGTTTATGGATGAAGTAATCGGAATGACAAGTGGTTACGGTTGTGGAAAGCGGAGAAAGTCGGGAACCGTCGGTTACCTTTTGAATCAAAGTTGCGACAAACCAAGTATTACAACTACAGGGGGAGAAGCAAAGCTTCGTAGACAGCTTCGCTTCCTCCTCGCTTCTTTCCTGACGACTAGCTTCTCAAGTGGGCGGCTTGGTAAGCAAGCTATCTTCAGCATCGGTAAAATCCCTATCAATAATAGGCCAGAATGGTGGGGAAGGAGGCCATCCCTACTTCAATGGAAAGGGGGGAATCGCCGTTTCACAGCCGCTCCTATCCTTACAGTCAAGTGGCCTTCAAAGGGAAATACTGACTTAAGGTATCCCCTGATCCGAGGGTGAGCTAGAATTGCGTATGGTGAAGAGGAAAGGAAGAAATCATTGTAAAGGAAGACGACATTTACCATTTCCGCTGCCTGCCTAAAGGATTATTGGTAGCTCTTAGGTTCTCTGTCAGTAGAGTGATTGCCAAAACCTAGGTATGTTTTTGGAGAATAATAAGAAGAGACGGTTGTAGCTTTTTGAGACTATCCTCTGCAGCTGTAGCTACATGGAAAGGGGGAGAAAGGACGGATCACCTGTCGATCTGTGAACAAAGAAAACTATACCTGAAGAATGGGATACAAATTGACAAGCACAAAAGGGTAGGCTTGGCTATTAATCTACGCTCATTGATGAGACGGCGACATAGAGAAGAAAGTATACCCTTTGTCACCCCCCTTGTCACTTAAAAGTAAAGAAGAGATACACACTTTGGAATTGGTGGGATTTAGGATGGAATCGAATAGCGAATGCACTTGCGGTTAAGACAGGTCCTGCATCTCCTACCTAATGCAATTTACCGACCCGCCATTTCTTTCCTTCAATAATGCCTTCGCTTCACTTCAAGACTCTATTTACGAAGGAAAGACTACCTTTTTTTTGAGTGGAAGAAGAAGAAAGGGTGAACGGGCGCTGCGGTAACGAGCCGTAAGAAAGATGAGCAGAGCATTCCTTCCGCCGGCCTTTATAGGAGTAGGGGAGCGTGGTGAGATAGATAGACGTCCAATCCTGCAGCAGCTAGTTGCTCGGCCTTAGTCTTAGGCTGATCTCAGACTTTAATCAACCCCTTCGTACTTCGATCCAATCAATCGATCGATCAAGAGGCTAATCTCTTTTGTTTGGGCTGGTAGCTATAAGAAAGTCCTCGCTTTATCTTGAACAAGGGAAGGGCAGCATAGTATTAGCTTCAATTGAACAAGCTTAACCTTGGAAATAAAAGGTGGTAGGCCGACGTTGAACGCTTCAACTTGGCCAACGTGGGCTTCTTTGAGATTTCATTAAATCTATTAGTAATTTGTATATCTTGTTTGAATAGATAACTAACTATGTAGTTTTCTAAAGGAAATAAAAAAATTGTATTATTATACCAAATCCTTATTTTGTCCTAGTGAAGCAAACTCGACCAAAGGACAAGGCCCTCTACTTCTACTTCTAACTAAAGGCGAACAACCGGCATTGCAAGTAAATAGAAAGCCCCCGCCCGTTTGAGCCAAAAAGTGTACCGTCTGTTTGACATCTCTCTTTCTTAATTTCACGCTGGACTAATGATAATGAATGAAAGTCAGTCTTTTAGTAAACGTATATAAGCAGCTCTTTAGTGTATAAGCAATTCTTTAGTGGTCGCACCGAAAGTGCGGTGGAGGTTGGTTGAAGATGATTTTATGCGGCGTTCAGAACCATTCTTGAAGTGAATGAATTATAAAGAAGTAAGTAAATGAGACGACTCTTTCTTGAACTATATCATAAACAGATCTTCCCCTCCACACCAATCACGAGTTTTTCTCTATTCCTCTCGTATATCGTCGTAACGCCCTTAATGCTAGGTTTTGAAAAAGACTTTTCATGTCATTCCCATTTAGGTCCGATTCTAATCCCTCCGTTGTTTCCTTTTCCTTCCGCACCTTTTCCTCAAAATGAGAAAGAAGATGGTACACTTGAATTATATTATTTAAGTGCTTATTGCTTGCCAAAAATCCTACTTCTACAATTCGTAGGTCACCGTGTTATTCAAATAAGTCGTGTTTGGTTTTCCCATGTTACAACTTTCATACCAATTCGGTCAATTCGGAATGGATCGGTTAAACATTCCATTAGGTAGCCTGGTCTTGACTCTTCTGTGTGGTATTCATTCTCATTCGGCTCTTGATGTTTTCTTAACCTTTCGAAGACCTTGCGTAAATTTTCGATGTGGTCGGGCGAGCGAATCTTCTTTCCGGTCGAGCATAGACCTATCTTCCTTCCTTCCATAAAGAAAGGGGCTGTGAGTCTTGCCAGTTCAAAAGTACCTTCGACGGAAGTCTTCAAACTCACTCAATTCGATGTCTCATTAGCCGAAGAAGACCCTGGCCAATCCACGTGGCCTGCTTGACAACATCAGCGACGGAGACATCGTAAATTGGTCCGCAGGCATCGCGATAAGTCCTTTGTCCTACTACAGGTGCTGCGACAACCTTTACCAAGTCCGAACGATTGTCGACCACCAGATACGCTGGTCTGCAATATTCACCCCGGCCCACAAGCACAAATCCTCGGCGCGGAATATAATTCTAAAGTACTCCATAGACTCAAATATAGTAAATAAAGAAGATGGTAAGACCCTTGCAGAGTTCCCCAACAGCATAGAGCTTGGGAAGCTCGGATTCGGTCAAGATCCGAACAACAATGAGTGAATGACCGTACCGAGAAATTTTACCGCACTCCGTGCATCTATGGTTGTTGATCCTACAGAGTCTACCCAAAGGTTCAATCAGATTGTATGAAGTGGGTGATACGTTTTTGTATTTCTATGAGAATCTTAATGGAACCCACGATTCCCAGTAGTAAGTTATCGGCATATCGCGCGTAAAAAATCCTTATTAAGTAATAGGTTTGTAAGGGGGCCGGCTTACGGGCCAGACCTCTCTCTGACCTGATAACTAGTATCGCCTCCCCGTCCAGCTCTATCAGTGGGCCCTTCCTTTTGCAATACTTAAAAGAGTCTCTCATGGCCCAATTATTATTACAGCGTTCTCTACCATAGAATTCGGATGAACAAGCAAATTTCCCTTTAGCCACTCGCGAATGGGCATCAAAAAGGAACTCCCACTAAAACCTCAAGGAAGATTGAATCCCCTGGACTGAATGTCTCATCATAGTCTATACCCTATTGCTAGTTGTAGCCTTTGGCTACTGAGGGACTACCACGATGAGTACGCGTTTTTATATAGGATCAAACTATAGTATCAAATCCTTATATAAATCATGTACGCAACCATCTCTTGTTCTCCGCCTAATCCCTACCTTTACCTTTAGCTGGGTCAAGTCGGGAAGGAAGCCTCTTTGGCACGTATGAGAAGCTATCACGAATCGAAGTTTCAAAAGCCAAAAGAGAGATTTGGAGACAAGAAAAAAGTTGGTTGAGACACGGGATGATAGGGCGAGGGACGACTTTCCAGGGTGTGGGACTGAGCCTTCCGAATGAGAAAGAAGAAAAGTGCTTAGTTTCGTTGGAAAAACCAACGCAAATATCATATTGACTTTCTCTCGCCCTACTTCTAAAGATAGATAGAAAGGGTTGGAGAGAATTTTAGAAAGTCATTCTCTCCTTGCTAAAGCTGCGCAAGGCGGCCACACACTCTGTAGGATTTGAACCTACGACATCAGGTTTTGGAGACCCACGTTCTACCGAACTGAACTAAGAGCGCTTTCTTATCACAGTAGATACTTTTTTTTTCCAAGGGATGGGGTTGGGGTGTATAATAACCTTTTTTTTGAGGCTGCCTGGTAACAACTCCTAGGTTAATTAAGGAGAAAATGTGGAATGTTACAGTCCCTTACTTAGTCTTCCGCTGGAACTGGATTCTCTAAAGCTTAAGTAGAAGTACCCCTCGGGGGAGGATTGAATAAGGAATTTACGGAATATTTTTGTTGAAGACTTGGTCAGGGCGGTTCACAATTTCTTTGCTGAAGGCGCTGTTAAGCCCTAAGTTTGAATTCCAGTTTCATTGCCTCCCTCAACGAGGAAATAGTGGTATCAGCAGTTTCCTCACTAATCCCGAATGACCGTACCGAGGAATTCTACCGCACTCCATGCAGCTATGGTTGTGTATCCTGCAGAGTCTACCAAAAGGTTCAAGCCAGATTGTAGGAAATGGGCGATACGTTTTTGTATTTCTATGTGAAGCTCGACGGAACCCACGATTCCCAGTAGTAAGTTGTCGGCATATCGCGCGTAAAAAATCCTTATTAAGTAATATGTTTTTAAGGGGGCCGGCTTACGGGCCAGACCTCTCTCTGACCTGATAACTAGTATCGCCTCCCCGCCCAACTCTATCAGCGGGCCCTTCCTTTTGCAATACTTAAAAGAGTCTCTCATGGCCCAATTATTATTACAGCGTTCTCTACCATAGAATTTGGACTTATGGGTAAACTCGGCGGCTTCTATGAAAAAGGCGGTGCAAAGGAGGCTCGAGGCTTGTTAAGGAAGGCGGCAAGGGCCGACGAAGGGTGGAAAATGAAAGGCGTTTTCTGGTCTCACCTAAGTCAGGGGGTGCTTATGGGGGGGGGTGCCACGACGAAACAAGGGAATGAAAGGCCGCTTCCAGACGAAACGACGGTGGCTCCATATGGGGGATTGTCGGGTTCTTATGGGTGCATTAACTAGAAATTGGTTGGAATTGGAAGTAACTGTAAGCGAGGGAGGGAAAGGAAAAGCAAAAAGTTTTATGCGTTCGTGCTCCACATCCGTGAAGCACTTCACTCGCTCAAGAAGACACATAAAATTACTAGCTTTTCGGTGTTGAAGGAAAGAGGCTTTAAACCTTCATCGACGCCAACACACTTGTAGGGGGAGCAGCATGGAAAGCGAGGCTCCACACCCTTCTCCGTGGGCTTTAGGAATCGAAACCGGACCAAGCTCGCACACAAGCCTGCTACCAAGCAGGAGCAAAAAAAGGAATATGTTGAATTGGGACAGGAAACCATCATAAGCCAGCCAACAAGCAAAACGAGTTCTCATTCACGGATAACTAAGCTTTGACAAGGGAGAGGGGGACCCTTCTCATACCCGCCCTTACAGGAGCCTAACGGAGAAAAGTCTATGCCCAATAGGGGAAGACTGCAGTAAAAGGATGTCCTTCTGTTGATGGCTATCTCGTAGACGTAAATATTGGACCTAGGTTTGTTGATGGATCTGGTCTTGTCGAATAGGTCCGGATTCGAGGTTCGAACACAAAAGCCCACTAGCCGAGTTAGTGATGGAAGCAATTCCCATGAACTGAGAACAAAAGGATGTACTTGCCCCCTTCCCCAGCCATTACCGCTCATCCACCCCTTTTTATATTGAAATCATGTCTTTGTCTTTCCAGGCTGTCTTTTGCGTAACTTTCCGCAAAAGCAAAAGGCAGATCTTTTTCTTTCCGTCCCAAATTGAACAATTGAATAGGGACTTAGATGTGACCAAGGTGCTTGCAAGCTTAGGGTTAGCAGGTTGTTGGCTGGGATAGCTGGTAAAATAATGAAACCTTTAACAGACCATGGTTAACAAGCCAGCTGAGGAAGAACAATCTCCCCCAGCAATACCGATCCTTCCTAGTTAAATCAGAATAGAGAACTGCGGAGAGGTTCTAACCGGCCTAGCCTAACCAACCGCTACAAGCGGGCAGGAAATAGATGTGGTGGAGACTCAAGTCAAGGCAATGTGCGCTTGTGAATGAGTGTGAGATATACCTCTTTGCTCAACACGTGATTGTGTACCCCTAAAATGGAAGCTGCATGTCTTCGCCCGCTCCCGGTTCTCTATGCTCGGTTCCACAATGAATCCCAGATCCATCTATTTGAGGGAGGTCCAATTCCGCGCTCTTCTAATTGCTTAGAAGTAGAAGGGTTCAAGAACCCCTTTACATCTAGGGCTCATTGAAGCCCTATTCTGTGTATATTCAGGAACAGGGCTATCAAATGGTCGACTTCAAAACCCATCAGGGTTCCAAAATTATATACTATTACGATGCCCTCGATCGGTGATCGTTCAGCGGACTATTTTTGTGATGTCTGTTACATGAAAAAGCTCAGCAAGCCTTGCAAGAAGTACATGCTTTACTAATAGGGGCATAGTAATAGTTGTTTGCTGGGTTGGTTTTGCTCTCTACCTTCTCACGGTGGGATGGAAACAAGAGAGGTCAACTGGAGTGGAAGCCAAAAGACGGGGCCGAGAATCTGTGATCAATCCGAAGAACCACTCCCAGATACGATTCTGCTGCCCCTTCGTACTACCCAACTCAATAAATGACGTCTACTTCGTAAGTGCTAAGGCAAAATATATCACTGAAAGGAAAGGTGATAGGGGAGCCTAGCCATTTCACTCTACCTGAGTAATAAAGTGGAAAACCCCTCACGATCGATTAAAAGGAAAGTCGCCTATAGATATTTGTTTAAATCCAATTCGTGAAGACAGAGTAAATTCAACAAATCTAAGGAAGCAAGTCCTAGGCCTCACTATCTATCAATCAAGAAGGTAAAAGTGAGAGGGTTTGATTGAAAGTAGTACGTCTACAGGGATCTGTCGTTAACGATTTGACCAGGACACATCCAATTGAAAGTCGAATCCCAACCTCTTTGGAAGGAGCTCCAAAAAAGACTTGACTTCAGAGCGGGGAATCTTCCTACAAGTGAGCACCAAGTCAAATGTATTCAAAAAGGGCTATACCTCTGCCTAGACAAAGAGGACTTTAAGGCAGCCCCGTAGGAGACATTGGATGTAACCAGCCTTCAAAGGCGGAGGAGTCAAAAGCAACTTTCGATTCAAATTAGAGAAATGCTGAACTTCATCCGCTTCAATTCATTAAGGTATTATTCTATATAGCCTTCTAAATAGTCAGAGTGGGAACTCAAAAGCAAGAACTCTTAACCATAATTCCTTAACTCTAAAGGGAGTGAATGTGTAGATCAAGGAAGAAGGGTGGGATAGCGCCCGATTGATTAAGGAAAGGAAACCTTATTCGATGACCACTCCTCCTTCTGTATAGAGATAGGGTCGCCTATCAATCGACAGCTACTGCAGCTGGTGGAATAAATCTACCCGGAGCTTCCGCTGGTTTTCAGATAGAAACTCCAATTTATCTTTCTGCTTGTTGGAAGAACTCTCAATGGATTGGTTTTCGATAGTCGAGGTGGAAGTAGATGGGGACTGGGGAGAATAAAAAACCTCCTTATCAGAATTGGTCTCATCCAATGCATGGCCGATGAGGGAGGCTCCAGAAGGAGAAGAAGCAGACGGAGACTCCGAGGGTTAGGGGATAGGTTTGGTCAAGAATTTCATTACCTAAGTATGCCACTATAGCCACTAGCAGGGTCATATCTTGTTGAAGAGGAAGTGAAAGGAGCGAGACCTTGCGGAGTAGGTACGGAAGGGGAGGCTTCTTCAGAGGTAGTTAAAACCCTTTATTTCAGGGAGGCAAGATAGGATCTTTCTTTTAGGATAGGACCACATACCTTAATTGAGACCCGGAGGGAGGCTGGATCTACTCTAAAGTAGAGTAGTTTTACTTGCCTTTTTCTTAGAGTGGATTGAGGAAGAAGTGGAACTCAGATGAGAATGTAGTCTTGCTGCATCTCCTTCAGGAGAAGGGGCTAACCTATCCAACAAATAATCTGGATCATCTGGAGTTAGATCGGCTGGAGTAGCTACTTACCTTACTGGTGTCTGAAGAAGTCTGTTGGTACAGATGTCATATGAGATGTGAAAGCGATTTCCGACTTAAAGACTACTGGTTACGACCCTTTGATCTATGTCGTGTTCAACCAGGTCTGATTAGAAGTTCCAAAATGAGTGGAGCGTGAAAGCCGAAGACGAAGCGAGGAAGGCAGCTACAGAGCAGCAGATAAGCCATTTGCTATTCTAGTGGGTACGTTTTTATACTTCTTTATGGATTTCGAGTCGAGAATAGAGCTGTGGCTTATTCGGCGCTATATCACAATGCATTCTCGGGCATAACTGTTCACGAAAGATGGCATTGGACATCTGTCAGCGGTGGCAGATGCTAAAGCCAGAGCGTGATGGCAAGAATTGATCGAGCGAAGATTGGATAAGGTCTTCTGGAAACCTTTTGAAGTGGGCAAACCAAGTCAAAGAAAGAAGCAACTCTCCCAGGACTGGAGAAGCTCAAGCAACTACTAAGCTCCCGCCCACCCCCAACCAATTAGGGTAAAGTGTTCATTCATACCTTCAACAGCACTGAGATATTGGCCCATGACCATGTTTACTTCATCTTCGTGCCCAACTACCGACTCCTCCCAGAATTACGTTATTGGAGCCGAGCCAGGAATGGCCATTAGTGGACACCCATACCTTCGATAAAGCACTCAAACCAACGAGTAAGGAAAGCAGGCCTTGAGTTGATATTTAAAAGAAGGAGTTCTTCCTGGTGTGCTGCCCAGCGCAGGAGGCCAAGCATTCTGCCAGACGTCCCAGCCTGGGAGCTATTTTGGTCATTTCTTAGATTCTGTTGAATTGTATCAAATCCATTTTCTATTTTAAAGCGAACACTTATAAAACTATACCAATAAAAAGAAAAGCGTTATCGGATTGGAATCGATGACTTAAGCCTCTTTCTTAAGGGCCTTTAAAGACCGGCCATTATCGGACTCTTCTTATGCTTTAATTTTTCACCGGGCTTGGATCGAGGAAAGCAGGATTGACAGGCCCGAGTCTTCATTTGTAGGACTTTATGGGATGGGCCCGTGGATCCATTGTTTATGCGGCAGTGCAATGCAACTGAAAAAGGGAAGCCCCTTTTTATTAGTAAGGGGAACAGGGTCAGTCTCAAAGCAAATGAACGCGGTTGATTTGATGCTCTCCGGAAAGAGCCAAAATAGCCGCGGATGCAGAGTTAGCACTACCTTGCTTCCATCCTCTATCTCACCTTCTTTTCCTATGTCGACGTTGTCATTTGGTCACTAATGATTTAATTAGTGATAGTTTCCTTCTTCGGAGGGTTGGTTTGCCTTCTCATCCAGCTTGAGATCGGCCAGATGGGCTTTTGCTTTGTTTACTCGGAGTTCTTTCTGTCTAGTCTGGTTTGCTTCTTTGCGTTCACTCGCGGAGTTCTAGTTAGGTGAATTCTTTGAACCTATTAATCAAATGAATGCGAAAATTCTCTCACCAACCAAGCTATCCCAAGCTGATTTGGCTAAACAAAGGACTTGGTGATTAGTAGATGGTTCAACAAGAGCAGGACAATGGGCGAAAGCCCGATCCAGCAATATCGCGTGAGTGAAGAAGGGCAATGCCGCTTGTAAAGCTCCTTCATCGAGTGCGCGATCATGACAGGACTTGAGGAAGAAGCCCCGGCTAACTCCGTGCCAGCAGCCGCGGTAAGACAGAGGGGGGGGTGGGGGCAAGTGTTCTTCGGAATGACTGGGCGTAAAGGGCACGTAGGCGGTGAATCGGGTTGAAAGTGAAAGCCACCAAAAACTGGCGGAATGCTCTCAAAACTAATTCACCTGAGTGAGACAGAGGAGAGTGGAATTTCGTGTGTAGGGGTGAAACCCGGAGATCTACGAAGGAACGCCAAAAGCGAAGGCAGCTCTCTGGCCCGATCGAGCTTATGTGCTTGCCAGACCTTTCACCATCTGCTTTTCCTCAATAATGTGAGACTGCTCACCCTCAGTAATCGTATTGTCCGCTCTTTTCATTGATTGTACAGCTTTCTCTAAACAAGGAATTTCTAGGGAGTCCTCCCAGTCGGCTAAAGGCGCAATGGCTTTTGGTTTTGAATCCGGCTAAGGTGTGAGCAAGGGTATCTTCTTTGGGGTCTATCACCATAGCCTTTTCCTTTAGCTAGCGTCCCAAAATAAGTAGATGCGGAATCTCTTTGAAAGGTAACTTGAATTAGCAGTCGGACTGTGAACCATTGTCACTCGTTAGGCTTCCCAATATAATGGATTTGAAGGAGTGAAAGCCACTTTACTCTAAGGAGAGGGGGTGACTTTCGCCTATCTATAACGACAGTTGGAGTTGACGGTCCTAGTTCTGTTAGAGTAAGAGCTCTTGCTGGAATTCCTTCACCACCAGATATTGCATCAAGAGCTTCTATTGCATCACCTTTTTTTGAACACTATGAAAGATAGAGTCATTGTCGTTCTAACCGCTGTCAGAAGACGTGAAGTGAGGGATTTTGCTTAAAATTCTCACCTTGTTGCATGATTTCAATGTCAACATTATAGGCAAAAATATTGTCCACCACAATATTATTTCGATTCCATCTTTTTCTCGTTGAGATATAACTTATTGAGATTTCTTCGTTCTCATTATTTTAAGTTATTTGGACCTTCTCTGTGGTCTTGTCATTTGTTATGTACCGGAGCTCTTCTTGAGAAATTTCCTCCATGACATGATCTTCATGATCATTTGTTCCTTTTATTTTTTGAGGACTTTTGTCCATTGAACCAATCGGCCTAGCACGTTTTAGACGTGATTTAGACTCATTTGCTTTAACAAATTGTCCTATTGGGATATAAACTTGAACTGGAGTATTTCCAACTGGAACATAAAATTTTGTAACCATTGGAAGCTTTGTAAATGCACCTGGCAGTTGATTTGCAACATTTTGAAAATAAAGCATCTTTTTAACCTCTTGCTCACATTGATTTGTTCGAGAATCTAAATGAGATAGAGATATTGAATTCCAAGCCATCTCTTTTTCCAGTTGTTTGTGTTCTCCCCCTAATGTTGGGTATACTAATACATCAAAATGATAATTAGCAAACGTTGCCGTAAATATATCTCCAATCAAAGGTTCCAAATATTTAATAATCGAAGGAGATTCATACCCAACATACACTCCCAACCTTCTTTGGGAAACCATCTTTGTGCGTAGTGGTGGGCAATTGGAATGTATACCACGCATCCAAAAATTCTAAGATGGAAATTATTTGGCTCAGGACCTAAAACCAACTGTAATGGAGAAAATTCATGATACCTAGTTGGCCTTATGCGCATCAATGCTGCTGCATGCAAAATAGCATTCCCACATATTAAAGCAGACAACTTTGTTCTCATTAACAATAGTCTAACTATCAATTGGAGACGCTTAATTAAAGATTCCGCTAGACAATTTTGAGTATGAACATGAGAAACTAGATGTTCAATTGTTATCCCTGTGGACAAACAATAATCATAAAGGCCTGCGATGTAAACTCACCAGCATTATCAAGACGAATTGTCTTTAATTTATAATCTGAAAATTGTGCTCTTAATCCTATTATTTGACCTAACAACCTTAGAAAAGTCATATTGCGAGTTGCTAAAAAGAACACGTGTGACCATCTTGTTGATGCATCTATCAAGATCATATAATATTTAAATGGCCACATGGAGGGTGAATTGGCCCACATATATCACCTGGTACACGTTCAAGAAATGCAGGGGATTCAATCTTAACCTTAGCTGCTGATGGTTTAATAACCAACTTTCCTTGAGAGCAAGCTACACAAGAGAATTTCGTTGATTGAAGAATTTTTTGATTCTTCAAAGTATGTCCATGTGAATTCTCAATAATTTTGCATATCATATTATAACCGAAATGGCCCAACTGGTCAAGCCAAATGATAAAATTATTAGGATTAGTAAACCCTTTGTTTGCTATGACACTATGACATGTGATTCAACCATACTAATACTTGTATGGTACAATCCAGAAGAAAATGCGGGTAATTTTTCATGTACATATTTTTGCCCCAATTTTACTGTAGTAATATAAAGGTATTCAACCTTTCCTTCATTGGCAGTCTCAACATGATAGTCATTTTGGCGAATAACCTTGAAATTTAATAAGTTTCTTTGGACTTACTACAATATAATGCATTTTCAATATTTAATATCGTTCCCCCAGGTAGTAGTAAGGCCGCTCTTCCAGAGTCCTCAAATACTTTTGTACTACCAGATATTGTATTAACATAAGTCTTTTTTATAATCAAATTAGAGAAATATTTCTTTTCTCTTAAAATAGTGTGAGTTGTAGCACTATTAAGAAGACACATTTCTCCATTACTCGTCTTGAACCAACTGAAGATTGGGGAATTTTATTTATCTTCATAAAAAAAAAGTACTATCATAAGAAATATGAAATATCAACAACATTTCAAGAAAATAAAATTACTTATTTTTCTGAATATAAAAAACAACAAAAAGAAAAACATAACAATTAAAAGCACAGAAATAAAACAACATAATAATTTTTCACCACTCAAATGATCAAACATTAGTTTTAATCTCCAAATAAGTCTTCAACTTGCAAATGAGTAATATCATCAAGGTCATCAAAATCATCATCTTTTAAAGCCAAATTTGCTTCAATATTGTCATCATATTTTTGTGAAGGCCCTGCCTCGGCATCATTTTTACAATTCAAGTGTGACTCCACCCGAGCATTAGAAGAAGATGCACCATTTTTATTTCCTTTTCTTTTCAAGGAACCTTGATAAAGCCTAACAAAATGCTCAGCTACTCGACATTCATTCTTCCAATGTCATTTCATGTCATAACGATGACAATTGTCTCTTGAAGGATTGCTTTGAGAAGTCATATTGTTGTGACGACCACCACCACGACGATTATTATATCATCCTCTGCCATTGCCACGTCCACACATATTATTTTAGCCTTGATTTTTATTTTATTTTCTTTCAGTCTGGTTATGTGCTTCAAACTCATTTGCTTCCGGTAACGGAGCAGTTCATGTAGGACGGGCCTCGTGATTTTTCAATAAAAGAGTGTTATGTTGCTCAGCCACAAGAAGGCATGAGATCAACTCAAAATACTTTTTAAATCCCTTTTCATGGTATTGTTGTTGTAATACCAAATTTGAGGCATGAAATGTTGTGAGAGTTTTTTCCAACAAGTCCTCGTCTTTTATATCTTCCCCACATAGTTTCAATTGTGAAATAATTTTGTGTACAACAGAATTATATCCACATATAGTTTTAAAATCCTGTAACCGTAAGTGAATTCATTCATAATGAGCCCTTGGAAATAGCGTTGACTTAAGGTGGTCATACCTTTCCTTCAAACCAGTCCACAATTCAAGTGGATTTTTCACCGTAAGGTATTCAACCTTCAATCTTTCATCCAGATGATGACGAAGGAAAATCATTGCCTTTGCTTTGTCCTGACTCGACGATGTATTACCATTTGTAATAGTGGCACCAAGACCTTAAGCGCCAAGGTAAATTTCAGCGTCAAGTACCCATGACAAATAACTAATTCAAGAAATGTCAAGTGCCACGAACTCAAACCTTGATAAATTCGACATGATAAAACTATCATAGAAAATAATTAAATTAGGGTTGAATAGACAATGAGTAAATAAGTAAATAGAATTTTTTTTCCATTAAAGTAAAATTAGCATACAATCTAAATTAATATTATGTCTCACAAGTAACAAAAATAACATTTAGTAAATTGTTAGATTAAGTCTTTTCATTAAAAATTAATCAATAATATAGATAATTCACTTTTTCCATTTAGAACAAAAAAAAAACACTAGAATTTGTAGTCCATTAATTGTTTTCACAAAACAATGACCTTCATCTTCTCTTCGCAAAATCGATAAATGGTTAACCCTTTTTCATTCATTTATAAATAAAATGTAAATTAGAAAATGTATAGACACAACAATTTAATAATTTTAACATTAAATTATAAATGGATACCTCACAAGAAATGTTGTTCAACCTTGTGACTTCGTGTTGATAACGTGTTATAAAACTTAAGAACAAAGGAACAATGGCAAGATGAAGAGAAGAAGAATATAAGATAATAGAAGAACAATATAAGCTAACTTTCTTTCTTTCAAGTGTATTAACATTATTCTCAACACCACTATTTATAGGATAACATTGAGGAATACCAAAGGGTGTCATAAACATTACATTAAACCTTGAGAAATACTACCCATTATGGAGGAAATAAAGTTAGGAGTTATGCTCATCCATTTGACTACATTATCAATAACATTACTACCAATAAACGATGAAATTAACCTAGGAGTTATTGTCATCCATTTAACCACATAAATGATTTACAACAATCCCCTTTGGATGACCATTGATAGATAATATGCCTCATTAAAACCTTACTAAGAAAAAAACCCGTCGGAAAAAATATTAGTGAAGGACAATAGAGTACACATATCTTGTTATACGCTTTATTTATTGCTCGTTAAACAACTTGCCAAGAAAACACATTGGGGTAAAACCTACGCCAAGGGAAAAAGAGTGCAGCACGTAGTTTACTCCGCCTGTTACAAACATCATTTCATTTCTTGGAGACGACGCATTCCAATCTTGGATACTAACTTTTCAAATGTTGAGGTTGGTATTGCTTTAGTGAACAGATCCCTCAAATTACCAAATGACCGGATTTATTGAAAATTTATTTCACCTTTCTTCTCAAGATCATGAGTGAGAAAGAATTTTGGTGAAATGTGTTTTGTTCTATCTCCTTTAATGTATCCTCCCTTTAGCTGAGCTATACATGCACCATTGTCTTCGTACAATATAGTTGGAATATCCTTTTTAATAGAAAAATCACACATTTCTTGAATATGTTAGGTTATTGATCTCAACCAAACAAACTCCCGACTTGCTTCATGGATGACTATTATTTCTGCATGATTTGAAGAAGTAGCAGCTAATGTTTTCTTCATTGAACGTCAAGATATAGTTGTGCCTCCATATGAAAACCAATAGTCTGTCTGAGATCGAGCTTTATGTGGATTAGACAAATATCCTGCATCTGTATAACCAATCATTTCTAACTTGGATTTATTAGAATAAAATAATCTCATATCAATGGTTCCTTGAAGATATCTGAGTGTATGTTTGACTCCATTCCAATGTCTCTTTGTAGGGGCTGAGCTTAATCTTGCCAATAAGCTTACTGCAAAACAGATATTTGGTCGAGTATTATTGGCAATATACATTAGTGCCCCAATAACACTAGGATATGAAGTTTCATCACCAAGAAGCTCTTCTTCATTTTATTGAGGTCGAAATTGACCTTTATGTATGTCAAGCGATCCTCACAACCATCGGGGTACTCAATGGATGTGATTTATCCATGTGAAATCGCTTTAAAACCTTTTTTATGTATGTTTATTGATGGACAAATATTCCATTTTTAAAATGCTCAATCTGTAGGACAAAGAAATATTTTGTCTTAATCTTTCATTTCAAATTCTTTCATTAAACACTCAACAACTTTTGAAAGCTCATTAGGAGTGCCAATGATATTTAAATGATCAACATACACAACTATTATAACAAAATTACATCCAGACCTTTTTATAAAAACACAAGGACAAATAGGGTAATTTTTGTACCCTTCCTTTAATAAAAATTGGGTCAGACGATTGTACCACATCCGTCCTGATTGTTTTAATCCATATAAGAATTTTTAAAGCCTTATCAAACAACTTTCTTGCGAATTTTTATATGCTTTAGGCATATTCAATGCTTTTTATATGCTTTAGGCACTTTTAATGCTTCAGGAACTTTCATGAAAGTAATTGCATCCACTATAGAAGAATATGTCTACACATAATCAATGCCAGACCTTTACGAAAAAACTTGTGCCACAAGTCGTGTTTTATATCTTACGTCTTACCCTTTTTCATTTTGTTTTCGCACAAAAACTCATTTGTAACCCACTTGATTGACACCTTAAGGTGTTCGGACTTTTAGTCCAAAAACTTCACGTTTTTCAAGTAAGTAAATTCTGCTTAAATTGCCTCCCTCCATTTTGGCCAATCATTTCTCTGTCCGCATTCATTGACAGATTTTGCTTAAAATTCTCACATTGTTGCATTATTTCAAGGCAACATTATAGGCAAAAAAATTGTCCAGCATAATATTATTTCGATTCAATCTTTTTCTCGTCGAGATATAACTTATTGAGATTTATTCGTTCTCATTATTTTAAGTTAATTGGACCTTCTCTGTGGTCTTGTCATTTGTTATGTAACGGAGTTGTTCTTGAGAAATTTCCTCCATGACATGATCTTCATGATCATTTGCTCCTCTTCTTTTTTAGGACTTTTATCCTTTGAACCAATCGACCTACCATGTTTTAAATGTGGTTTAGACTCATTTACTTTAACAAATTCTCCTATTGGAACATAACCTTGAACTGAAGCATTTGCAGCTGGAATATAAGATTTTGTAACCCTTGGAATCTTAGTAAATGCACCTGGCAGTTGATTTACAATAGTTTGCAAATAAATCATCTTTCTAACCTCTTGCTCACATTCATTTGTTCAAGAATCCAAATGAGATAGAGATATTGAATTTCAAGCCATCTCTTTTTCAAGTTGTTTATGTTCTCCCCCTAATGTTGGGTTTACTGATTCATCAAAATGTTAATCCGCGAACCTTGCCATAAATATATCTCCAATCAAAGGTTCCAAATATTTAATAATAGAAGGAGATTCATACTCAACATACACTCCCAATCTTTTTTCGGAAACCATCTTTGTGCGTAATGGTGGGGCAATTGGAACGTATAGCGCGCACCCAAAAATTTTAAGATGGGAATTATTTGGATCATGACCTAAAACCAACTGTAATGGAGAAAATTCATGATACCTAGTTGGCCTTATGCGCATCAATGCTGCTGCATGCAAAGTAACATTCCCACATATTAAAACAGACAACTGTGTTCTCATTAACAATGGTCTAACTATCAATTGGAGACACTTAATCAAAGATTCCGCTAGACCATTTTGAGTCAGAACATGAGAAACTGAATGTTCAATTTTTTCCCGTGGACAAACAATAATCATTAAAGGTCTGAGATGCAAACTCACCAGCATTATCAAGACGAATTGTCTTTATTGCATAATCTGAAAATTATGCTCTTAATCTTATTATTTGAGCTAACAAACTCACAAAAGTAATTTTGCGAGTTGATAAAAAGCACACATGTGACCATCTTGTTGATGCATCTATCAAGACAAAATAATATTTAAATGGATCACATAGAGGGTGAATTGGCCCACATATATCACCTGGTACACGTTCAAGAAATGCGGGGGATTCAATCTTAACCTTAGTTGTTGATGGTTTAATAACCAACTTTCCTTGAGAGCAAGCAACACAAAAGAATTTCGTTGATTGAAGAATTTTCTGATTCCTCAAAGTATGCCCATGTGAATTCTCAATAATTTTACATATCATATTACAACCGGGATGGCCCAACTGGTCATGCCAAATGATAAAATCATTAGGATTAGTAAACTCTTTGTTTGCTATGACACTATGACATGTGATTCAACCATACTTATACTTGTATGATACAATCCAGAAGAAAATGCGGGTAATTTTTCATGTACATATTTTTGCCCCAATTTTAGTGTAGCAATATAAAGGTATTCAACATTTCCTTCATTGGCAGTCTCAACATGATAGTCATTTTGGCGAATAACCTTAAAACTTAATAAGTTTCTTTGAGACTGACTACAATATAATAAATTTTCAATATTTAATATCGTTCCCTCAGGTAGTAGTAATGCCACTCTTCCAGAGTCCTCAATTACTTTTGTACTACCAGATATTGTATTAACATAAGCCTTTTTCATAATCAAATTAGAGAAATATTTCCTTTCTCTTAAAATAGTGTGAGTTGTAGCACTATCAAGAAGACACATTTCTCCATTACTCATCTTGAACCAATTGAAGATTGGGAAAATTTATTTATCTTCACAAAATAAAAGTATATCATAACAAATATGAAAAATCAACAACTTTGCAAGAAAATAAAATTACTTATTTTTCTGAATATAAAAAAAAAACATAACAATAAAAAGCACATAAATAAAACAACATAATTATTTTTCCCCAATCAAATGATCAAACATTAGTTTTGATCTCCAAAGAAGTCTTCAACTTGCACATGAGTAATATCATCAAGGTCATCAAAATCATCATCTTTTAAAGACAAATTTTCTTCAATATTGTCATCATATTTTTGTGAAGGCCCTGCCTCGGCATTATTTTTACAATTCAAGTGTGAATCCACCAGATCATTAGAAGAAGATACTCCTTTTGTATTTCCTTTTCTTTTCAACGAACCTTGATAAAGCCTAACAATTTTCTCAGGTACTCAACATTCATTCTTCCAATGCCATTTCATGCCACAATGATGACAATTGTCTCTTGAAGGATTGATTTGAGAATCCATATTGTTCTCCCTATTTTAGCGACCACCACCATGACGATCATTATATCGTACTCTGCCATTGCCATGTCCACACACATTATTTTGACTTTGATTTTTAGTTTGTCTTCTTTCAGACTGGTCATGTGCTTCAACCTCATTTGCTTCCGCTAATGGAGCAGTTCCTGTATCAATAAAAGAGTATTATGTTTCTCAACCACAAGAAGACATGAGATCAACTCAAAATACTTTTTAAATCCCCTTTCACGGTATTGTTGTTGTAATACAAAATTTGAGGCATGAAATGTTGTGAGAGTTTTTTCCAACATGTCCTTGTCTTTTATATCTTCCCCATTTAGTTTCAATTGTGAAATAATTTTGTATACAACATAATTATATTCACATATAGTTTTAAAATACTGTAACCGTAAGTGAATTCATTCATAACGAGTCCTTGGCAATACCGTTGACTTAAAGTGGTCATACCTTTCCTTCAAACCAGTCCACAATTCAAGTGGATTTTTGACCGTAAGGTATTCAACCTTCAATCTTTCATCCAGACGATGACGAAGTAAAATCATTGCCTTTGCTTTGTCCTGACTCGACGATGTATTACCATTTGTAATAGTGGCACCAAGACCTTAAGCGTCAAGGTGAATTTCAGCGTCAAGTACCCATGACAAGTAATTATTTCCAGAAATGTCAAGTGCCACGAACTCAAACCTTGATAAATTCGACATGATAAAACTATCATAGAAAAGAATTAAATTAGAGTTGAATAGACAATGAGTAAATAAGTAAATAGCAAAAAAAATATTCATTAAAGTAAAATTAGCATACAATCTAAATTAATATTATGTCTCACAAGTAGCAAATCACTTTTAGTAAAATTGTTAGATTAAGTCTTTTCATTAAAAAATAATCAATAATATAGATAATTCACTATTTCCATTTAGAACAAAAAAACACAAAAAATTGTAGTCCATTAATTTTTTTCACAAAACAATGACCTTCATCTTCTCTTCACAAAATCGATAAATGGTTAGCCCTTTTTTCATTCATTTATAAATAAAATGTAAAGTAGAAAAAGTATAGCCACAATTTAATAATTTTAACATTAGATTATAAATGGATATCTCACGAGAAATGTTGTTCAACCTTGACACTTTGTGCTGATAACGTGTTATAAAACTTAAGAACAAAGGAACAATGGCAAGATGAAGAGAAGAAGAATATAAGACAATGGAAGAACAATATAAGCTAACTTGCTTTCTTTCAAGTGGATTAAAATTATTCTCAACACCACTATTTATAGGATTACATTGAGGAATACCAAAGAGTGTCATAAACATTACATTAAACCTTGAGAATTACTACCCATTATAGAGGAAATAAAGATAGGAGTTATGCTCATCTATTTGACCACATTATCAACAACATTACTACCAATAAAGGATGAAATTAACCTAGGAGTTATGGTCATTCATTTAACCACCAAAATGATTTACAACATGTAGATAATTTTTAAATAAAGTGACTGTACTTTTTAAGTCATCACAAGTGTTGACACCCAATTTTAACCCTATGAAATTCTTATTAATTATCAATCTTCATTAATTTCAAATGAAATAATTTATTTTGAAAAATCTGAAAGTATATTAAATCTTTACTCTCAATAGGTTTTTTAGTTTTTCGGAAATAATTATATAATTGTGTTATATATATATATATATATATATATATATATATATATATATATATATATATATAACCTAAAAGTTGTGTTTTGCACAAATATGTATTTACTTCCTTTAAATTAGTTAACGTTATTTTTATGTATAAATATTAATTAATTATGTCTTCATAATTATTTTGTCTTATTTAACTTAAGAACCTCAAATATTTATTCGATAAATTTTTGTCTTGTTTCAATTTTTATTGAATTTAGCTAACTGGTTAGACTTAGCTGTATTTAATTTTATTTGACTAAATGTCTAATACTATCTAGAACTATGAGCCTCCTCAATGATCCTTTCTTGTATCCCATCCACCATAGTTACATACAATCTACTTTGACACTTCATCACACCATCCCCCCCCCCCTTTTTTTTCAAAAGTCAATACTCTTTGCTTATGAACATTCTCCTTCAAATCAAGCAAAATGGGGTCTTGGACTTGCTTTTCTTTCACCACAGACACTAGTGATGATTAAGCCCCATTTGTCATCACCATCCCTCCTTCTGTAGAATCCATAATTTTGACTACCAGACGAGCGAGTTTGTGCACATGTTTGGCTAGTTTTTGGTTTTTTTCCTCAACATAGGCGATACTCCCATGTATAACCTTCTTAAAGCACCAACAACCACTTTAGCCTTACCTGGGTGGTAAAGAATACTCATGTCATAATCCTTGAGTAATTCTAACCACCTCCTCTGTCTGACATTTAGCTCTTTCTACGTGAACACATATTGTAGGCTCTTGTTATCAGTGAATATATCAACACGAACACCATACAGGTAGTGACACCATATATTTAGGCGAAAACTACAGCAGTCAATTCTAAGTCATGAGTTGGATAATTCTTCTCATGGACCTTCAACTGTGTAGAGGCAAAAGCTATAACCTTGCAGCCAATAATCAATCAACAATATTCGATAATTTTCTTTAAGAAATTCAACCTTTAACATGGCATCAACTCATAGATTTGATGAATTGAAACAAATTGGTGTGTGGATGAACTAACCCAACACAAAAGATCTCACATACGTTAATAAAGATCACCCCCGACGAATTTCGCTCGCAAATCCTTGGCGTTCTTTGGCGAAAACTTGATCTTTCTCCCTTCTCCTTCTTCTCTTTTCTTTTCTCCCAAGCCCTAAGCGTGAATTGTTTTTCCAAAACTGACTAAAGGCTTATTTTTACCCCAATTAAACCCTTAAAATGAATTAGGAAATAATTAGGTTAAAAGACTAGTTTACCCTTACTTAAATCCGGATTGAACTTTCCTTACCTCAACATCCAACTTCCAAAAGGCATATCTACCTCATACGATATCAAATTTGAGCAAACTCGACGTCGTTGGAAAGATCTTTCCAAGGGATTTCCAACCACATAAAACAATGACTCAAACTCATCGTGATCTAGAAGTTATGACCTTTCGAAAATGACCAAAAGTCACTTTCTTAACTTAGAAAAACTTCCAGATTTTTTCCCTTTCTTTACAAAAGTGATTATTCTTAGTTTCTTTGCTTATTCAAGGCTACTAGCAATTACGAGATGATACACATATACCCTCACTTGCGTCCCATTACATTGTCTATCTTTTTCTTCACATTTAACTATGGCCTTCACTCCTAAAAATCGTCGGATCTTTCGTAAAGACCACCAGATAAACGTATTTTTTCGGCCTTCCTCACCTCCACGTCTATTTTCCCCTTTTTACGAGCTACAACAAGTTAGTTCTCCACATCTTGCTTTTAAAAGATAAGAGGAACTCGACTTATCATTTGATTTAAGCTTTGTCCGAATGATTTCGCGATCAATGGCCTCCAGAAAATCTCAATCCCACACATCAATATGAAAAGGTAACCATATCCCTCTTTTCTTCCATCTTTTCGAAATTACTTTATCCGTGCCCTTGCCTACTATTTGTCCTCTCATATTCCTTTTTCAATTTTTCAAATTTTCTACTCGAGTACCCCCTACAATGTCCCAATCTCTTATAAATAACATCTCTGCACTGATTTGGAAATAGGCTTAGGACCCTCGAAAGAACATATCATTTTTATCCCTCAAAGAATAAATATTTACATTAGAAGATACACGTAAAACAATATCAAAAGAGATTTAAAAAAATTAAAAGCTAGTTTTCTTTCAAAGTGTTGTGTCAATTCTGTGTCGTTGACACTCTATTATGACCGACCTATAACCCTTTTCGTATTCATATTTGATTAAATATGTATTTTTAAAACTTGTTTCTTCTATTATATGCTTAAAATTATATTTAATTTTTTATGTAATTCATAACATATCTTAGTATTCATAATTTATGAAATAATAATAATAATAATAATAATAATAATAATAATTATTATTATTATTATTAGTATTATTATTAGTATTATTATTATTATTATTATTATTATTTTATCATTTATCAAATCTGATTTTTTTTTTATAGTTTTCAAACTTTATATATTTCTTTAATGTGTACAACATATTTAAGTATATTTATTTTCTTTACAAAAAATTGTTATTCATTTTTATTTATTAATATATTTATTAAATAGCAATCTATTTAACCTTTCCCCGAATTATTTGAATAATAGCCTCTTCTATTCAATTTCTATTTCAAATTAAGCCAATTTATTATTCTATTTTATGTCAATTTTAGTTACATTGGGTCCAATTGGAAAAATTCATATCGTAATTCACCTTTTAATAAATGTCTATATAAATTCATCCAATACAACAGTTCTATCTCATCCATCTATTTTTGATCGAGTGGACCAGATCAAGGTCTCTTCTTTATTTTCTTAAAATGACTACAACCAAACCCTCAATAATTTTAACTCTTTCTCTTCTCAAAAAAGCGGCAACCCACATTGTACTCTCAGTCTCTCCGACGCCGCTTCTTCTTCAATAGGCAAAAACGTCGAGACATCCACCACTAGTAACACCTCCAGCACCACTGTCTCCTTCCTCTTCTCCCTTCACAGCCGATCCACCCTTAACCAAAGGGGACTAATGTGCCTCTCTCTTTTTGCCATCTCCGCCAAAGAATAGGATCATCACCATGCGAGCCCACTGTTTCCCTCCCCCATGCCGGTGAAGCCCTTTCTTATCGTTCGCTCTTCTATTTTCTCTCCTCTAGCAAATTCAATGACAACAACTTGTCGCTGCTTTTGTTTCACCTCCCGACCAGCGAGCTGTGGCCAACGGGCTTCGATGTAGAGAAATGCCTGCAACCCGACAAGAACCTTAAGCTAACTCTGGTCAATAACGACAACAACCATGGTTACCAACAGACAATCGAAACGCTCATATCTTTCATAGATTTTGATGGGGACAACCTTGATTTGGCTATGGTTGGTAAGTTTCTTATACCTCTTGAGCTTAATTGATTTGATATACTCTTTTCCTTTTAAGTTTGTTTTGTTATGATTGTGGTAACTCTTTTAGTAGTAGAAATCTGTATTGTTACTGTAAATCTCTTATAATGTTGGGACTTAGTTGCTTTGATTCACTTGTGGATTCTATTTACCTTCCTTAATTGATTCATACCCTTAATTGGACAGCTTTGTCATTTGACTATTTTAGGTAAAAGACTATGTGTTATTTTTGTAACTTCTACCATGATTGATATTTCTTCTTTAATTGAATTAGAATATATTAATACTTCATTATTAGGATAAATTTTAGTATGTTAATCGATTCTTGTAACCTTAATTAGTTGTACAGGTGCGCATCGGTCGAGCCGTTCCGATTTTATGTGTCATTGGTTTGATTTATCAATTTCCAGTTTGTAAATATGTCAATGAGATAACAAAGAACTAAGACATTTCTTATCGAATTTCAGTACTTAACTGTTTAGTTTTTGGTTTACCAATGATAAAAGACTCACATTACAATATACATGATTATAAAATTCTCATATAGAACGGATGATTTTTCCTGCATGTGGCATGAAATGACAGTTATTTTTTAGCAATTCTAGGCAGTAGGCACATTTTTTGACTATATAATAGAACTTCATTATTCTAGGAAATATTGATTGATCCTTTTACAATATTGCTTTTTCTTTAAGTTAGAGATTAACTTGTAAGAATCGGGTTTCCTCTTTATAGAAAAGCCAACGGGGAAAACTTTTGGGTCGGAAAACTTTTTTGTAGTAACTTGAAATTTCCCAACTAAATCCAGATTGTTTTGGACGAAATTGGAGTCATTAATGTGTAGCGAAATCTAGCAACAATCGGGTGATTTATTTATAATTTTGATTTCATAAGGGGATATATAACTCGTTAAGGATTTCATATGACTTTACGAAATTGAATTCGGGTGAGTAGAACTCCCGAAATTGATATTGGTGTGGATGGTATTTTTTGAGTGTCGTTGGTTAGAGGTGGGTTGTGAAATGGGGGTATCGGGATTATTAAGTTACCTCAGTGTCTCTTGTAACCCACCCAGGTGGGGATTTTTGTCGCTCTAGTGGAGCCGCTACAGCGGGATGAGGATCGTTGTTGCAGGCTCGATGCGATTTTAAGGTCGCTAATATACCCCTAAACGACCTTATTATGCACTTTTCAACCTTTTGAGCTAAGGAACGAACCCCAGGGCGAATATATATATATATATATATATATATATATATATATATATATATATATATATATATATATATATATATTTGTTAGAGAATGAATTAAGGGGACAAATCTGAAATGGATGATTACCTAATGATGGCCTAGGAATTTTTAAAGAAAGAGAGGATTAAGGCATGTGATGTCTTTGGTAAGTCTGACGTGTGTTTCTATAGCTGGAAGTGTGCCACTGGTTTCGTTACCAGTGGTTTCAAGTTTTAATATTAGTGGGAAATTAGGATATAATAATGGAAAATTATGAGTTTAATAATGTGGCAAGGTCCTATATATTTCATGTATGCAGGTTAAGTGTGGTTCACGTGTGATTTTGGTAAATTTTGGACTCCTATCTTAATGTTATTCTATTAGAGTCAAGGTTTGATATATTAAAATAGGTAATTAAATATAAGGTGTAGTATATTCTATGAATTAAATTAAAGTTATGCTAGTGGGAGGAATTAAGACTTACCTTTTGGTTTGAACTTTAGGAAATTGATAAGTTTTTGGGTCAAGGCTAGACATAGAATGCATATATAATTGATCGATTTGAAAGGTTCGGAAGCATTGAGAAAGGAAAAGCATTGGAGAAGTTTACCATTTATTCTATTTGATAGATAGACTCTTAATAACGATTGATATTTATTGAGGGATATTGTGAAGTGTCCTATGTACTTGATTGTGTGGTTTGTAATTGGTCTGAAATCCTGAGATTGTGATTTGAAATTTTAAAACCCTCTTTATCGAAGTGATGACTTGAATAAAGAAGGCTTGATGAATATTGCTAATGAATTGAAAAGGGGTGATAAATAATGCTAAATTAATGATATTATAATATCGGAATGTCACATTTTGTCACGATATAATTAGATCGGAGTGTCACGTTCCGACACGGTATAATTGAATCAGAGTATCACGTTCCGACACGATATTATTGGATCCGAGTGTCACGTTGTAATAAGGTATAATTGGATCAAAGTGTCATGTTCCGACACGGTAACATTGAAGGAAAAATATAATGAATTAACTTAATGTACTCAATCTCAAAGAACCCATTTCTCAAATGAGCATGGTGTGGAGGCATGATTCCCCATATGTGTGCTTGATATTGTGATTGATTGCGTACTTACTTTAGTTTTGTTGCCACTGGTTCATGTTGTTTGTTGATTTCCACCTGTTAAGTGTCATAGTTTATTTATACTATTATTCATTGTATATTAGTTTCTACTTTGGGTTGACTGATGATACCTACTCAGTATATGTGGCCCCGTACTTAGCCCTACTTGTGTTTTTCTTTGTTTTCCTTTTATGGATTGCAACGAGTGTACCAGCGACTTTGACTCGCCCTCAGCTCTAGTCAGTCTCAACATATCAACTTCCATGGTGAGATATTCATTCAAGATCGTGTTGGATTCTGTTGTTCCTGACATGATGTCCTTAGTTTTCGGACATAAACTATTTTATTCATTTGTTTTGGTGTCTTTGATAATCTTAGACTTAGTATTTGAAGATTAGATGTCCTTGATGTTGTGACTTTCAGGTTTTGGGAATGACATATAATAGACTCTAGAGGTTGATTTGATTGGTTACTTAATAAGTTTTTAGCTTCCGCATTTTATTGTTATTCGTAGTTAAATTATTGATATATGTTGGGTTTTGGATTCCTTGGTTTGAACACTTAGGAGGTTAAGTGTAGGTGTCATTCACAACTCATTTTAGGTCGTGATAAACTTTTTATCAGCGTTAGGTTTGGTGATCTCATCACAAAAGGACAAGTCTAGTAGAGTCTTATGGAACAGTATGGGAACACCTTTACTTTTCTTCGAGAAGCTATAGGACTTTAGGAAAACTTCATTCCTCCTTTCTTTCGTGCTACTACTTGAATCCAATTGGTATCTAGGTGATAGAAATTGGTATCTGAACTTATTCACTATATTTCACATATGGTTAGTACTAGAGTATAAGAATTTGAAATAACAACACCATAAAAAAATTTGTCCTTGGAAATAGGTATATTTTCTGGATTGACTACATGGTTTGTAATGACTAGTGATCAACATGATTTTTTTCATTAAATTCATAAAGTTGAAACCCTCATTTTTCATGGCTATTGATTATGAAGATGCTCATACTTCCATTGTTGATTGTTTTGACTTGCTTCATAAAATGAATATAGTGGAGAGACTTAGTGTTGAGTTTGTGGCATACTAATTTTGGAGAGACGCAAAATGTGGTGATAGTCTCATGTTGAGAATTGATTAGTAAAGACACTACCTATGACTTAAGCCAACATTTTCTAGCTTCTTCATCTAATTATATACCCCAACATTTGAGCGATAGGAGGAGAGATGGTTCCCTAAATATTGAGAAACGGAAGATATGAGGTCAAATTTTATACTTTATCTTGATGTGACAACATGCAAGAAGTTTTGTATGGGACAACTAGAAAATTAGCATAATTACCTTTGAAAATACATTTAGTAAAGTTTTCATAACATGTATGGGTTGTTTAGTGAGTAACGAAATTAGGTTCCGCCTATTGAGGTCAGAATCTCTACTATGACTTCATAGATTGAGGGTATATCAGAGAGGGTCATCGATGTTTACTTGGTTAGAGTTATGAAGTGTGTTACTTTTTGTTATCGGCCTAACCTACAAAAGAAATAATGCATTCACTTAGGCTAAAGATGAAACACATTTGGTAATTTTTTAGCTATTCAATGGGTAAAAATGTGTGATCTATTTAGGTACGATCTTATCGATAGGTATGATCTATTCTAGTCAACTAACAGATTTTCATGGTGTGATAGTATTAGTGTTATGTGGAAATAAATATATTGATTATGAAGTATGAATACAAACTACTTAACGAGCTATCAGTTGTATGATAAGCCCAGAAAATGTTGATTTTGTTGGTGATGACTTGGGATAACTGAGTATGACGGTAATAAAAACAAATCGTGATTGATTGAGATTCAGATGCAACTATAAAATACAGATTATTTATCAAACAAATTTTGTATGGTAACAATGACTTTGAGTATCTAAGGTTGTGAATTTCTACTATTTAGTGAGTAACGTGATTATATTAAATGTTTTAGGAGATGTTGGGGCACCACTCGGATAGAATTTAAAGAAACTAGAGTCATAATAAAAGAAAAATAAGCGGAATGAGTGTAGCCCTCGAATAGAGGTGAGGGAAATAATATTTCTCCAATTGCAAGGGCTAAAGAGGTATATTCAGTTGGTTGAGAATTGAGTTCAAAGATGTGTGATGTCATATATTTAACTATGGCTGTGGTAGTAGTGTCACGGGTTTATCAAATTGATAAAATTATAGAATATGACTTAAGAAGGGAGTGTGTATAAATTGAGATCCAGTGTGATGATAAGTTCTCTTATGGTTTTAGTTTGTTAATGACTAAATTTGGATTTTTAGTGAAGGATATGATAAGATCGATGAAGAGGCGACCGATGATAAGTTAAGATACATAACTTCTTAAAAATCTTCAAGGTATGAGCTATGTTGATAGATAAGGGGATTGAGTTACAGATTTACAATTTAGGTTTTTCATATAAGTCTATATTAGTGGTGGCATATTTATCAAGGTATGAATTGGTAAGATAAGAAATGATTGATCACATTTAGTATGGAGCATTTGGAAGGACTTGGACATAATTTGAGTAAAAAATTTGGTTACTTTTGATTGTTAAAGGGCTTCCCGTAATGTTTGACTTAGAGGCTAAGGTAAAAATGTCAACGAATATTTATCAAAGAATAAGATTGGTAAGAGAGTTGGCAAAAAGGAACGAGAGTATGATATGTCGAAGGGTCGAGATATTAATAATTTTGCACCATGGGAAGAACTTGAGAAAAGTGAAGGAATAGGACCTCTCGTATGAATCATTAGGGTGTAGTTGAAGATTGTATTGATTTTTTAAATTTTTTTCTATGAGTTTCAATATGCCTTTGAGCTGTGAACTACTTCTATACAAACTTACTAAGAATTTATTATCGGGTTTTATAAAGATTGAGTTTTGATTTGGGTGAAAAACAATGAGGTATGGAAAATTTAGTGTATTACGTGGGGTTAGATTGCTCAAATTATGATATATGACTTAAGAATGATTTACAAGATGACATATAATTTTACATGGTTATTAAGAATTTAAAGTTGGGGTAATACTACTCTATCGATGGGACTACATAGAACGTTATGATGTGTTTCATAGACAGGTGATGGTGAATAAATGTTATGAGCCTATACAAAATAACTTGGGTGACCAAGAATTTCTCTAAGTGTTGGTATGAGGTATGTGATGGCTTATAATGGTAGCTAAAGCATGGTATGTGGAAGTGGTGTGAAGTTGATTTTGGGTGTGATTTAATAGTTTTATCTCGATGAAAAGGTAATATCAAATTTTAAATTAGTGCCATTAGCCTTGTTTGGGGACTCGTATTTGTCATGAGATGCTTAAATAGAAAGAGAGATAGTCATAGTTTGAACATGTATTTATTAAGAATACTTTGATACTAATGATGGTTTGGGATTAAGGTAGATGGTCGATGTGGTTGTGGTGTTTTGTTAGCATTAAGAGTGTTGAATTCAGTGTATGAGGGGTTTGATATACCAAGTATAGGTGTGTAATTATAATAGGGACTAAATTGGTGATTGTGCATAACTAGAAAATCAAAACAGTCGAGTTAGATGAATGAAAATGTTTGATATGGACACTATGGAAGGAGTATCTAGAGTTATTCGACCTTGGTTATGTAAATTCTTATGTGACCAACTACTTCATCTGGGTGTGGTTTAGAGTATAATTCACTTTCTACGTTCATGTGTGTTTTCACTTCTATTGGTCAGTCCCTAGTAGTGGGTCGGGTGTACCGATTCTGTGATTGTTCTCCTAGTAGGGTGGCATCCTCGGTTAGACTTGTTCATTTGAGTTATGGAAGATTTGGTGTTGATTGGGATAGTCGAAGTATACTTGTAATTCAACCCGCACAACGTTTCTTATGAGAATTCATAGGAGAGATATGATAAGAATTTACAGTTGTTTGATAGACTTAAGATTATCTCATCATCGGTATCATGTTTTGCAATGTGTGATTGTATGTGAGGATCATTGGGTTTAGTTTTTTCATTCTTAAGGTTGTCTATAATAGCTACTAATCTAGTGATTCGATAGTGTTGTTAGAGGTTTTGTATTTTTGGGTGTATCACTCGATGGTGTTTACTTGATCAGTTCCATATTTCGATAAGATGAGTTCAATTCTCCTTGATGATTATTTGATGTCTAAATATCATATTTTATAGATTAAGCTCAGGGAAATATTATGTTGTGAGGGTGTAATCTTGATAATTTCTGTGATGGTTGATGGATTACGAGGGTCTGATGGTTTGTTCACGTTCACTACTAATTGTAACCAATATTGGTTCGGGATTTTAACATGGTTGTGTGAGAAAATATTTGTCCTGATGGTTGTGTCAAGGTCAAGTGGTAGAATCGGTTAGTTGAAGAGTTCACTTGAGAATAGTTTTGTTGTTAGTTGAGCTTGCATACAACAATATTTATCACTAGAGTATTATGATGACCCCATTTGAGGCATTGTATGAGAGGAGGTGTAGATCTTCAATAGGTTGGTTGATACTTTTGAAATGAGACCTTGGGTACTAATATTTTGAAGTAACTGTTGAGATAACTACCCTTTCTTACCCTCACCTTGTATTGATCATTCGAGGATGAACGATGGGTAAATTCGTATCTAATATAATGACCCATTTGGTCGTTTTGAGTAGTAGTGATTTTTGGTTCACAAAAGATTCTTCCGATAAATTTTAAATGGATATTTTGGACAATTCATAACTACAATTATAGAACTAATGGGGTAGTTTTAATAAATTACTTAGTTGGTGCTTAAATAAAATAACATTAAAATTTATAGTGGATCATTTTTACACTTTAATAGTTGGTCTTATATAATAACTAGGTAGAAAATATTCTGTATAAAAAATAAGGGTTTGAGGTGAGAAAGCGACGACAATAAAGATGAATTATGCATTTATTTGCGTGTACATTTCTCTTTACATGATTAACTATCAAATTATTTAATGAGTATAGTGCTTCTGTAACATCAAATAGGTACGATTAACAATTTGAATGGTTGCTGTTATAATAGAATATGGGGTGGAGGATATATATATATATATATATATATATATATATATATATATATATATATATATATATATATATATATATATATATAATACATTTGATAGAGAATAAATTAAGGGGACAAATCTGGAAATGGATGATTACCTAATGATGGCCTAGGAATTTTTAAAGAAAGTAAGGGCTAAGGCATGTGATGATTTTGGTAAGACTAACGTGTGTTTCTATCGCTGCAAGTGCGCCATTGGTTTCGTTAGCAGTTGCTTCAGGTGTTAATATTAGTGGGAAATTAGGATAATATAATGGTAACTTATGGTCTAATTATGAGGTTACTAATGTGGTAAGGTCCTGCATATTTTTTGTATGCAGGTTAAATGTGATTCACGTGTGATTTTGGTAAATTTTGGACTCTTTTCTTAAAGTTATTTTATTAGAGTCACGATTTGGTATATAGAGATAGGTAATTAAATATAAGGTGTAGTATATTATATGAATTACATTAAGGTTATGCTAATGGGAGGAATTAAGACTTACTCTTAAGTTTGAACTTTAGGAAATTGATGATAAAATTAGGTGAATTTTTGGGTCTAGGCTAGACATAGAATAATATGAGATGTTTATAGGCTTGTTAACTTACAAATTATGCATATATACTTGATAGATTGGAAAGGTTCGGAAGTATTGAGATAGGAAAAACATTGGAGAATTAGTTGCTTGACTTTAGTTCTTCCGTGGAGGTAGGTTATGGTTTATTCGATTTGATAGATAGACTATTAATAGCGATTGATATATATTGAGTGATATTGTGAAGTTTCCTATGTACTTGATTGTGTACGTTGTGTGGTTTGTGATTGGTTTGAAATCCTGAGACCATGAGATTTATAATTTGAAAAACTTTTTTTATCGAAGTGATGCCTTGAATAAAGAAGCCTTTATGAAATATTGTTAATGAATCAAAAAGGGATGATAAATAATGATAAGTTAATGGTATTATTAGATCGAAGTGTCACGTTCCGATACGGTATAATATAATCAGAGTGTCACATTCCGACATGATATAATTGAATCGGAGTGTCACGTTCTGAAACAGTATTATTGAACCGGAGTTTCGCGTTACAACACGGCATAATTGGATCGGAGTGTCGCGTTCCGACAAGGTAATACTAAAGGAAAAATATATTGAATTAACTTAATGTACTCAATCTCAAAGAACTCATTTCCCAAATGAGCGTGGTGTGGAGGCATGAGTCCCCATATGTGTACTTGATATTGTGATTGATTGCGTACTTACTTTAGTGTTGTTGCCACGGGTTCTTGTTGTTTGTTGATTGCCACCTGTTAAGTGTATAGTTGATTTTATACTATTATTTGTTGTATATTAGTTTCTATTTTGGGTTGACCGATGATACCTACTCAGTATATGTGGCCCCGTGCTCAGCCCTACTTGTGTTTTTCTTTATTTTCCTTTTATGCAGTGCAGCGATTGTACCAGCGACTTTGACTCCCTCAGCTCTAGTCAGTCTCAGCATATCAACTTTCAAGGTGAGATATTCATTCAGGCTCGTGTTGGATTCTATTGTTCCTAACAAGATGTCCTTAGTTTTCGGAAATAAACTATTTTATTCATTTGTTTTGATGTCTTTGATAGTCTTAGACTTAGTATTTGAATATTAGATATCCTTGATGTGATGACTTTTAGGTATTAGGAATGATATATAATAGAATCTAGAGGTTGATTTGATTGGTTACTTAAATAAGTTTTGAGCTTCCACATTTTATTTTTATTCGTAGTTGAATTATTGATATATGTTGTGGTTTTGGATTCCTTGGTTCGCTCACTTAAGAGGTTAACCGTGGGTTCCACTCACGACTCGTTTTGGGTCGTGACACATTGGTCCTTTGGAGGTTCTTTAATGTGTAGGACTGGTGGCGTATAGATTGACCTTACCTCCTAATTTATCCGGAATTCATCCTACATTTCATGTGTCCATGTTGAAAAGGCATCATGGTGATTAAGATTACACATTAAATTGGACTCAATTGTATTACACAAAGACATCTAATATGAGGAGGAACCAATTGCAATTCTTGATCCTGACGTGCGTAAGTTGAGGACCAAGGCTATTAAGTTCATGAAAGTTCAATTGAAGCTTCTTCTAGTTGAGGAAGCTACGAGGGAAATTGAGAAGGACATGCGAGATAAGTATATACAATTGTTCATCGATTGAGGTACTACGTCATTCTTTCCTTAGCCTGTTTTCCTAATTTTGTCACTCGAGGACGAGTTATGGGTAAATTGGTATCTATTGTAATGACCTGGTTTCGTAATTATAGAAAATCGAACGTGAAAAATTTTTATTTCGGAAAACTTTTTCATAGTATCTTAAAAATTTCTAACCTAGTCCAAATTTGAATTGAAATCAGAATCATTAAGATGTATGGAAATATGGTAACAATCGGGTAATTTATTTATAATTTTTGATTTCATGAGGGAATTGATAATTTGTTAAGAAATCTGTACGACTTAACGGAATTGAATTTATGTGAGTAGAATTCCCGAAATTAATCTTGGCGTGAAAGGTATTTTTTGAATGTCATTGGTTAGAGGTGTGTTGTGAAATGGGGGTCTTAGGATTAATAAATTAGCTTACTGTCTCACATAAACCCCCACCCCCACCCCCCCACCCCCCGAGGGGGAATTTTCACCGCTCTAACCCGTCCTGGGGAATTTTTGCCGCTCTGGTAGAGCCGCTACAGCGGGATGAGGGCCGTTGTGGCAGGCTCAACATGACTTAAGGTCGTTAATAAACCCCTAAATGACCTTATTTAGAACTTTTCAACTTTTTGAGCTAAGGAACAAACCCCGGGCGACTCCTACTCATTTTTTACCATTCCTGAGGCCAAAAGTAAGCTTTTCACTCCCCGAATCCATTTTTCGATTCGTAGAACATAATTGAGTGGGAAATTAATGTTGGGGGAGGGTTTTGATGTACGTTTTATGGTGGAACAACTCTATTTTAGATACCTGGGATCATAGGTATGATCTAGGATTCATAGAATTGTTAGAAATCTGGGTAATTAGTGAATGTTTATTGATTTCCGCATTGTATTGATTGTTTATTGCACTTTTATAAGAAAGATTAGTGATGGAGATTACACTTTGTGATTATTTTTTACATCGATTGTTTTTAATTTTTTTTGACATAAAAAGTCTTAATTGTTTATGAACATATTGTCTTTATCCTACTATATTTTTAAGTGAAGAAAAGACTTGATTTTTATTCTATAAAAGTTTTGAAAGAATTCAATAACTTACCTTTTCGTGGTGGACATGAAGTAGTTTCTCCTTTAATTCACGTCATGTTTGATTTTATTGTGAGAATTCCTACATTTATTACATTATATTTTAATGGGTAGTAATTTTCATGAATGATGGAGTTCATGTTGCCATACTGTAAATTGGAAATTATTGATATATGTGTATGTGTGTGTATATATATATATATTTATATATTATATTCTAAAACAGGTTCTAAAGGGCAAAGAAATTTCAATATAGAAGACATAAAATTAGTACAACAAATAAAATAAAAAATAAAAAATATACCTGATCTTAATATGCCATTAGAATCAGATTATTTAATAATAGAGACAGATGGAAGTTTTGACGGATGGGGTGCAGTATTAAAATCAAAACCACATAAATATAGTTCTAAAAAAGAAGAAAAAATATGTGCTTATCAAAGTGGAAAATTCAAAGAAAAAGGTAATAAAGCTAGCATAGATGTTGAAATTTTAGCTGTAATATACGGATTAAATAGCTTTAAAATTTATATTTTAGATAAACCAGAAATATTAATAAGAATTTAATCTTGTTATACTTTTAAGTTGTAAAATCCTACTCAGTACTCCTTCACTCTCTTGTCCTAATAAGTAAATATCATTTTAGTTTCTAGTTTTTCTTCCCTTGATATATATATATATATATATATATATATATATATATATATATATATATATATATATATATATATATATATATATTTTATTTTTATTTTTATTTTTATTTTTTTTTAATTATAGACTCTGTCCATTCATGAATCTATTATTACTGTTCATCTCTTTCTCTTAGCTTTTGTTCTTAAAAGTAATCTTCTTTAACCACACCCCGGATTTGGTCATTCATCGTTAATTTAAGAACATTCAAGCTGACCTATCAATGTCCTAGGAATTTACAGGTTAATCCATCGATTCTTTTAAGAAGCTAAGAGACTAACCATATACTAAGTAATATAGATTCATTACAGATAGAATCATAAATTTATAAAGAAATAATTAACATAATTAACAGTAATCTATTTAAACAAAGTATTAACATATCACACAAAACATAATTTACATATATGGGAAGTTAACTAGAAACATAAATATGAAAAACTTACATTATTAGAACAGAGTGAAGTTTCCCTTTCGGGAAACCCGAACGATTTCCAAAAGAACTTTACAAAAGTTTTAAAACAAACTTAAAACAAAGAACTAAAAATATTTTTATTTTTCTTAATAATTATGAAGAGGAAGGATATTTGGGCAGGCTTTGAGATTTGCTGGTTGGTGATTTTTTCGCTCTACCTTCTTCTTCTGATAATGTCTTCTTTATATACACAATTATGGACTTCAAACTTCGGACTTCAAAATGAAAAAGAATCTTATCTTTTTCGCCGGGTACTCCTTGGGCCCCATCGCACGTGAAATGATTCCTTCTTTTGCATTATTAGCAGTCCTCTGTCTGATTCATTACTGTACCATTATCACTTATTGTCTGTCTTATACAAAAAGTCTAATACTTATCCTTATCTCTTACTTAGTGCCTATCTATTTTAAAATAAAGTAAAGACGCGTCCCAACAGTTTTTCCATACATGTGTGGTAGTGAGTAAAGTGAGACTCACATTTTTTGACAAAGAGGCATTCCTCTTTTAAACAAAACTACTATATTACAGAATTTTTTTTTTTTTTATGTGTCTAAGTTATGTAAAGCAATTAAATCAAAACTCATACCCGAGTCATCATCGTTTTGGTCTTGAGCAAATTGTATTGGGTCTGAAAAATCATCTGAATTATTTGGGCTTGAAACTAAATTTTGTCTTGGACTTTGTATTGGACTTAGGTTTATATATTTGTCTTTTTCTTGTTGTTCTTTAAGTAATTTTTCTACAGTTTGGGTTATAATAAATTCTAGGTCTTTATTTTTCTGGGATTTTTTGGTTTTTTGTCTAAGCGTCTGATTAAAAGAAAGGGGTAAACGTCTTCTTGAGGATGAACCTTCTGCGTTTTCACTTTTTGGCAAAGTGACAGCCATTAACGGATTTGATAAGTCTTTACCGGCTACCGTTTGAACCGGACTAGCTGTATCTTTATCCAATACAGTGGATTTATTTACATTCAGAGGGGAATGTACACCCATCTCATCCATTTTTATTGGGGATGGAAAACCCTGTATATTGATCTGATCCTCTTTGGTCTTCAAATCTTTCTCCATCTTTGTAATTTTGTCTTTCAACTGGAAATTCTCTTGAGCTAATAATTCATTCTTATGATTTAGTCTCTTGAAAGCTTCGGTCATTGAAGAACAATGATCGCAAAATATAATTTTATCTGTGTCTTTCTGAATATGATATTGAGGGATTTTGTCTGGATTTTGTTTAAGAGAGGGAGAGATATAGTAGTTTGGACCTAATACTCCCCTAGCATAGTCTAGTGCTTCAGTAAAATCATTAAAACCTTTAAAAAGAGGTTTAGAAAATCCTTTTATAGAATCTAAAACTTCTATCCAAGTCTGAAAAACTCCATTTGTCTTACCATGTATTACAACATAATATTTAAACTTATTTTCTTTATTTTTAGTAGAAAAGTAATATCCTAAAGCATTTAATACAGCAATTATATATTTAGTGTCTTTTTTATTATGAGCTATCCAAATATTGTCTATTAAACATTTCTGTTGTTTATCTAGCTGGTATATAGGCAAGTGTCTAAAAGTCAAATTGGATGATTCATAAGCTATTAAATTATGTTGTCCAAATTGTAACCTTTCTATTCTATTATCATCCATTTTATCTAGTGGTCTAAAATGTAAATTAGATAATACTGTCTGTTTATATAAGTCTGAAAAATCTGGGATTGGAGGTTGAACTCCTTTGCCCTTGTCTTGGAAGGATGGTCTCATTCTGTAAAATTTAAAATTTAAACTTTAATTAATAATCTACTTAATTGATCTGCAATACTATTATCATTTCCTTTAATATGCTCAAAAATTATAGAATTATAAATTGATATAGTATCTAAAAAATTTAACCATCTTCTTCTGCTACTAGTTTTATCATTAATTTTCTGGTGAAATTTTACTATAGCTTCACAATCTGTTCTTATTAATATTTCTGGTTTATCTAAAATATAAATTTTAAAGCTATTTAATCCGTATATTACAGCTAAAATTTTAACATCTATGCTAGCTTTATTACCTTTTTCTTTGAATTTTCCACTTTGATAAGCACATATTTTTTCTTCTTTTTTAGAACTATATTTATGTGGTTTTGATTTTAATACTGCATCCCATCCGTCAAAACTTCCATCTGTCTCTATTATTAAATAATCTGATTCTAATGGCATATTAAGATCAGGTATATTTTTTATTTTTTATTTTATTTGTTGTACTAATTTTATGTCTTCTATATTGAAATTTCTTTGCCCTTTAGAACCTGTTTTAGAATATAATGGTCCTGCTATTTTACCTAAATCTTTAATAAATGGTCTTGCATAATTAATTATTCCTAAAAAATTTTGTAACTCTTTTAAAGTATTTAATTTATCTGGCATATCTAAAGCTTTTTTAGCTATATGAGGTTGTAGCTTAACTTTTCCTTCTCCTAAAGTAATTCCTAAAAAATTTATATAATTTTTACATAATTCTATTTTCTTTTTACTAATTATTATTCCATTATTAACAAATAATCTGAAAACTGTTTGTAAATGTCCTAAATGTTCTTTTATATCTTTACTGAATACTAAAATATCATCTACATATACTAAAACAAATCTTTTATATTCTCCAAATATTTGATCCATTTTTCTTTGAAATATTGGAGGTGCTGTTTTTAATCCAAATGGCATAACTAACCATTCAAAATGTCCTTCAGGACAAGTAAATGCTGTCCATTCTATACTATCTGGATGCATTTTTATTTGCCAATATCCTGACTTACAATCGAATTTACTAAAAATTGTTTTATCTTGAATTCTATTTATTAACTCTGTTTTATCTGGTAATTTATATCCGTCTGTTCTAGTATTATCATTTAATCTTTTATAATTTATAACCATTCTAGCTTTTCCTCTAACTATTTCACTATGATTTCTTACCATAAATGCTGCTGATCTATGTTTTGAAGTAGATCTTCTTATTACTCCTAATTCTAATAGTTCTTTAATTTGTATTCTAAAATCTTCTAAATCTTGATTTGTAGCTTCTATGGAAGCTGTTTTTATTATATATTCTGAATTTATTATATCTAACTTACATACTATTTGATTATTTTCCCAATATTTTAAAGGTTTTTCTCCTATTATTTCTATTTGATCTAAAATTTTTACTATATTATCTAAATCATGTTGATTTCTTATTTGTCCTATAGTTTGGATTCCTGTCTTAAAATTATATAATTCTGTTTCCATTTCTATTAGAACATAGTTTTTATTAACTATATCTTCTTCATCTAATTCAAGTATATCTTCATATAATATATTACATCCTGTTTTAGTACATTGTATATTATTTTCACAATTCTCACAACATTTTTCTTTATGTCTTATTTGAGTATTAATTTTATTAGTTAAAACAGAAGTATAAGTAATGTTTTTCATAAAAAGTATTCCGTCATTAGTTATTAAAGTGCCTCCTTTGTTATATAGTATAAAATCTAGTCCTAAAACAAAATCTACTCTTACATCTAGTTCTCTTACCCATATTTTATCCATTTTATAGGTAGGTTTATAAAATTCTGAACAAGTATTTAAAAAAAACTTGTGCTTTATCTATATAATATTTATATATATTATGTGTTCCATCCATTTGCATAGCAGCAAGTGGCTTTTCTAAAGTCTTTATTAATTCTGGTGGTACTATTTTCTTATTTAAAATACTTTTTGTACATCCTGAATCTATTAATGCTAAAGTTTCTATTTCATATTTTCCTATTTGAAGTCTTGCTAATACTTTAACTGTATTTATATTTTTATCTTGATTACATATTAGAGTATTAAATTCTTCATTCATTAATTCCTGATTATCTAATGATAGTTCTTGTTCAATATTTTTTCCTTTTTCTAATCTTAATATTCTCTCTTCTAACTCTTTAACTTTTGCCTCTAATACTGATACCTTTAAATTTATTAAAGATTCATTTGTATGTACTTCTTTCCTTTTTTGAGTTATTATTCCTAACTGTGTTTCTATACAACTTATACATCCTTCTATAAAACATTTGTTACATTTAGCTCTTTTATATTTACTTGGATACCATTTACACCAAGTACATGGATTACTATCTAGTCCTGTATCTTTTTCAAAATTATGTTCATATTCTATTATATTCATAAAATTAATTTGTAAATCATCTATATTTAATTTTTCTATTCCTATTTCATTAATTAATTCTTCTCCTTCTGAATTAGAAGAATCTTCTTCTTTATTGTTTTCATCTATATCAATACTTACTATAGAGTAAATACTTTCATTATCTGACATATATTCATCTACATTTAATAATGCTTCATTAAATTCTTCTACTAATTGAGCATTTCTAGTCTTTGCATTATATCTTTTAGGACATGTATTTGCTAAATGTTCTATACTTCCACATGTAAAACATTCTAACTTATTTTTATAATTTCTATCTGTTCTATATTTTCTAACATGTCTATCCCTATTTAAATATGGTTTTCTAGCTGAAGATTTTCTAAGAAAATATCCTTTTTTATTATATCTCCTATTATATTGTGGATTATATTTTTTATATCTTTTCTTTTTATATTGATTTTTATCATAATTTTGAGTTGTATATATTATATCTTTACAGAAATTCATTTCATTCTGTTTTAATTGTTTTTGTATTTGTAAATTAGTACATTTTTCTTGTAATATTTCCATTATATGTTGTATTCTATGTCCTATTGACCATTTTGCTTGAGGGTTTTGGGCTACTCCATCTCTTTTGGTCCATCTATCTTCTATTTCTCTTCCTAAAGCTCCAGGTAATTTATTAAATAATTTTTTACCTAAATCTTGATCAAATGCATTTCCACTAATTGTACAATAATAGAAATAATCATTTAAAATTTTTTTTATATAATACGAATTACTTATACTTAATTGTTCTAGTTTTATTACTGCATTTCTTTGTAAAGCTACTAATCCACTATTTGGGTCTTCTCTTGTTATTAAGGTATGTATTTTATTTGTAAAATTATATGGGTTTGGTCCTAATGATACTAAATACTGAAATTCTGATGGGAATTCTACTTTATAAGCTTCCCATAGAGCTTTAGTTGATTCTCCTAAAAATGTTTCTAAGTACTTATACATTGTTTCTGCATCAGTTTCTGTATAATTTTTTATAAAGTCTGCTACTACTATTCCTTTCCATAAGTCTATTACTGAATTCCATCTTTGTGGATCATGTGCAGCTATATTTAAAATTTTTCCTTTACTTCCTCCTTCTTGGAGTATTATTGGTTCTTCTATAGGCATTCTTTTTCCCATAGGTTTAACTTCTGTTATTGGAACATCTCCTTGTCTATATACTCTTCTTCGTGGTATATTTCCTGTACTATTATCTGCAGTATAACCTTGTTCATTTGTTCTTTGAAATGGACTACTAGAACTTGCTGTTTCCATTAATTCTTTTTGGCTAAATATAGATTCTATCTCAGATATTTCACTATCATTTTCTTGTATTTCTGTCATTATTTTATTAGCTTTTTCTAATTTTTCTTGTAAATTTGTTTCTAATCTATAACCTTTATTATCTGTTCTTTTCACAGGTTTTAAAATGTAATGTTACCTGTTCTAAGTTTAAATCTTTTAATTTACATCCCTTGCGGGTAAATAATCTATTTTTATTATTTTTACATATTTCTTTTGCTTTTTCTATAGCTAAATCTACTTCATAATCTTTGTCTAATATTATTTCTATATTCATACCTTCTAAAGGTAATTCTTCTATAACACTTTCTTCTTCAATGTCTTTTTGAGCTTCATAATTATAGTCTGTAAATCTAATTGAAGGTTCTCCTTTAGAATTTGTATATATTAAATGATTGTCTGGTGTTAAGGCTTCTTTTTCTTTAAAATCACCTAATTTTCATTCTAATCCTGCATATTCTTCAGGATTTATTTTTATAGGTTTTATTAATTTTATTCCTTTATTTCCCATTACTTCTACTACATCTTTTATTTGTAATTTAAATCTAGTATTACTACTATCTGTCATTTTTCCTAAAAATCCTACACATATTAATAAATTCTTTCCACTATGCATTTCTTCATATCCTTTAGTTTGTATTCCTATTCTAATGTGGTTTCCGAATTCATTTAAATTCATCATAAAATCTGGGCTTATATAAAAAATTCCTCCATTATTAGTCATATCTACTTCTGTTAATCCTATAATTGCCTTTTTTATGTCTGACCATCTTTTATCATATATTGTAATTAGTGTTTTTGTTCCTAAATTTTTTCTAGTTAATCCTTTAATTCCTATAACTATTAATCCCATATGCATTAAGTCTTTTTTAACATGTTTTATTTCTTTTACAGATTCAGAATTTATGAGTGGTAAAGATACAGAAGTTTTTCCCAATACTGACAATTGTTCTTCTCTATAATGTCTATATAATTGAGATTTTGAATTTGTATTGTATAAAACTTTTGGGTTTAATTGGTTTTGCTGGAATATTTGTATATCTTTAGCTGTATCTATTATTTCATCTAATTGTTGATTATTATCTTCTTTTGTCTTTCTATTTAGTATTCTTGACAGAAAATTATTACTTATATTATTCTGGGTGTAACTTGGTCTTGATCTTTCTTGTCTTTTATCTCTTGATCTAGTTGGAAAAATGTTCATTTTTTCTGTTTTTTAATTATTTTTTCTGTTTGAGGAGTAATTTCTATCTTATTTAACTTTTCTATTAATTCTTCTACTCTAGTTGTGATATTTTTACCTTCTAATTTTTCTTTTTTATCTATCTTATTATGTAACTGTAATAAAAGTGATATTATTATATTATTCTGTTTTATGATTATTTGATCTGATTTTGAAGGTGGATTAAATTCTTTATAATCTAATGGAAGGGTTATTCTTTTTTCTATTAATGTTATTGCTTCTTTATATGTTTCTGTTTCTATTAAATTTATCATGAAAGAACTATGTCTTTTATTGTTATTAATTCTGTCTTTATTTCTTGTAATTTTATAATTAAATTATTATTAACTTCTTCTCTTAATCTATTATTTAATTTTTTATTTAATTCTATTCCTTGTTCTTTTAAGTAGTCTAAATTTTCCTCTATCTTATTAAAAGTTTATTTTTGCCTATTTTGGGTTTCTTCTTGTTCACTTAATATTTTTATAATTTTACTATTATGTTCTTTAATTTTTTCACTAAGGTTTATTATTAAATCTATTAAAGTATTGTATTGAGGATCTTCTGTATGTAAATTATGATCTCCACTGTCGAAATTACACTTTATAATGCTTTCTCCTTTTAATCTTTTAAATCTCTTTTCTATAGTTATTTGTAGATCTAAATATTCTAGACTTTTTAATGAAACTATTTTTACTATTATTATTTTATCCTAAAGTAGTTGGTTTATAAAATTAACTAAAAAATTTTAAGAGAATTGTAATACCAGGGACAATGTATCCAATAAGGCTTATAAAATTAAACATTACAATATATGAAAGGCAAAGTGTGTTATATATTTTGCTTTTGTATCAAGATTGATTGCAAGCTATGTGTCACAATATTATTGGTACTTTAGAAGGAAATTTTATCACTTTGTTTAGGAGTAATATTTAGTATATTACAGTTAATTTTTTTTTATCATTTAAAATATTTTATTTTTATTTAAGGAGTTTGTAATGAGATATTATCTTAGTATAATTTTAGTTATTTTTATTATATGATCAGGGATGAATTTTATTATTATATAGGTTGTTTTATTATTTAATTTTTGATATACTGAACTCTAATTTAATAAGCAACGACCAAATAAATTTTTTATCATCATGAAATGTAATTCATCATACTATTCAGTGGCAAAAAATGTATTTTCCCTCCTTTTATTGAATACGAATTATTTTTTTATTTTGTGTCAAATGTAATTGTCCCTATTAATGATAATGTTTAGTTACAATATATGATGTCGGTAAAAAAAATATTATTAGTGACAAAATGATAGATTTAACCACAAAATTATTAACCTTTTTTTATAATAATAAATTTTTCCTTGATTTATACATTTGAGGACAGTTTTTTTTTTTTGTATATAAAAAATAGTCATTGGTGACGATATTGTATATGTTCAACTAAGAAATACATGTTACTTTAGAGACAGTTGATGTCATTACTAATTGAACTAAATAATTAACGAAGATATAATTTTGTCAGTGGTAATAACTTTTTTAGTGATAAAACATACTATTTTACTACAAAAAAGTTAAACTTTTTACCACAGATAAATTCCTCACAAATGTGTATGCATTTTGGAACAATATATTTTTTTAGTTAATATAATATTTTTAGCGACGAATTACTAAATCATCTTTGTATTCTTTTAGCGACACACATTTAGTGATGACTGATTGACGATTTTTTTTTCGTCACACAAGATTTTTAGTGGCGAAATATGATTTATAGATGAGGAAATTATTTATTCTTGATAATCAACTTTGTTGTAGTGTATGGTGCTGAAATCAGGCACCCCAATCTACAAAAAGAAGATTCGGTTGGACACTTTTATCACAATTGATGAAGCTTCTGAAAGTTACAAGTCTAAGAAGCTTGAATTTGCAGTACTAGTAATAATTATAATGCAAAATCAAGTCACATTTCAGAAAAATTTGATAAAAGAACCTGTTCGAGTGAAGAATTTGAAAAAAAAAAATCACCAATGGGTGTTACTAGAAATTTGAATCTATCAAATGAAGTTGAGGAAAAAATCAAAGAAGAAATTGGGGATGAAATAGATGAAGAACTATTTAAGCACACCTAAGTGAATACTCTAAAGGTAACAAGGTAAAAATATCACATAAAATAGGGATTTTTAATTGTTGATAATTATGGATACTTGTTGGGTTAATCTAGTGTCTTGGATGATCTTAGCATATCTATCTATATATAATAGGAAGATTAAAGTGACACGTGTCAGCACCACAAAAAGAAATTATTAAATAATTAAAATTAATTAGGATTAAATAATAAATTATTATTTAATTTTTAAAATAATTTTAAATTAATGACATGGCATGCGACAACAACACAAAAAGCTTTTAAATATTTAAATAATTGTTTTTAGAAAAATAACTCCCATATTCCACCATATAACACATGGCAGGCGGCATCAACACAATTTTTTCTAAAAATATTTTAAAAAAAAAATTTGGAAAAATAAATTGAAAAAGAAAAAAGAAACATTTGTGAATCAACCATTTTCAAAAAGTAAAAATTAAATTTTTCAGATCTTATTAATAATTTAAAAAAAAATCCACTAATTAATGTGGAAATAATTCAAATAATAAATTAAAAATGTATAAATGAAAAAAAAGATCAAAACGGTTCTGAATCAACCATTTTCAATAAATAAAAATTAAATTATTTAACTCTTATTAATAATGATAAAAATTAAATTCCTACTAAATAAATGTTACTTTTTAAAATAAATAACCAAGCCACATATTTTTTTAAAAAAAGTATAAATGAAGAAAAAAATCAAAATCAATTGTGAATCATCGCTTTTCAAAAAATAAAAGCTTAAGTTTTTAACTCTATCAAAAAGTTGTGAATCATCCCTTTCGAAAAATAAAAGTTAAAGTTTTTCACTCTTATTACTAATAAATAAAAAGAAAAATATCCACAAATTGATTTGGAAAAATTATTTTAATAATAAATTTTAAAAAATAGTAAATTGAAAAAGAAAATCAAACCCATTGTGAATCAAATATTTTCAATAAATAAAAATAAAATAATGTAACTATTATAATAGGAGAAGTAAAAGTGACCCATATCTCCCTTTGCTTTGCCAAATAGAGAAAGAAGCTTCAATTTATAGGTGTTGGAGGCCCTTAACCTTTTCTTATTACTAGTAAGATAGGTTGTCTTGGTTTCGTAACATGGTTCAAACCTGGCTTTTGATGAATATGGAACCGCATCCACTAGATTTAAGTGCGCTGAATAATTGTCCTTTCATCGTACACATTTGAGTACTCAAGGCCCCCTTTCTTTTGGCGGGTATATCCACGTGGCTTAATCCCGAATCACTCCTTAAGGAATAGGACACAATAATATAGCGCACATCAGAGAAGAGAGTACCCCCTTTATTATAAGACAGCCCCCCACGTCCTTTCTTAAGAGATGGAGCAATCGGGTAAAAGTGACACTTCTGCACCAAAAAGAAATTATTAAATAATTAAAATTAATTAGGATTAAATAATAAATTATTGTTTAATTGATAAAATAATTTTAAATTAATGGTACATGGCCGGTGGCAACAATACAAAAAAAACTTTTAAATATTTAAATAGCAAAATTTTAGAAAAATAATAAATTTAAAAGTATAATTACAAAAAAAAAGAGAAACAATTGTGAATCAACCATTTATAAAAAGTAAAAATTAAAGTTTTAAATCCTATTAATAATGAATAAAAAGCAAAATTGTCACTAATTAATCCGGAAATCATTCAAACAATAAATTTAAAAGATATAAATCAAAAAGAAGATCAAAACGGTTTTGAATCAACCATTTTCAATAAATAAAAATTAAATAATTTAACTCTTATTAATAATGATAAAAAGTAAATGCCACTAAACAAATGTTACTTTTTCAAATAAATAACCAAGCCACATATCTTTTTTAAAGAAAGTATAAATGAAAAAAAATAAATTATGAATCATCGCTTTTCAAAGAATAAAAGTTAAAGTTTATAACTCTATCAAGAAGTTGTGAATAATTCTTTTTTGAAAAATAAAAGTTAAAGTTTTTAACTCTTACAATTAATAAATAAAAAGAAAAATGACCACTAATTGATCTGGAAAAATCATTTTAATAATAATTTCTAAAAAATAATAAATTGAAAAAGAAAATCAAAATCATTGTGAATCAATTATTTTCAATAAATAAAAATAAAATAATTTAACTGTTATTGATAATAATAAAAAGTGAAATGACCACTATTTAAGTGTGACGTTTTCATAATAAATAACCAACTTACGTAAAATGTACATAAAAACATACCAAAAAGAGGAAAATAATAAAATCCAAATAATTCCAGGATAATCTAACTTCTCACTTCTGTTTTTAAATCTGAAAATTTACTTAAAGAATGATCAAAATTATTTTGAAAAATATAAGTTAAAGTTTTTAACTCTAATTACTAATAAATAAAAAGAAAAATGGCTATTAATTGATCTGGAAAAATTATTCTAATAATAATTTTTAAATATAATAAATTGAAAAAGAAAATCAAAACCATTGTGAATCAATTATTTTCAATGCATAAAAATAAAATAATTTGTCTGTTATTGATAATAATAAAAACTAAACTGACCACTATTTAATTGTGATTTTTTCAAAATAAATAACCAACCCACGTATTTATTTATTTTCTTAAAAAAGAGAAAATCGTACATAAAAAAACAGACCAAAAAGAGGAAAAATATAAAATCTAACAAATTCCAAGATAATCTAACTTCCCAGTTATGTTTTTATCTGAAAATTTGCTTAAAGAATTATCAAAATTATTTAATTAAAACCCCGAAAAAGATAATATGAAATTACGGTTTGTTTCAAATATGTAACCATCTTTTATTTTTTAAAATTTGGCATAATTTGAAATTTAAAATTTAAATTTGAAAAGATAAGAAACCAATCTTACCATATCCCTAGAAAAAAGCCAACCGCATAACATAGTATTTAAATAGCAAGAAATATTCTTAACTCTTATCACTTACATCTTCTTAAGAATCTACTCATTTCAGAATTTCATATTCTCTTATATTTATTCATCCACTTGAACATGGTAACATATTTTGCTTTTCATGTTATTTTTTATATAACAGTTGTTTATGACGATTAATCTTTGGTGTTTGTAGTGTTGAGTAATACATATATAATGGTGGTTGTATACAGATGATTCAGGTATTAATTAGTAATTTCTGTGTTATATACCGATGTCGAATTTGAATAGGTGTTGATAATGATCATGAAAGAATATAGGCTGAACACATAAGCGGCCCCTTGAACTTGCACGCTTTTTTCGTTTAGACACCTTAATGAGGCCATATTCCTATTGAACACCTTATGTACATAAAAAGTGTGTCTATTAGACACTTCAATGACATTACCCAAAAATATATAGAGTACGTGACTTTCAAACACTATAATATGAAAAAAGAGTCAATCATACCGTGATATATGGCAAATTAAAAGAAAAGTATCTTTTACAAAAAAAAATTAACAGATCCAGCAGCCCCCTCTGCATCTTCTTCATTGAAGCCCCCACTGCCAACTTAAATTCCATCATTAATAATTTAAGAACTCTCTATTTGTTCTTTTTATTTTTATTATAAAAATAATTCATAATTTATCCTCCCCTTCCTCCCAAATAATATAAAATTATTTCATAATTTATCCTCCTCTTTCCTCCCAAACAATATTCTCTAACTTGCATAGCTCAATTCTTCTTCTTCCTCTCTTTTTTATCATTAACAAATATGATTAAAACTTGAAATTACCAAGAAATCTAAAAGGTACAACTCCGTATTTAGTTATTTTTAGCAACTTTGTTTATGGGTTTTGTTTAATCATAAAGATGAATGAAGATTTTTTTTGATTTTCAGCAACAATGGTGAGATGTGGAGAAGAAAGATCAGAAATTAAAAAAAAAGAAAAAATCTAGGGTTGGATAAATAAAAAGGGAAGATTTGGACCGTTAAGTGTGCCAATCAGACACATCACCTTTTTTTTTTCTCACTTCACGCGCTCAAAAGGCGTGTCTCAAATGACAGGTGACAAGTCAGCCAAGTGTGTTTGATAGGTATACTTTTGAGTGATTTAAGTGTTCAATAGGAAGGAACTCTTGTTAAGTTGTCTATTCGAAAAATCTTGACAAGTTCAAAGGGCCGCTTATGTGTTCCGCCAAGAATATATATGAGTATCTTTCTATTGATCTATCTCTATTTGGTAGATTTATTAAAACTTCTATCAGATCGACGAGAAACACTCCCATATATGTACTCAATGGAGAGTTATGTCTACTTTTGTAATTATCAATGTGCAGGAAGAAATTGGATAACTCTAATTTGAACGTGAATTTTGATTTTTTATGAAATTGTAAAGTCTCTAACACTATATAATTTTAAATTTACATCTTAAGTTATATAAATTAAAAGAGTGTTTGATATGTTGAATAACATTTTTTTCTTTTCTCATTGTTTTTATATTACATTTGTTTATGACGATTAATCTTCGGTATTTGAAGTGTTGAGTAATATATATATAATGGTGATTGTATGCAGATGATTTAGGTATTAATTAATAATTTATGTGTTATATATCTATGTCGAGTTTGAACACGTCTTGATAATGCATGAAAGAATATATGAGTATCTTTCTATGGAATCTACTGCTATTTTGTAGATCTATTTAAAATTCTATCAGATCAACGAGAAAGACTCTCATATAAGTACTCAATGGAGATGTATGTCTACTTTTGTAATTATCATTGTGCAGACAAAAATTGGATAACTCTAATTTGATCTTGATATTTGAATTCTTATGAAATTTTAAAGTCTCTAACACTATATAATTACAAGTTTACATCTTAAGTTATATAAAAGTGTATTTGATATGTTGAATATGTGTCATAATTTTAAATTAACAACATGGTTTAATCTTTGGTTGAGTTAGTAAAGGATATTCAAAGTCATTATTTTATGAGAATTTGTACTTTCGACATTTATTTTATTTGATAACTTAATATTTTTTAAAAAACATTAATATCTTTATTGTAAGTTGTAAGTTTTTATGTTTTGCACTTATTTCAAATAACTATTAAAGATTGTAAATCAATTGATTTAATAAAGTAGCTAAACAAATAAGGTCAATCAAATGAGATAATACTTTTAGTAATTTTTTTTTCATTAACACTTTCCATGCATATATCAAATTAAGAACAAACATGCAATAATAACTCAAGGAAATATGTACAATGCATGTGTACAATTATTTTCATTCATTTCAATTATTTTTAAAGATATATGATTAATAAGTATATCATGTTCCTTTTTCTTTCTTTTTTTCACAGAAGGATTTTATATCTAGTTGATAACAAAGGAGCATAAATTCACCTTAACAGTTTTATATTTTTGAGTTGGTTGTATCCAATTATACAATTTAAAAATCATGCAAATGCATGATTAATTTTGTTGATTTTGAACAAGTTCTTCAGGTATATTGTATCAAAAAATAAGGTAAAAATATTAGTTTAAGCAAACTTAAGAATATTCGCAATATTAATTTACGTTTAAAATTGCGATTTTAAAATATATTTATTTGAAATTTCAAATTTTAAAATATTTGAAATTCAAGATAACTTAATTACACATAATATGGTTCGTCGGATAATTTGTCTTATTTGTTTTTTATTTAAACGAAATTATTCATTTTAAAATATTCACGCAACGCACGGGTACGTATACTAGTATATGTAATACTATGGTCCAAAAAAAAAAGGGTGGGAGGGGGGGGGGGGGGAGGATCTCAAATAGAAATTCTGAAACATTTGGGTTACACGGTTTGATTTTAAAAACTTTCAGGGGTTTTAGGTGTTTGTGATTAGTTTTTTGATATAATCTATGTTGTTATGTTACAACAATTGTTAAATTAACGTTTTAATTCTCATTGAATGAAAGTAAGTTTCATTTTGTAAAATTAGTATGGTGCTAGAGAAATGAAATTTTGTATCTCCAACAATAAAAATAATAATTGTGTTTTTGTCATGGAAATTAAAATTTCTTTGACTTTAAGATTTTTTTAAAAATCATAATCTATAAATAATTTGGGTACACCCAAATCCCAAAGAAAACATTTTTCAGTTTTATTTTTTTGTCATTTTTATTTGTAATATATTTTGCTTTGAAACTTTTTTCTTGAATTCAAAAATTTATTGGAAACAATTTTTTTTTTATTTTCATGCGTAAGAGTAAAATCAGTTTATATCCTTTTTCTTTCCTTTGCATTTCAGCAATAAAAGTACAAGGAATATGCTATTTTTCTTCTTCTTCAGTTTTTTACCCTTTGTTTCTTTCTCATGTCTATTTGTACAAAGAGTAAAAACTATTCATTCACAAATTAAATTTGACACTTCAACCTTAATAGTTCTTGTTAGTAAACTTATTTTCACTTGCGTTCAATTAAATTCGTCAAAAAAACATGGACAAAATCTAAATAAAAACCCAAAAAAAGAAGAGGAGATTTCTGCTTAAATGAATCTACTTGCCTCAGGAGGCTCACCAACAACTATGAATGCTCAACTGGTTCAACGAAGTGTTGGCTAATGATCTTGGCTACCTATATTTGGATCATATTACAATGCATGCCAAATGGCGTCAGTTCCTTAAATGTACGAACATGAGATTGGAAATCTAAACAAGACATAAGCTTGATCTGAAATTTGAAAGAAACACTTACCTCATCTCTACTCAACTCATAGTTATTCAACTCAATGCTAAAATAAACACAATATAGATATAGTTTATATAAATCATTTTAAACACTAAATAACATCTCGAATAATTGGAAAAAACAATAATGTCTGAGTTGTATATAAACATACAATAATAAACTATGTTTAGGAGATTCTCTAATAGACAAGCATCACTATGAGCTATGCGATGATACAACATCTCCTCCACGCTGTCAGAACTATCATATACCTTGTCGTGATATAGAACGTCTCAACTGAGTGGATCCACTAAACTATGCTTAAAAACATTAAGGAATCATCTAAACAGTATGACCCTTTGTACTCACATTGGCTACATGATTTATAGAGATTTCAGTTATCTGAACTCGTCCCCATATCGGTGCTCAATACTTGTCACAATCCCGACCACCGTGATTGGCACCCACACTAACCCTCCGGTGGGAGAACAATTACTAAAACCAAACTAAACAACTTACAAAACTAAAACATTTAAAGATACAAAAGCAGGTTTAGATGAAGAATAAAAATGGAGTTCCTATAAACTCCAAAAATTTAATAAAACAACTAACATAACTATGGAAAAAATTCACCCCAAAAACCTGAAATTCATTGTACCAAAACTCTAAAGTTCAACAAGTATAAGAGAAAGGGGGTACAACCCCAAACTAACATACAAATAATATCTAAAACACTAGTCTCTGTTAAAAATAATGGACTGAAAAAATAGAGGATCCATCGTAGCCTGAAAGAATTGGCTCACCCTTGAATCTGGTCTTGATCAATTATCTCCTTGCTGAGGTCTATTCGTAGCCACCTAAAGAAGCCTTGTAATTCACAAAGAATGAGCAAGTGCAGTATCAGTATACAACCACAATTTACTGGTAGGATCACACGACTATTCCAATAAGCGAAACATAGGAAAGCAATAAAAATAGTAAACAAACATATATAAAATACAAAGTTCAATTATCATTTCAAGAGCAACAAACAGTTTCAAATATCAACGACAATAGACATGAATGTAATAATCACAACGGTCCTCTCATGGAACCCACACCCAAACTTTAAGTGTGTCAGAACGTGACACTCAATCCAATATATGTGTTAGAATGTGACACGGAATCCAATATATGTGTTGGAATGTGATGCTCGATCCAATGTATGTGTCAGAAAGTGACATCCGATCCAATATATGTGTCGAAACGTGACACCCTATCCAATATATGTGTCAAAATGTGACACCCGATCCAATCAACACAACCACTATCGCAATCACATCTATAATGAACAATGCTTATAGTCATGCAATCAAGTAATGGGTTCACATCATGCAATACTTCATATTTATAATCATGGAATTAGATTTGATTCATATTTCACTATTATCATAAATACATGCATAAAATGAAGCACTTAACCGCCGTATATCATACAAACAAGAAATCAAATCATCACCCACCTTGAAATAAAACTTGAATCCTCCTAAGACACTTGAGACTTCGCTTTCTAGATTCTTTCAGCCTATTCTTTGTCTAAAACAATCAATTAATGCAAGGATCAACAAAACAAGGCTTACTTACCCGAATTATAATTGACATTATTAACCCTAGACTAAACCCAAGACCCTAATATTTAATTAAGGCTTTTCCCACCATTAACATCAAGTCAAAACCCTTCCCCAATGATAATTATCCAAGAATATAAGTTCTATGGACAGAAAAATGGATTAGGGAGTAATAATATTACCTTGAGCGCTAGAAGTTGTGGAAAGCAGTCAAGAACTTGCCCCGGGTCATCTCTTACCTCTCAAGAACGAAGGTTTTCATAAAATAATATTTTTGGGTTTTTTCCCAATTTGAGTCGCGACTATCCCACCACTATGGGACCCAACCTGTCATGCCCCAAGATACCCCCAAGACGTGGACACGGGATCTAAGACCACAAGTGCTTCCAAGCTAACTTTGTTGGCATGATCATGAGCATACTAAAGATAATAAACTGACGCGGAAGCTAAATCATAATTAAAATAGAAGATGGGGGATACCCATATGCTATAACTGAGATAAATGAGAACAATGATGAGTTTAATACATAAAGATATTAACTCAATTCCAAGATGAATCTAACTATGTTTGAAAATAGCCTCTAACTGACTAGAAATGACGGGACAGGCCCCAACTAAGCCTACCAAAATCTAAAACAAAAAGACTCAAAATATTGAAGTAAACTCATGACTATTGTCCTCGAAGAATAAGGACTCACCACTGATTCTACTGGAATGGAGATCGGGAATTGATATAAGCGTGATCTGGATGCTGAGAACTTGAACCTACATCACGAGAAGATGTAGCGCACGTATGCGTCAGTACTTGAAAGGTACTGAGCATGTAGGATAGAGTAAAACTTAAATAATACATAACTAAACAAGTACAAAAGCAAGTATAATATTCTGAACATGATTTATTGAATACTAAGCTACTCGATGCAATGACCAAATTTATAACATGCTGAGACTGAATACATACTGAACTGTAAATATGGTCAATGCAATAGAGTCTCACTGAATTGTGAGAGCTACTAATAACCGATAATAAAATCACATGAGTTAAATGTGGAGTCCGATGTATACGCCCCATCAAGAGGACCCAATATACCCTGCCAGATGTATAAATACATGCTGGTGTGATCAGTAAACTGATGCCCACAGAGGGGACTTACAACCTACTTGCTAGTTGTTCTGGGACTATTGGTACCCTAAACCCTAGTCCAATTCAGTATTATGCTACTCCTAATGAATTAAGTGATTAACATATTATGACTGAATTTCTGTAAATACTGGATAGTTCAAAACTGAACATGCAAACGTAGAATCCAACAATCAATATGATAATGATGCATTAATAACTGAGGCATGTATAACTGAATAACTGAAATATCTGACGTAGCATGTGTAATTTAAGAACTAAAGAAATACATAGCTAGGGTTCTGAAATTCATACGATAATCTGAGTAATAACATGGTAATCTGATTTGGAACATATAACTAACTAATTCATGATATTCTATTGAAGTTCTAGAAACCCTAGGTCTAATCATGATAAGGAAATCAAGAATCTGACTGAAAACTAGGGACCCAATGGGTGAAAGGAACCTACTAGTGAAATCCCCTATACCTGGTGATGAAATACACGGAGAAATCTTTAGATTTCGGGGCTGGAACTGATGGAACCTTGCTGCGTTCTTGAACTATGGTTCTTGACCTTTTTCTCATTTCTTGCTTCTAATTTTCTATGTTTTGATTGTCATATCCGGGGAGCACCCCCTAAACATAACCGGTGTCGTCGTCCACTGAGAGGACGAAGACTAACCTCTTTGCATTCGTCATAACATATCATAGGTTAAATTGCAGAAAATTTTAAAACTTTTTATCTACTTCTACATTGAGGTTTACATAGACCTCTCACTTACACATAATATATATATATATATATATATATATATATATATATATATATATATATATATGTATGTATATATATATATGTATATGTATATATATATACATAGACTCCTCAAATAAAAAGCACTACATAGGCTTCTAATTTTATTTCACATACATAGTATATCGATATAATCTCATAGGAAGTCTAGTATAAGTCTCATATTAAACCATCTAGAACGAGTACAACATTTGGGCATAGCCCGTAGTTCATTACAACAAAAGCCACATATTGGCTTATACAACAATCGTCTTCAAATGAAAGAGAAGGAACTAAGTTGTCTTTAAGACTAAAACAACATCAATAGCTAGATAGTGGCATCGTCCTCGGAAAGTGAGGACCTACCAAACTTGGAGATTGAGAATCCAACTCTTCCTCAATGGCCTTCTAGAATCTCAACGGCCGAAACCTACATTTTGTATAAAACATAGAAACATGGGTTAGTACATCACTTGTACTAAGTATAGGCATATGCACATAAAACATTTGAAACATGCATGAAAAGGGATCATTTATTTAGAAAACATGCTAAGTCATTATAAAGCCTTTAATGTATATACAAGAGATCATATACAACATAAGAGTCACAATAACACAGGTCATGTTCATAATCAATATAATCCAACATAAGAACCATATCAACCTAAAAAGTTCGATAGTTCACATTAACATGAGCATACATACCCTTAACAACAATCCCATCCCAAGCCTGCAAGTTCAATGCTTATGTGAAGCCCCATAACCTCACACAACCAAGTAAACAAGATTGGAGATCATAAGTAATGCTTTGCTACATAATAAATATCACCACAGATAGCCATCACTACATATAGCAATTTAAACCAACATCTTGTTCATCAATATAGTCATCATCATGTAACAGTATCATCATATAAAGTCAACATCATATATTTCAGAACATCTCACATAATAACAACCTCCTAGGACTCCTCTAAGATCCAACTTGTGCAATGTCTAGGTAAAGTCCCATACCCCTACCCATACTAAGTCTAACCTGTTAAGTCACCCAGGTTAGTCTTCACTTTGTTACTTCATTTTACTTTCGGGAAGAATTGACTTAACCAACATAGACCATGTTAGCTAAACATGGAATCCGGTGTCATGAACCCTACATTGAAAGAAGGTGCTCTACTTGCCAAGGTAGAACTAAAACATTAACATTGCATTCTAGGTGGATCCACTAGCTAGTTTTCCTATGGGGGAAACATAGTTAAGGAACTAGGAGCTATGTCTTGAAACCTCTACATACCCATTAGCATGGAGACCTCATCTCATGAGAAACCATAGGGTGAATGTCCCTCCAAGGGGAGTCAACACCTCCTGTGGAACTATAGGGTGAATCTTCCTCTATGGGAAGTCAACACCTCTCATTGTCAAGTTCACTCGGTGCTAAGCTAAAGTCCCTTTTGAAATGTCTTTAAGCCTTTATTATTCATCATAGCTTAGTTTATGTCTTAGGAGACTAACCCCTTGTATATCATCGTCATTATCTCAATAGGATTTGCATTTGCATGAGAACATCCTTTCAATACAACCCTCATATGTGAGATTAGCATATCATCATCATGATGTCATAATAAGGTACATAGGTAATTCATAACCAACCTTATATCATTACATCTTAACATAATCTCACATCTTCACATAACCAATACATTTCAATAACATCATTATACCAACACCTACTTAACCAAATCACAAGATATGCTTCAATTGAACTTCATCACCAAGTGCAAGCCATCACAATTGAAGTAAAGGTTTAAGATCACAAAGTCTTACCAATTCTCCTTCAAAATCCATCATAATTGGTCTTACCCTTACAAATCCAATTTCATCAATCAATAGGTGTAATAACATTACACAATATTAATTAACACAAGAACTAGGTCAATTGTATCACTACTATCCAAGTTAGCATCAATTCATAACCTAGGGTTAGGGGATAAGAGTTCATCATGAATTATTGAAGAAATCATACAAACCCAATAATACATGACCCTAATAAGTTCATTAACGAATTAGAGTAGTTTAGATAAGTCTAACAATCAATACACCTTCAATTCACATCAATTCATAAGCAAGATCCAAGGTTTGGGGAATTTGGGGGAAAGGGACATGATCCATACACAATTCCCATAATCAACATCAATTACTCAATAATATACACTCAATTAGCCTTAGGTAATCAAAATTCATCACAATTAACAATCAATTTCAAGCTTAGAAGAAAGCCCATTAGTAGAAAAAAACCCTTGGAATTGGGTGATTTATAAATTAACTTTGAAAAGACCTCTTGGGGAAAGGAATCTCAAGAATGAAGAACCCATACCTTAATGAAGCTTAATCCAAAAAAATTTGAGAAGAAAAGTTGAGAACTTTGTCTTCTTCTCCAAGCTTTCTTGATCCTTCAATGGAGGTTGAGTTGAGAGAGAAAGTAGAGATTGGTGAGAGCTTTTGAGTTTTTATTTGGGGATTTGATTTGAGTGAGTGAAAATGACTTAAAACTGATCTAAAACCAACATATACTCGTCCCCTAAATTAACCAAAAGACCCGTCAGTTAATTGAGACTTTTTGAGAAGTCAAATTGACTTAAAAATGACACGAACGAATCTGGGAAGTGGCTGTGCGTCGCGGGGGCAATTTCATATCTTTTTTTTGAAAATCCGGGTTGAGGCAGTGGAAATTTTGGAGGCCCCGCGTCGAAGGAAAAAATTATCCTTCCATGTATTGGCTGCGGGACACGTGGCTGGCTCCACATCTTGGCTGCCACAAGCTGCTTTGGCAGCGTTTTTGCCAATGTTTAGGTCCTCATCAAGGACCCTTCGAGCGGTCCTTGGGGAGTCGTTACTGGATGTATGGAACCTATATACTATATTTTACCTATTTATAGTATTCTTACAAGTTTTAGACCTCATATGACACTCCCAAACATTCACACATCAGAGGGACGTCTACTAGTTCAATTTCTCTAGTTTCCGGACGTCATGGACGTTTCTTGACGTCTTGACTCTAAAACTTCCTAAATGACTTATAACCATTACATTAGGTCCTAAAACAGTGTTACCAACCTTAGACCAGCATGTGAGGCTCTATATTAGGTCATGGACTTTTGGAGTGTTACATTATCCCTCCCTTAGGAACATTCATCCCCGAATGACACTAAAATCTTATGTAGGGAAATGATAGACTCAATACTAGCAGCCCAACCAACAAAAACATATCACAACATGAGTTACAATTCAAATCAACATAACAACATGACATTTACATATAGCAACTCAAAACATCAACTTCCACATATAAGAGCTCAACATCACAACATGAGGAATTTCCTTCTCAACTTCAACATGAGCTTATCAACACATAAAGAGTCACTTATGCCTAAAACTCATTTCAAAACACATCAACATGCTGAATATTATTTCATGAAGGCAACAACATACCAAAATACAAAAAATAAGTGCAAATCTACTAAAAGAGCATTTTCCCATAAAAACTCATTCTAACATAGACTTTTATCATAATATGCTTATCCTTGCAAGACAAGTCAAATCCAAATTAACTCATTATTTTCATTATTAGTAGGAATAACTAACCTTAGTTATCAAGGAGATGAGGATAAGGGGACTTTATGTCGGCCTTGGCCTCCCATGTTGCTCCCTCAACTATGTGGTTTCTCCATAACACCTTTACGAAGGCCACCACTTTGTTCCTCAACTACTTCACATGTCGATTAAGGATTTCCACCGGAACCTCTTCATAGGAGAGGTTCTCATCCACTCCTAGACCTTCAATAAGAAGAATGGACTCGGGGTCACCAATGCACTTCTTAAGCATGGAGACATGGAAAACCAGGTGAACCGAAGCTAGCTCACTAGGTAATCTCAATTCGTATGCAACCTTGCCAACCCTTTGCAAAATTTCATAAGGACCCACATAAAGAGGATTTAACTTCCCTTTCTTGCAAAATCTTATCACTCCTTTCATGAGTGAAATTTTCAAATACACTTTATCCCGTTCTTCAAATTCTAAATCTCTTCTCCTATTGTCGGCATAAGACTTTTGCCGGCTATAGGATGTGTTCAGTCGGTCCCTTATCATATGAATTCTCTTAAAAGCATCATAGACCAATTCGGGACAAAAAAGAGAAGGCTCGCCAACCTCAAACCATCCCACCAGAAATCTACATCTCCTACCATACAAAGCTTTGATAGGAGGCATGGATATAGACGAATGGTAATTATTGATATAAGAGAACTCCACCAAAGGAAAGTTCTCATCCCAAACCCCTTGAAGTCGATGACACAAGCTCTTAGCATATTCTCAAGAGTTTGAATAGTATGCTCCGCCTGACCATCCGTTTGAGGATGAAAAGCGGTGCTTAACTTTACTCTTCTACCCAATTCTTTTTGAAACGACCCCCAAAATTTAGATGTGAATTGTGCGCCCCTATTCGATATAATGGATAACGGAATACCATGAAGACTCACAATCTCATCTATATAGATCTTTGCATAATCCTCCGCCGAGTAAGTGGACTTAACGGGAATAAAATGAGCGGATTTGGTCAATCTATCCACTACCACCCATATAGAGTCATTTTCCCTTCGAGTCCGAGGAAAACCCACTAAAAAGTCCATATTAATGTCTTCCCACTTCCATGTGGGAATATGGATTTCTTGAAGTAAACCACTCGGCTTTATGTGCTCTGCTTTTACTTTGACTTTAAGATTTCTTTGACTTTAAGATTTTTTTAAAAATCATAATCTATAAATAATTTGGGTACACCCAAATCCCAAAGAAAACATTTTTCAGTTTTATTTTTTTGTCATTTTTATTTGTAATATATTTTGCTTTGAAACTTTTTTCTTGAATTCAAAAATTTATTGGAAACAATTTTTTTTTATTTTCATGCGTAAGAGTAAAATCAGTTTATATCCTTTTTCTTTCCTTTGCATTTCAGCAATAAAAGTACAAGGAATATGCTATTTTTCTTCTTCTTCTTCAGTTTTTTACCCTTTGTTTCTTTCTCATGTCTATTTGTACAAAAAGTAAAAACTATTCATTCACAAATTAAATTTGACACTTCAACCTTAATAGTTCTTGTTAGTAAACTTATTTTCACTTGCGTTCAATTAAATTCGTCAAAAAAACATGGACAAAATCTAAATAAAAACCCAAAAAAGAAGAGGAGATTTCTGCTTAAATGAATCTACTTGCCTCAGGAGGCTCACCAACAACTATGAATGCTCAACTGGTTCAACGAAGTGTTGGCTAATGATCTTGGCTACCTATATTTGGATCATATTACAATGCATGCCAAATGGCGTCAGTTCCTTAAATGTACGAACATGAGATTGGAAATCTAAACAAGACATAAGCTTGATCTGAAATTTGAAAGAAACACTTACCTCATCTCTACTCAACTCATAGTTATTCAACTCAATGCTAAAATAAACACAATATAGATATAGTTTATATAAATCATTTTAAACACTAAATAACATCTCGAATAATTGGAAAAAACAATAATGTCTGAGTTGTATATAAACATACAATAATAAACTATGTTTAGGAGATTCTCTAATAGACAAGCATCACTATGAGCTATGCGATGATACAACATCTCCTCCACGCTGTCAGAACTATCATATACCTTGTCGTGATATAGAACGTCTCAACTGAGTGGATCCACTAAACTATGCTTAAAAACATTAAGGAATCATCTAAAAAGTATGACCCTTTGTACTCACATTGGCTACATGATTTATAGAGATTTCAGTTATCTGAACTCGTCCCCATATCGGTGCTCAATACTTGTCACAATCCCGACCACCGTGATTGGCACCCACACTAACCCTCCGGTGGGAGAACAATTACTAAAACCAAACTAAACAACTTACAAAACTAAAACATTTAAAGATACAAAAGCAGGTTTAGATGAAGAATAAAAATGGAGTTCCTATAAACTCCAAAAATTTAATAAAACAACTAACATAACTATGGAAAAAATTCACCCCAAAAACCTGAAATTCATTGTACCAAAACTCTAAAGTTCAACAAGTATAAGAGAAAGGGGGTACAACCCCAAACTAACATACAAATAATATCTAAAACACTAGTCTCTGTTAAAAATAATGGACTGAAAAAATAGAGGATCCATCGTAGCCTGAAAGAATTGGCTCACCCTTGAATCTGGTCTTGATCAATTATCTCCTTGCTGAGGTCTATTCGTAGCCACCTAAAGAAGCCTTGTAATTCACAAAGAATGAGCAAGTGCAGTATCAGTATACAACCACAATTTACTGGTAGGATCACACGACTATTCCAATAAGCGAAACATAGGAAAGCAATAAAAATAGTAAACAAACATATATAAAATACAAAGTTCAATTATCATTTCAAGAGCAACAAACAGTTTCAAATATCAACGACAATAGACATGAATGTAATAATCACAACGGTCCTCTCATGGAACCCACACCCAAACTTTAAGTGTGTCAGAACGTGACACTCAATCCAATATATGTGTTAGAATGTGACACGGAATCCAATATATGTGTTGGAATGTGATGCTCGATCCAATGTATGTGTCAGAAAGTGACATCCGATCCAATATATGTGTCGAAACGTGACACCCTATCCAATATATGTGTCAAAATGTGACACCCGATCCAATCAACACAACCACTATCGCAATCACATCTATAATGAACAATGCTTATAGTCATGCAATCAAGTAATGGGTTCACATCATGCAATACTTCATATTTATAATCATGGAATTAGATTTGATTCATATTTCACTATTATCATAAATACATGCATAAAATGAAGCACTTAACCGCCGTATATCATACAAACAAGAAATCAAATCATCACCCACCTTGAAATAAAACTTGAATCCTCCTAAGACACTTGAGACTTCGCTTTCTAGATTCTTTCAGCCTATTCTTTGTCTAAAACAATCAATTAATGCAAGGATCAACAAAACAAGGCTTACTTACCCGAATTATAATTGACATTATTAACCCTAGACTAAACCCAAGACCCTAATATTTAATTAAGGCTTTTCCCACCATTAACATCAAGTCAAAACCCTTCCCCAATGATAATTATCCAAGAATATAAGTTCTATGGACAGAAAAATGGATTAGGGAGTAATAATATTACCTTGAGCGCTAGAAGTTGTGGAAAGCAGTCAAGAACTTGCCCCGGGTCATCTCTTACCTCTCAAGAACGAAGGTTTTCATAAAATAATATTTTTGGGTTTTTTCCCAATTTGAGTCGCGACTATCCCACCACTATGGGACCCAACCTGTCATGCCCCAAGATACCCCCAAGACGTGGACACGGGATCTAAGACCACAAGTGCTTCCAAGCTAACTTTGTTGGCATGATCATGAGCATACTAAAGATAATAAACTGACGCGGAAGCTAAATCATAATTAAAATAGAAGATGGGGGATACCCATATGCTATAACTGAGATAAATGAGAACAATGATGAGTTTAATACATAAAGATATTAACTCAATTCCAAGATGAATCTAACTATGTTTGAAAATAGCCTCTAACTGACTAGAAATGACGGGACAGGCCCCAACTAAGCCTACCAAAATCTAAAACAAAAAGACTCAAAATATTGAAGTAAACTCATGACTATTGTCCTCGAAGAATAAGGACTCACCACTGATTCTACTGGAATGGAGATCGGGAATTGATATAAGCGTGATCTGGATGCTGAGAACTTGAACCTACATCACGAGAAGATGTAGCGCACGTATGCGTCAGTACTTGAAAGGTACTGAGCATGTAGGATAGAGTAAAACTTAAATAATACATAACTAAACAAGTACAAAAGCAAGTATAATATTCTGAACATGATTTATTGAATACTAAGCTACTCGATGCAATGACCAAATTTATAACATGCTGAGACTGAATACATACTGAACTGTAAATATGGTCAATGCAATAGAGTCTCACTGAATTGTGAGAGCTACTAATAACCGATAATAAAATCACATGAGTTAAATGTGGAGTCCGATGTATACGCCCCATCAAGAGGACCCAATATACCCTGCCAGATGTATAAATACATGCTGGTGTGATCAGTAAACTGATGCCCACAGAGGGGACTTACAACCTACTTGCTAGTTGTTCTGGGACTATTGGTACCCTAAACCCTAGTCCAATTCAGTATTATGCTACTCCTAATGAATTAAGTGATTAACATATTATGACTGAATTTCTGTAAATACTGGATAGTTCAAAACTGAACATGCAAACGTAGAATCCAACAATCAATATGATAATGATGCATTAATAACTGAGGCATGTATAACTGAATAACTGAAATATCTGACGTAGCATGTGTAATTTAAGAACTAAAGAAATACATAGCTAGGGTTCTGAAATTCATACGATAATCTGAGTAATAACATGGTAATCTGATTTGGAACATATAACTAACTAATTCATGATATTCTATTGAAGTTCTAGAAACCCTAGGTCTAATCATGATAAGGAAATCAAGAATCTGACTGAAAACTAGGGACCCAATGGGTGAAAGGAACCTACTAGTGAAATCCCCTATACCTGGTGATGAAATACACGGAGAAATCTTTAGATTTCGGGGCTGGAACTGATGGAACCTTGCTGCGTTCTTGAACTATGGTTCTTGACCTTTTTCTCATTTCTTGCTTCTAATTTTCTATGTTTTGATTGTCATATCCGGGGAGCACCCCCTAAACATAACCGGTGTCGTCGTCCACTGAGAGGACGAAGACTAACCTCTTTGCATTCGTCATAACATATCATAGGTTAAATTGCAGAAAATTTTAAAACTTTTTATCTACTTCTACATTGAGGTTTACATAGACCTCTCACTTACACATAATATATATATATATATATATATATATATATATATATATATATATATATATATATATATATATATATATATATATATATATATATATATATATATATATATATATATATATATATATGTATGTATATATATATATGTATATGTATATATATATACATAGACTCCTCAAATAAAAAGCACTACATAGGCTTCTAATTTTATTTCACATACATAGTATATCGATATAATCTCATAGGAAGTCTAGTATAAGTCTCATATTAAACCATCTAGAACGAGTACAACATTTGGGCATAGCCCGTAGTTCATTACAACAAAAGCCACATATTGGCTTATACAACAATCGTCTTCAAATGAAAGAGAAGGAACTAAGTTGTCTTTAAGACTAAAACAACATCAATAGCTAGATAGTGGCATCGTCCTCGGAAAGTGAGGACCTACCAAACTTGGAGATTGAGAATCCAACTCTTCCTCAATGGCCTTCTAGAATCTCAACGGCCGAAACCTACATTTTGTATAAAACATAGAAACATGGGTTAGTACATCACTTGTACTAAGTATAGGCATATGCACATAAAACATTTGAAACATGCATGAAAAGGGATCATTTATTTAGAAAACATGCTAAGTCATTATAAAGCCTTTAATGTATATACAAGAGATCATATACAACATAAGAGTCACAATAACACAGGTCATGTTCATAATCAATATAATCCAACATAAGAACCATATCAACCTAAAAAGTTCGATAGTTCACATTAACATGAGCATACATACCCTTAACAACAATCCCATCCCAAGCCTGCAAGTTCAATGCTTATGTGAAGCCCCATAACCTCACACAACCAAGTAAACAAGATTGGAGATCATAAGTAATGCTTTGCTACATAATAAATATCACCACAGATAGCCATCACTACATATAGCAATTTAAACCAACATCTTGTTCATCAATATAGTCATCATCATGTAACAGTATCATCATATAAAGTCAACATCATATATTTCAGAACATCTCACATAATAACAACCTCCTAGGACTCCTCTAAGATCCAACTTGTGCAATGTCTAGGTAAAGTCCCATACCCCTACCCATACTAAGTCTAACCTGTTAAGTCACCCAGGTTAGTCTTCACTTTGTTACTTCATTTTACTTTCGGGAAGAATTGACTTAACCAACATAGACCATGTTAGCTAAACATGGAATCCGGTGTCATGAACCCTACATTGAAAGAAGGTGCTCTACTTGCCAAGGTAGAACTAAAACATTAACATTGCATTCTAGGTGGATCCACTAGCTAGTTTTCCTATGGGGGAAACATAGTTAAGGAACTAGGAGCTATGTCTTGAAACCTCTACATACCCATTAGCATGGAGACCTCATCTCATGAGAAACCATAGGGTGAATGTCCCTCCAAGGGGAGTCAACACCTCCTGTGGAACTATAGGGTGAATCTTCCTCTATGGGAAGTCAACACCTCTCATTGTCAAGTTCACTCGGTGCTAAGCTAAAGTCCCTTTTGAAATGTCTTTAAGCCTTTATTATTCATCATAGCTTAGTTTATGTCTTAGGAGACTAACCCCTTGTATATCATCGTCATTATCTCAATAGGATTTGCATTTGCATGAGAACATCCTTTCAATACAACCCTCATATGTGAGATTAGCATATCATCATCATGATGTCATAATAAGGTACATAGGTAATTCATAACCAACCTTATATCATTACATCTTAACATAATCTCACATCTTCACATAACCAATACATTTCAATAACATCATTATACCAACACCTACTTAACCAAATCACAAGATATGCTTCAATTGAACTTCATCACCAAGTGCAAGCCATCACAATTGAAGTAAAGGTTTAAGATCACAAAGTCTTACCAATTCTCCTTCAAAATCCATCATAATTGGTCTTACCCTTACAAATCCAATTTCATCAATCAATAGGTGTAATAACATTACACAATATTAATTAACACAAGAACTAGGTCAATTGTATCACTACTATCCAAGTTAGCATCAATTCATAACCTAGGGTTAGGGGATAAGAGTTCATCATGAATTATTGAAGAAATCATACAAACCCAATAATACATGACCCTAATAAGTTCATTAACGAATTAGAGTAGTTTAGATAAGTCTAACAATCAATACACCTTCAATTCACATCAATTCATAAGCAAGATCCAAGGTTTGGGGAATTTGGGGGAAAGGGACATGATCCATACACAATTCCCATAATCAACATCAATTACTCAATAATATACACTCAATTAGCCTTAGGTAATCAAAATTCATCACAATTAACAATCAATTTCAAGCTTAGAAGAAAGCCCATTAGTAGAAAAAAACCCTTGGAATTGGGTGATTTATAAATTAACTTTGAAAAGACCTCTTGGGGAAAGGAATCTCAAGAATGAAGAACCCATACCTTAATGAAGCTTAATCCAAAAAAATTTGAGAAGAAAAGTTGAGAACTTTGTCTTCTTCTCCAAGCTTTCTTGATCCTTCAATGGAGGTTGAGTTGAGAGAGAAAGTAGAGATTGGTGAGAGCTTTTGAGTTTTTATTTGGGGATTTGATTTGAGTGAGTGAAAATGACTTAAAACTGATCTAAAACCAACATATACTCGTCCCCTAAATTAACCAAAAGACCCGTCAGTTAATTGAGACTTTTTGAGAAGTCAAATTGACTTAAAAATGACACGAACGAATCTGGGAAGTGGCTGTGCGTCGCGGGGGCAATTTCATATCTTTTTTTTGAAAATCCGGGTTGAGGCAGTGGAAATTTTGGAGGCCCCGCGTCGAAGGAAAAAATTATCCTTCCATGTATTGGCTGCGGGACACGTGGCTGGCTCCACATCTTGGCTGCCACAAGCTGCTTTGGCAGCGTTTTTGCCAATGTTTAGGTCCTCATCAAGGACCCTTCGAGCGGTCCTTGGGGAGTCGTTACTGGATGTATGGAACCTATATACTATATTTTACCTATTTATAGTATTCTTACAAGTTTTAGACCTCATATGACACTCCCAAACATTCACACATCAGAGGGACGTCTACTAGTTCAATTTCTCTAGTTTCCGGACGTCATGGACGTTTCTTGACGTCTTGACTCTAAAACTTCCTAAATGACTTATAACCATTACATTAGGTCCTAAAACAGTGTTACCAACCTTAGACCAGCATGTGAGGCTCTATATTAGGTCATGGACTTTTGGAGTGTTACATTATCCCTCCCTTAGGAACATTCATCCCCGAATGACACTAAAATCTTATGTAGGGAAATGATAGACTCAATACTAGCAGCCCAACCAACAAAAACATATCACAACATGAGTTACAATTCAAATCAACATAACAACATGACATTTACATATAGCAACTCAAAACATCAACTTCCACATATAAGAGCTCAACATCACAACATGAGGAATTTCCTTCTCAACTTCAACATGAGCTTATCAACACATAAAGAGTCACTTATGCCTAAAACTCATTTCAAAACACATCAACATGCTGAATATTATTTCATGAAGGCAACAACATACCAAAATACAAAAAATAAGTGCAAATCTACTAAAAGAGCATTTTCCCATAAAAACTCATTCTAACATAGACTTTTATCATAATATGCTTATCCTTGCAAGACAAGTCAAATCCAAATTAACTCATTATTTTCATTATTAGTAGGAATAACTAACCTTAGTTATCAAGGAGATGAGGATAAGGGGACTTTATGTCGGCCTTGGCCTCCCATGTTGCTCCCTCAACTATGTGGTTTCTCCATAACACCTTTACGAAGGCCACCACTTTGTTCCTCAACTACTTCACATGTCGATTAAGGATTTCCACCGGAACCTCTTCATAGGAGAGGTTCTCATCCACTCCTAGACCTTCAATAAGAAGAATGGACTCGGGGTCACCAATGCACTTCTTAAGCATGGAGACATGGAAAACCAGGTGAACCGAAGCTAGCTCACTAGGTAATCTCAATTCGTATGCAACCTTGCCAACCCTTTGCAAAATTTCATAAGGACCCACATAAAGAGGATTTAACTTCCCTTTCTTGCAAAATCTTATCACTCCTTTCATGAGTGAAATTTTCAAATACACTTTATCCCGTTCTTCAAATTCTAAATCTCTTCTCCTATTGTCGGCATAAGACTTTTGCCGGCTATAGGATGTGTTCAGTCGGTCCCTTATCATATGAATTCTCTTAAAAGCATCATAGACCAATTCGGGACAAAAAAGAGAAGGCTCGCCAACCTCAAACCATCCCACCAGAAATCTACATCTCCTACCATACAAAGCTTTGATAGGAGGCATGGATATAGACGAATGGTAATTATTGATATAAGAGAACTCCACCAAAGGAAAGTTCTCATCCCAAACCCCTTGAAGTCGATGACACAAGCTCTTAGCATATTCTCAAGAGTTTGAATAGTATGCTCCGCCTGACCATCCGTTTGAGGATGAAAAGCGGTGCTTAACTTTACTCTTCTACCCAATTCTTTTTGAAACGACCCCCAAAATTTAGATGTGAATTGTGCGCCCCTATTCGATATAATGGATAACGGAATACCATGAAGACTCACAATCTCATCTATATAGATCTTTGCATAATCCTCCGCCGAGTAAGTGGACTTAACGGGAATAAAATGAGCGGATTTGGTCAATCTATCCACTACCACCCATATAGAGTCATTTTCCCTTCGAGTCCGAGGAAAACCCACTAAAAAGTCCATATTAATGTCTTCCCACTTCCATGTGGGAATATGGATTTCTTGAAGTAAACCACTCGGCTTTATGTGCTCTGCTTTTACTTTGACTTTAAGATTTCTTTGACTTTAAGATTTTTTTAAAAATCATAATCTATAAATAATTTGGGTACACCCAAATCCCAAAGAAAACATTTTTCAGTTTTATTTTTTTGTCATTTTTATTTGTAATATATTTTGCTTTGAAACTTTTTTCTTGAATTCAAAAATTTATTGGAAACAATTTTTTTTTATTTTCATGCGTAAGAGTAAAATCAGTTTATATCCTTTTTCTTTCCTTTGCATTTCAGCAATAAAAGTACAAGGAATATGCTATTTTTCTTCTTCTTCTTCAGTTTTTTACCCTTTGTTTCTTTCTCATGTCTATTTGTACAAAAAGTAAAAACTATTCATTCACAAATTAAATTTGACACTTCAACCTTAATAGTTCTTGTTAGTAAACTTATTTTCACTTGCGTTCAATTAAATTCGTCAAAAAAACATGGACAAAATCTAAATAAAAACCCAAAAAAGAAGAGGAGATTTCTGCTTAAATGAATCTACTTGCCTCAGGAGGCTCACCAACAACTATGAATGCTCAACTGGTTCAACGAAGTGTTGGCTAATGATCTTGGCTACCTATATTTGGATCATATTACAATGCATGCCAAATGGCGTCAGTTCCTTAAATGTACGAACATGAGATTGGAAATCTAAACAAGACATAAGCTTGATCTGAAATTTGAAAGAAACACTTACCTCATCTCTACTCAACTCATAGTTATTCAACTCAATGCTAAAATAAACACAATATAGATATAGTTTATATAAATCATTTTAAACACTAAATAACATCTCGAATAATTGGAAAAAACAATAATGTCTGAGTTGTATATAAACATACAATAATAAACTATGTTTAGGAGATTCTCTAATAGACAAGCATCACTATGAGCTATGCGATGATACAACATCTCCTCCACGCTGTCAGAACTATCATATACCTTGTCGTGATATAGAACGTCTCAACTGAGTGGATCCACTAAACTATGCTTAAAAACATTAAGGAATCATCTAAAAAGTATGACCCTTTGTACTCACATTGGCTACATGATTTATAGAGATTTCAGTTATCTGAACTCGTCCCCATATCGGTGCTCAATACTTGTCACAATCCCGACCACCGTGATTGGCACCCACACTAACCCTCCGGTGGGAGAACAATTACTAAAACCAAACTAAACAACTTACAAAACTAAAACATTTAAAGATACAAAAGCAGGTTTAGATGAAGAATAAAAATGGAGTTCCTATAAACTCCAAAAATTTAATAAAACAACTAACATAACTATGGAAAAAATTCACCCCAAAAACCTGAAATTCATTGTACCAAAACTCTAAAGTTCAACAAGTATAAGAGAAAGGGGGTACAACCCCAAACTAACATACAAATAATATCTAAAACACTAGTCTCTGTTAAAAATAATGGACTGAAAAAATAGAGGATCCATCGTAGCCTGAAAGAATTGGCTCACCCTTGAATCTGGTCTTGATCAATTATCTCCTTGCTGAGGTCTATTCGTAGCCACCTAAAGAAGCCTTGTAATTCACAAAGAATGAGCAAGTGCAGTATCAGTATACAACCACAATTTACTGGTAGGATCACACGACTATTCCAATAAGCGAAACATAGGAAAGCAATAAAAATAGTAAACAAACATATATAAAATACAAAGTTCAATTATCATTTCAAGAGCAACAAACAGTTTCAAATATCAACGACAATAGACATGAATGTAATAATCACAACGGTCCTCTCATGGAACCCACACCCAAACTTTAAGTGTGTCAGAACGTGACACTCAATCCAATATATGTGTTAGAATGTGACACGGAATCCAATATATGTGTTGGAATGTGATGCTCGATCCAATGTATGTGTCAGAAAGTGACATCCGATCCAATATATGTGTCGAAACGTGACACCCTATCCAATATATGTGTCAAAATGTGACACCCGATCCAATCAACACAACCACTATCGCAATCACATCTATAATGAACAATGCTTATAGTCATGCAATCAAGTAATGGGTTCACATCATGCAATACTTCATATTTATAATCATGGAATTAGATTTGATTCATATTTCACTATTATCATAAATACATGCATAAAATGAAGCACTTAACCGCCGTATATCATACAAACAAGAAATCAAATCATCACCCACCTTGAAATAAAACTTGAATCCTCCTAAGACACTTGAGACTTCGCTTTCTAGATTCTTTCAGCCTATTCTTTGTCTAAAACAATCAATTAATGCAAGGATCAACAAAACAAGGCTTACTTACCCGAATTATAATTGACATTATTAACCCTAGACTAAACCCAAGACCCTAATATTTAATTAAGGCTTTTCCCACCATTAACATCAAGTCAAAACCCTTCCCCAATGATAATTATCCAAGAATATAAGTTCTATGGACAGAAAAATGGATTAGGGAGTAATAATATTACCTTGAGCGCTAGAAGTTGTGGAAAGCAGTCAAGAACTTGCCCCGGGTCATCTCTTACCTCTCAAGAACGAAGGTTTTCATAAAATAATATTTTTGGGTTTTTTCCCAATTTGAGTCGCGACTATCCCACCACTATGGGACCCAACCTGTCATGCCCCAAGATACCCCCAAGACGTGGACACGGGATCTAAGACCACAAGTGCTTCCAAGCTAACTTTGTTGGCATGATCATGAGCATACTAAAGATAATAAACTGACGCGGAAGCTAAATCATAATTAAAATAGAAGATGGGGGATACCCATATGCTATAACTGAGATAAATGAAAACAATGATGAGTTTAATACATAAAGATATTAACTCAATTCCAAGATGAATCTAACTATGTTTGAAAATAGCCTCTAACTGACTAGAAATGACGGGACAGGCCCCAACTAAGCCTACCAAAATCTAAGACAAAAAGACTCAAAATATTGAAGTAAACTCATGACTATTGTCCTCGAAGAATGAGGACTCACCACTGATTCTACTGGAATGGAGATCGGGAATTGATATAAGCGTGATCTGGATGCTGAGAACTTGAACCTACATCACGAGAAGATGTAGCGCACGTATGCGTCAGTACTTGAAAGGTACTGAGCATGTAGGATAGAGTAAAACTTAAATAATACATAACTAAACAAGTACAAAAGCAAGTATAATATTCTGAACATGATTTATTGAATACTAAGCTACTCGATGCAATGACCAAATTTATAACATGCTGAGACTGAATACATACTGAACTGTAAATATGGTCAATGCAATAGAGTCTCACTGAATTGTGAGAGCTACTAATAACCGATAATAAAATCACATGAGTTAAATGTGGAGTCCGATGTATACGCCCCATCAAGAGGACCCAATATACCCTGCCAGATGTATAAATACATGCTGGTGTGATCAGTAAACTGATGCCCACAGAGGGGACTTACAACCTACTTGCTAGTTGTTCTGGGACTATTGGTACCCTAAACCCTAGTCCAATTCAGTATTATGCTACTCCTAATGAATTAAGTGATTAACATATTATGACTGAATTTCTGTAAATACTGGATAGTTCAAAACTGAACATGCAAACGTAGAATCCAACAATCAATATGATAATGATGCATTAATAACTGAGGCATGTATAACTGAATAACTGAAATATCTGACGTAGCATGTGTAATTCAAGAACTAAAGAAATACATAGCTAGGGTTCTGAAATTCATGCGATAATCTGAGTAATAACATGGTAATCTGATTTGGAACATATAACTAACTAATTCATGATATTCTATTGAAGTTCTAGAAACCCTAGGTCTAATCATGATAAGGAAATCAAGAATCTGACTGAAAACTAGGGACCCAATGGGTGAAAGGAACCTACTAGTGAAATCCCCTATACCTGGTGATGAAATACACGGAGAAATCTTTAGATTTCGGGGCTGGAACTGATGGAACCTTGCTGCGTTCTTGAACTATGGTTCTTGACCTTTTTCTCATTTCTTGCTTCTAATTTTCTATGTTTTGATTGTCACATCCGGGGAGCACCCCCTAAACATAACCGGTGTCGTCGTCCACTGAGAGGACGAAGACTAACCTCTTTGCATTCGTCATAACATATCATAGGTTAAATTGCAGAAAATTTTAAAACTTTTTATCTACTTCTACATTGAGGTTTACATAGACCTCTCACTTACACATAATATATATATATATATATATATATATATATATGTATGTATGTATATATATATATGTATATGTATATATATATACATAGACTCCTCAAATAAAAAGCACTACATAGGCTTCTAATTTTATTTCACATACATAGTATATCGATATAATCTCATAGGAAGTCTAGTATAAGTCTCATATTAAACCATCTAGAACGAGTACAACATTTGGGCATAGCCCGTAGTTCATTACAACAAAAGCCACATATTGGCTTATACAACAATCGTCTTCAAATGAAAGAGAAGGAACTAAGTTGTCTTTAAGACTAAAACAACATCAATAGCTAGATAGTGGCATCGTCCTCGGAAAGTGAGGACCTACCAAACTTGGAGATTGAGAATCCAACTCTTCCTCAATGGCCTTCTAGAATCTCAACGGCCGAAACCTACATTTTGTATAAAACATAGAAACATGGGTTAGTACATCACTTGTACTAAGTATAGGCATATGCACATAAAACATTTGAAACATGCATGAAAAGGGATCATTTATTTAGAAAACATGCTAAGTCATTATAAAGCCTTTAATGTATATACAAGAGATCATATACAACATAAGAGTCACAATAACACAGGTCATGTTCATAATCAATATAATCCAACATAAGAACCATATCAACCTAAAAAGTTCGATAGTTCACATTAACATGAGCATACATACCCTTAACAACAATCCCATCCCAAGCCTGCAAGTTCAATGCTTATGTGAAGCCCCATAACCTCACACAACCAAGTAAACAAGATTGGAGATCATAAGTAATGCTTTGCTACATAATAAATATCACCACAGATAGCCATCACTACATATAGCAATTTAAACCAACATCTTGTTCATCAATATAGTCATCATCATGTAACAGTATCATCATATAAAGTCAACATCATATATTTCAGAACATCTCACATAATAACAACCTCCTAGGACTCCTCTAAGATCCAACTTGTGCAATGTCTAGGTAAAGTCCCATACCCCTACCCATACTAAGTCTAACCTGTTAAGTCACCCAGGTTAGTCTTCACTTTGTTACTTCATTTTACTTTCGGGAAGAATTGACTTAACCAACATAGACCATGTTAGCTAAACATGGAATCCGGTGTCATGAACCCTACATTGAAAGAAGGTGCTCTACTTGCCAAGGTAGAACTAAAACATTAACATTGCATTCTAGGTGGATCCACTAGCTAGTTTTCCTATGGGGGAAACATAGTTAAGGAACTAGGAGCTATGTCTTGAAACCTCTACATACCCATTAGCATTGGAGACCTCATCTCATGAGAAACCATAGGGTGAATGTCCCTCCAAGGGGAGTCAACACCTCCTGTGGAACTATAGGGTGAATCTTCCTCTATGGGAAGTCAACACCTCTCATTGTCAAGTTCACTCGGTGCTAAGCTAAAGTCCCTTTTGAAATGTCTTTAAGCCTTTATTATTCATCATAGCTTAGTTTATGTCTTAGGAGACTAACCCCTTGTATATCATCGTCATTATCTCAATAGGATTTGCATTTGCATGAGAACATCCTTTCAATACAACCCTCATATGTGAGATTAGCATATCATCATCATGATGTCATAATAAGGTACATAGGTAATTCATAACCAACCTTATATCATTACATCTTAACATAATCTCACATCTTCACATAACCAATACATTTCAATAACATCATTATACCAACACCTACTTAACCAAATCACAAGATATGCTTCAATTGAACTTCATCACCAAGTGCAAGCCATCACAATTGAAGTAAAGGTTTAAGATCACAAAGTCTTACCAATTCTCCTTCAAAATCCATCATAATTGGTCTTACCCTTACAAATCCAATTTCATCAATCAATAGGTGTAATAACATTACACAATATTAATTAACACAAGAACTAGGTCAATTGTATCACTACTATCCAAGTTAGCATCAATTCATAACCTAGGGTTAGGGGATAAGAGTTCATCATGAATTATTGAAGAAATCATACAAACCCAATAATACATGACCCTAATAAGTTCATTAACGAATTAGAGTAGTTTAGACAAGTCTAACAATCAATACACCTTCAATTCACATCAATTCATAAGCAAGATCCAAGGTTTGGGGAATTTGGGGGAAAGGGACATGATCCATACACAATTCCCATAATCAACATCAATTACTCAATAATATACACTCAATTAGCCTTAGGTAATCAAAATTCATCACAATTAACAATCAATTTCAAGCTTAGAAGAAAGCCCATTAGTAGAAAAAAACCCTTGGAATTGGGTGATTTATAAATTAACTTTGAAAAGACCTCTTGGGGAAAGGAATCTCAAGAATGAAGAACCCATACCTTAATGAAGCTTAATCCAAAAAAATTTGAGAAGAAAAGTTGAGAACTTTGTCTTCTTCTCCAAGCTTTCTTGATCCTTCAATGGAGGTTGAGTTGAGAGAGAAAGTAGAGATTGGTGAGAGCTTTTGAGTTTTTATTTGGGGATTTGATTTGAGTGAGTGAAAATGACTTAAAACTGATCTAAAACCAACATATACTCGTCCCCTAAATTAACCAAAAGACCCGTCAGTTAATTGAGACTTTTTGAGAAGTCAAATTGACTTAAAAATGACACGAACGAATCTGGGAAGTGGCTGCGCGTCGCGGGGGCAATTTCATATCTTTTTTTTGAAAATCCGGGTTGAGGCAGTGGAAATTTTGGAGGCCCCGCGTCGAAGGAAAAAATTATCCTTCCATGTATTGGCTGCGGGACACGTGGCTGGCTCCACATCTTGGCTGCCACAAGCTGCTTTGGCAGCGTTTTTGCCAATGTTTAGGTCCTCATCAAGGACCCTTCGAGCGGTCCTTGGGGAGTCGTTACTGGATGTATGGAACCTATATACTATATTTTACCTATTTATAGTATTCTTACAAGTTTTAGACCTCATATGACACTCCCAAACATTCACACATCAGAGGGACGTCTACTAGTTCAATTTCTCTAGTTTCCGGACGTCATGGACGTTTCTTGACGTCTTGACTCTAAAACTTCCTAAATGACTTATAACCATTACATTAGGTCCTAAAACAGTGTTACCAACCTTAGACCAGCATGTGAGGCTCTATATTAGGTCATGGACTTTTGGAGTGTTACATTATCCCTCCCTTAGGAACATTCATCCCCGAATGACACTAAAATCTTATGTAGGGAAATGATAGACTCAATACTAGCAGCCCAACCAACAAAAACATATCACAACATGAGTTACAATTCAAATCAACATAACAACATGACATTTACATATAGCAACTCAAAACATCAACTTCCACATATAAGAGCTCAACATCACAACATGAGGAATTTCCTTCTCAACTTCAACATGAGCTTATCAACACATAAAGAGTCACTTATGCCTAAAACTCATTTCAAAACACATCAACATGCTGAATATTATTTCATGAAGGCAACAACATACCAAAATACAAAAAATAAGTGCAAATCTACTAAAAGAGCATTTTCCCATAAAAACTCATTCTAACATAGACTTTTATCATAATATGCTTATCCTTGCAAGACAAGTCAAATCCAAATTAACTCATTATTTTCATTATTAGTAGGAATAACTAACCTTAGTTATCAAGGAGATGAGGATAAGGGGACTTTATGTCGGCCTTGGCCTCCCATGTTGCTCCCTCAACTATGTGGTTTCTCCATAACACCTTTACGAAGGCCACCACTTTGTTCCTCAACTACTTCACATGTCGATTAAGGATTTCCACCGGAACCTCTTCATAGGAGAGGTTCTCATCCACTCCTAGACCTTCAATAAGAAGAATGGACTCGGGGTCACCAATGCACTTCTTAAGCATGGAGACATGGAAAACCAGGTGAACCGAAGCTAGCTCACTAGGTAATCTCAATTCGTATGCAACCTTGCCAACCCTTTGCAAAATTTCATAAGGACCCACATAAAGAGGATTTAACTTCCCTTTCTTGCAAAATCTTATCACTCCTTTCATGAGTGAAATTTTCAAATACACTTTATCCCGTTCTTCAAATTCTAAATCTCTTCTCCTATTGTCGGCATAAGACTTTTGCCGGCTATAGGATGTGTTCAGTCGGTCCCTTATCATATGAATTCTCTTAAAAGCATCATAGACCAATTCGGGACAAAAAAGAGAAGGCTCGCCAACCTCAAACCATCCCACCAGAAATCTACATCTCCTACCATACAAAGCTTTGATAGGAGGCATGGATATAGACGAATGGTAATTATTGATATAAGAGAACTCCACCAAAGGAAAGTTCTCATCCCAAACCCCTTGAAGTCGATGACACAAGCTCTTAGCATATTCTCAAGAGTTTGAATAGTATGCTCCGCCTGACCATCCGTTTGAGGATGAAAAGCGGTGCTTAACTTTACTCTTCTACCCAATTCTTTTTGAAACGACCTCCAAAATTTAGATGTGAATTGTGCGCCCCTATTCGATATAATGGATAACGGAATACCATGAAGACTCACAATCTCATCTATATAGATCTTTGCATAATCCTCCGCCGAGTAAGTGGACTTAACGGGAATAAAATGAGCGGATTTGGTCAATCTATCCACTACCACCCATATAGAGTCATTTTCCCTTCGAGTCCGAGGAAAACCCACTAAAAAGTCCATATTAATGTCTTCCCACTTCCATGTGGGAATATGGATTTCTTGAAGTAAACCACTCGGCTTTATGTGCTCTGCTTTTACTTGTTGGCAATTTTGACACTTTGCAACAAATTCCGCTACGTCCGTTTTCAAGCCATCCCACCAAAATACTTCTCTAAGGTCATGATACATATTAGTAGAGCCCGGATGAATTGAATAACGGGAACCATGAGCTTCCTCAATTATCCAATTTCTCAAATCATCAACATTGGGTACACACAACGTCCCTTGGTACCTCAAACCTAAGGAGAATGACTCATTAAGCTTACCAAGAATCGATTCCTTCAACTCTACAAATGATGGATCAAGGTGTTGTTAAGACTTCACCTCAACCACCAAAGATGATTCGGAGTCATGATTAACCATAAAACCACCATTAGGAGAATCTTCCAATCGAAAACCCAAACAAGCCAACCTACGGACATCATTCACTAGGTCTTTCTTGCCCTCTCCAACATGAGACACACTATCCATGGTCATACGACTTAGAGCATCCGCAACCACGTTGGCCTTGGCGGGGTGGTAGAGGACACTCATTTCATAATCTTTCAACAATTCTAACCATTTTCATTGTCGGAGATTCAACTCCTTTTGGGTAAAAACATATTGAAGACTCTTATGGTCGGTATATACATCAATATGAATACCATATAAGTAATGCATCCATATTTTTAAGGCAAACACCATGACCTCTAATTCAAGATCATGAGTTGGGTAGTTCTTCTCATGAACCTTGAGTTGCCTAGAGGCATATGCTATAACCTTCCCGTGTTCCATAAGGACACAACCCAAACCCACTTGGGATGCTTCACAATATACCACAAAACCATTATTACCCTCCGGTAAAGTCAACACTGGAGCGGTGGTAAGCCTATCTTTCAAGATTTGGAAGCTTCTTTCACAAGCCTCTGACCACTAAAATTTCACATTCTTTTGGGTCAAAGTAGTCAAAGGAGATGCAATGGACGCAAAACCATCTATAAACCTCCTATAGTACCTGGATAGACCCAAGAAACTTCTTACGTTGGTTTGAGCCAATGGTCTAGGCCAATTTCTAACCGCCTCGGTTTTTTTTGGATCAACCTCTACACCCTAACTAGAGATGACATGTCCAAGAAACGCCACCGAACTTAACCAAAACTCACATTTGCTATACTTGGAAAATAAATGGTGTTCCTTCAGAACATGTAACACTACTCTCAAATGATCTATATGATCACCCTCATTCTTTGAATACACCAGATGTCATCTATGAAGACAATCACAAAGACATCTAGGTAGAACACCCTATTCATTAGGTCCATAAATGCCACCGGAGCATTAGTCAACCCAAAAGACATCACCCTAAACTCATAGTGACCATATCTTGTTCGAAAGGCCATTTTGGGAATATCTTCATCTCTCACCCTAAGTTGGTGATATCCCGACCTCAAGTCAATTTTGGAAAAGTAGCTTGCCCCTTGGAGTTGATCAAACAAGTCGTCAATCCGAGGGTGAGGATACTTATTCTTAATGGTCACTTTGTCAAGTTGTCGGTAATCGATACACATCCTAAGGGACCAATCCTTCTTCTTTAAAAATAAAACCGGAGCACCCAATGGGGAAATACTAGGTTGAATGAAGCCTTTGTCTAGTAAATCCTTGAGTGGAGCCTTCAACTCTTTCAATTTGTCTGGAGCTATCTGATAAGGAGGAATTGAAATGGGATTCGTTCCGGTAGTAAGTCAATACCAAAATCATTCCCATTCGGGAGGAATTCCGGGAAGATCATTAGGAAAGACCTCCGGAAATTCCCTCACTACGGGGACTAACTAAATGGGAGGAACTTTGGATTCAAAATCTTTGACTTTTACAATATGGTATAAACACCATTTAGAGATCATTTTACAAGCCTTTATTTAAGAAATGATACGACCTCTAGGAAAAGAATTTCCCCCCCTCCACTCTAAGATGGGTTCATTAAAAAAGTTAAACTTGACAACTCTTGTCCTATAATCGATGGAAGGAAAACAAGCATGCAACCAATCCATCCCCAAGATAACATCAAAATCAACCATATCAAGTTCTACTAACTCAACATGAGTAATTCTATTGCCAACATTACAGGACAATTTTTATATACTCTTTTTGCAACCACCAACTCACCTACCGGGGTAGTCACCATAAAAGGTTCATTTAGGATATCATGCAAAATATCAAACTTTCTAGCTACCAAAGGAGTAACAAAAGACAAGGTAGAGCCCGGATCAAGTAAAGCATAAACATCAATAGAGAAGACTTGTACCTTACCGGTCACCACATCGGAAGAACTCTCTTGCTCAGCCTAGAACGGAGAGCATAAAAGCGATTCTTTCTTGGAGCATAAACTTTTGAACCACTTGGTTGTCCACTCCCCTTGTCTTGGCCCTTCAAATTAGGGCTATCTCTAACATTGTGACCATTCTTTTAACAACTAAACCAATCACCCGTTCCAACTAAGCATTAGCCCACACGACCTTTACCACACTTGGTACAAGTAGGCTTCTCACTAGGTGAGTTTCCACTCTTTCCCTTTTACGTCTTAGGCTTAGGCACCCTATCATCACGAGCCTTAGGAAACTTAGAAGGAACTTTATTGGAGAACCTCTTCTTGAATCTAGGCTTGTCTTGAATTTCCAATCTCCCCTTTGAAGAACCACTTTCAAATGACTTGGATCTCTTGGTCTCTCTGTTATTCTTTATCCTTAGTCTACTTTCTTCCACTTGTTGAGCATGAACCATTAGACGGGAAATATTCACATTGTCATGAAGCATAGCCGAACGACATTATTCCAACAAGTCATCGGACACTCCCCTAAAGAAATGACTCATCTAATCCCTTGGGTTAGACACCAAGGATGGAGCATACTTAGATAATTTTTTAAACTTTAAGGAGTAGTTAAGTACACTCATACCTCCTTGACGAAGGTTGATGAATTCTTCCACCTTAGCTTCCCTCAACTCTCTAGGAAAGAACCTATCAAGGAAGGCCCTCTTGAAAATCTCCCAAGTCACCGGACCACCTCTTAGCACCCTATTATCTCTCCATTGGGTGTACCAAATTTGCGTCAAATCTTTGAGTTGATAGGCGGCCAACTCGGCCTTTTTACCCGTAGTCACACCCATAGCAAATAGGATCTTATAGACCTCATCTAGGAAATCTTGAGGGTCTTCATCCACTTTCAACCCGTAGAACAAAGGAGGGTTCATCCTAGTAAAGTCTCTCAAACGAGATGCCATAGTGCTAGCATATTGAGGAACACGGGGTCCAACTTCCCGATTCACTTAGGCCGTCATGGCTTGGACTTGAGAAGTGATGGCATTAGCTTGTGAAGTCATGGATTGGGCCAAATTGAGAAAAGCTGCCCTTATCTCTCCATCGGTCATTGGTGGAGGAACAATCGGAACTTGATCACCCATAGCAACTTTTTCAAGTGGAGGGACTTGATTGTCTTGCGGAGGAGCTTGGTTGTCATGAGCCCCCGCATTAGTAATCCCTTCCTCGGCCTTACGTTCAGCTACTCTTCGAGTATTCATACCTATAACCAAAATAAAAGTCTTAGGTGAAAGCACACATAAAGTAGACTCTAGAGGAACGACATAGGATTACAAGAAGATGAGAATTTCCTAAGCATCATATATCTCTCATTCATAAATGTAACGCGCTTCACAATTATGAATAAGAATCTACATAGACATGGTTTAATGAAATATTCATCCTTAAGATATTCAACCTCATTCTCTGATACCAAGTTTTTCACATCCGGGGAGCACCCCCTAAACGTAACCGGTGTGATCGTCCTCGGAGGACTAAGACTAACCTCTTAGCATTCTTCATAACATATCATAGGTTAAATTGCAAAAATTTTAAAACTTTCTATCTACTTCTACATTGAGGTTTACAGAGACCTCTCGCTTACAAATAATATATATATAGGGAGTTTACATAGACTCCTCTCATTGGAAACACTACATAGGCTTATACTTTTATTTTACATACATAGTATAGCAATATAATCTCATAGGAAGACTAGGATAAGTCTCATATTAAAAAATCTAGAACGAGTACAACATTTGGGCATAGCCCGTAGTTCATTACAACAAAAGCCACATATTGGCTTATACAATAATCGTCTTCTAATGAAAGAGAAGGAACTAAGTTGTCTTTAAGACTAAAACAACATCAATAGCTACATAGTGGCATCGTCCTCGGAAAGTGAGGACCTACCAAACTTGGAGATTGAGAATCCAACTCTTCCTCAATGGCCTTCTAGAATCTCAACGGCCGGAACCTACATTTTGTATAGAACATAGAAACATGGGTTAGTACATCACTTGTACTAAGTATAGGCATATGAACATAAAACATTTGAAACATGAATGAAAAGGGATCATTTCTTTAGAAAACATGCTAAGTCATTATAAAGCCTTTAATGTATATACAAGAGATCATACACAACATAAGAGTCACAATAACACAGGTCATGTTCATAATCAATATAATCCAACATAAGAACCATATCAACCTAAAAAGTTCGATAGTTCATATTAACATGAGCATACAAACCCTTAACAACAATCCCATCCCAAACCTACAAGTGCAATGCTTATGTGAAGCCCCATAACCTTACACAACCAAGTAAACAAGATTGGAGATCATAAGTAATGCTTTGCTACATAATAAATATCACCATAAATATGCATCACTACATATATCAATTTAAACCAATATTATGTTCATCAATATGGTCATCATCATGTAACAGTATCATCATATAAAGTCAACATCATATATTTCATAACATCATACATAAGAACAAACTCCTAGGACTTCTATTAGATCCAACTTGTGCAATGTCTAGGTAGAGTCCCATACGCCTACCCATATTAAGTCAAACCCCTTAAGTCAGCATAGTTAGTGTTCACTTTGTTACTTAATTTTACTTTTGGGAACAATTGCCTTAACCGAAATAGACCATGTGAGCTAAACATGAATTCCGGTGTGATGAACCCTACACAGAAAGAAGGTGATCTTTATCCCTCTACATGCCCATTAGCATTGGAGCCCTCATCTCATTACAAACCATAGGGTGAATGTCCCTCCAAGGGGAGTCAACACCTCATTTGGAACTATAGGGTGAATCTTCCTCTATGGGAAGTCAATACCTCTCATTGTCAAGTTCACTCGATGCTAAGCTAAAGTCCATTTTAAAATGTCTTTAATCCTTTATTATTCATCATATCTTAGTTTAGGTCATAGAAAACTAACACCTTGTATTCCATCGTCATTAGCTCAATAGGAATTGCATGAGAACATCCTTTCAATACAACCCTCATATGTGAGATTAGCATATCATCATCATGTCATAACAAGGTACATAAACAATTTTTACCAACCTTATATCATTACATCTTAACATATTCTCACGTATTCACATAATCAAGACATTTCAATAGCATCATCATACCAACACCTACTTAACCAAATCACAAGATATGCTTCAATTGAACTTCATCACCAAGTACAAGCCATCACAATTGAAGTAAAGGTTTAAGATCACAAAGTCTTACCAATTATCCTTCAAAATCCATAACCATCGGTCTAACCCTTAACCAATCGAATTTCATCCATCAATAGGTGTAATAATATCATACAATAGTAATTAACACAAGAACTAGGTCAATTGTATCATCACTATCCAAGTTAACATCAATTCATAACCTAGGGTTAGGGGAAAAGCGTTCATCATTAATTCTTCAAGAAATAGATCAAAACCCAATAATACATGACCCTAAGTAGTTCATTAACGAATTAGAGTAGTTAAGACAAGTCTAACAATCAATACACCTTTAATTCCCATCAATTTATAAGCAAGATCCAAGGTTTAGGGAATTTGGGGAAAGGGACATGATCCATACGAAATTACCATAATCAACATCAATTACTCAACAATATACACTCAATTAGCCTTAGGTAATCATAATTCATCACAATTAACCATCAATTTTAAGCTTAGAAGAAAACCCATTAGTAGAGGAAAACCCTTGGAATTGTGTGATTTAGAAATCAACTTTGAAAGGACCTCTTGGGGAAAGGAATCCCAAGAGTGAAGAACCCATACCTTAATGAAACTTAATCCACAAAATTTGAGAAGAAAAGTTGAGAACTTGGTCTTCTTCTCCAAGCTTCCTTGATACTTCAATAGAGGTTGAGTTGAAAGAGAAAGTATAGAGAGGTGGGAGATTTTGGATTTTGATTTGGGAATTTAATTTGAGTGAGTGAAAATGGCTTAAAACTGATCTAATACCAATATGTACTCATATCCTAAATTACTCAAAAGACCCCTCACTTAATTGGGTCTTTTTGAGAAGTCAAATTGACTTAAAAACGACGTAAACGAATCTGGGAAGTGGATACATGTCGTTGGGGCAATTTTATATCTTGTTTTTGAATATCCGGGTTGAGGCAGTGGACCTTGTGGAGGCCCACATCGCAAGGAAAGTTTTTCCCTTCCTTGTGTTTGCTGCGCGACGTGTGGCTGACTCCACATCTTGGCTGCCACAAGCTGCTTTGGCAACTTTGTCGCCAATGTTTGGGTCCTCCTCAAGGACCCTTCAGGCGGTCCTTGGGTAGTATTATTGGACGTTTGGACTCTATATACTATATTATACCTATTTAAAGTCTTTTTACAAGTTTTAGACGTCATATGACACCCCCAAACCGTCACACAACATAGGGACGTCTACTAGTTCAATTTTGCTAGTTTCCGAATGTCATGGACGTTTCTTGACGTCTTGACTCTAAAACTTCCTAAATAACTTATAACAATTATTTTAGGTCCTAAAATAGTGTTACCAACCTTATACCGTCATGTGAGGCTCTAGATTAGGTCATGGACTTTCGGAGTGTTACATTAATTAATGATTTGACTTGGGTAAGTTTTAGTTATGTTTCTAGGCTTAAGATGACGAAAACCTCACGGTTTAGGGTCAAAAAAACGTATCTTAGGGGTCCAACGAAGTAGTAAAAGACCAAAAGACCCCTGAAATAATTGTTGTAGGAACAGTCGACGACCTGGATTGACAGGCCGTCGTTCAATCGACGGTCCGTAGTTTGAGTCTGCTCGATAGGCCTTCACTAAAATGGGCATAAAGTTTTACTCGGAGGTTGGATTTTTGCAAACTCACTGGCCTTGGAAAGATAATTCAATTATATATCATATCATAGGACGTATGACACCTAATTCATTTTTAGATAAAAGTTATGACCATTTGAAGTTGACCCAACAACAATTTCCCCCTAACTAACTGCTAACCTTCACCTACTGTAAGACCTACATGTTTTAGATCGAACGATGGTCCCCGCTGGTAGTCCATATTTCATGTCAGATTCTGGGTAACAAGAGTCTTGATCCACGAACACAGACCAAGGACCATAGTCTGACTTACAGACCGTCGGTCTGTTCATGGGTCGAGACTTAATCGATTTTCTGAGCTAAATTTTGGGAGGGCTACAGTGGTGAACAAAGAACCCACATTACGGGCCGTAGATCAGACTAGTGTCCGTAGATTGTGACCATCGATTGCACCTGCAATTTTTTGGAAAAGATGATTTCTGGTCTGTTTTGGATATGAGGTGTTACATTATCTCCCCCTTAAGAACATTCATCCTCGAATAAAGACTATAGTAGCTTAAATAGAGGGAGAGAGCTGCAATCCCTACTACTAAACACTGAGAATTGAGTTTCAAGCTGAATTGAGTTCCAAGGAAATACGCTGAAAATGCAAGTACAAACTGAGGGACCATGATTCAAAGGCTGAATTCACGCATGATGACTAAAAAACTAAAGAGGCATTATTACCTCAAGATGGAGTGGAATCGGAAAGAAAGAGGTGAGGATACTTGGCTTTCATGTCTGCTTCTTCTTCCCAAAGTAGCTCCCTCTATGGACTGACTCCTCCATAAAACCTTGACTGAAGCGACTTCTTTGTTTCTTAACCTTTTAATCTGAGGCTCAAGAATATCAACTGGTACATCTTCATAAGAAAGACTATATTTCACAGTTACACTCTCTAATTGAACTACAGAGGGTGGATCACCCACACAAATCTTCAAAAGTGAGATATGGAAGACCAGATGCACTACTGTTAATTATACTGGCAACTCTAACTCATATGCCACTTTGCCAACCCTAATCAAGATCTTGTAAGGGCCAATGTATCTAGGACTGAGCTTCCCTTTCTTGCCAAATCTCATCGCCCCTTCATAGGTGACACTTTTAAGAAAACCCAATCATAAACTTGGAACTCTAGTTCCCTTCTCATTACATCTGTATAAGATTCTGACGACTTTGGCCTGTCTTAAGTCTATCTCTAATGAGTTGCACTTTTTCCATAGCATAGACGACTGAAGTTGTCCCTATAAAAGTTGCTTCACCTACTTCAAACCAACCAACATGAGACCTACATATACACCCATACAGTGCCTCATAAGGGGCCATCTGAATTCTGGAGTGGTAGCTATTGTTGTAGGTGAACTCAATAAGAGGAAGGTGATCATCCCAACTACCCTTTAAATCGATCACACAAAATCTCAACATATCCTCTAGGGTCTGAATGGTACGCTCTGCCTATCTATCCATCTGCGGATGATATGTCGTACTAAGGTTAACTTGAGTACCAAGACCCTTCTGAAAAGATAATCAGAAATGAGAGGTAAACTAAGGACTTCTATCTGAGATGATAGAAAAAATAAACCCATGAAACCTCACAATTTCAATAATGTAAAGCTTGGCATAGTCTTCCGCTGAATCTATAGTCTTGACCGCCAAAAACCGAGAAGACTTAGTCATCCTATCAACTATCACCCAAATAGAGTCAAGTTTGCTGCTAGTACGAGGTAACCTAGTGATGAAATCTATATTGATCACTTTTCACTTCCAAGTAGGAACGTAGATCTCTTGAGTCATACCCCCCGGTTTCTGATATTCTACTTTGACTTTCTGGTATTTGGGCACTTACTCACGAAATCTGCTATATCCCTCTTCATGCCATTCCACCAATAGACTTTCCGCAGATCGTGGTACATCTTAGTGGCACTGGATGAATAGAATATCTGGAGTTATTGGATTCTACAAGAATATGATGTCTCAACTCGCCCACATCAAGAACACGCAATCTACCCTGGTAGCGAAGTACACTATCTCCCCCTTCGGAGAAAACCTCCACGCTCTGATTATGGAATGCACCCTTAAGTTCAAGAAAGATTGGATCATTGTCTTGGTTTTCCTTAACCTCCACTACCAAATAAGATTCTGTCCCATTCTTAACTATTACACCACTGTGTGATATGCTCATAAGGCGAATTCCCAAGCCAGCAAGCATGTGAACATCCTTCACTAGTTCCTTCCTTTCTTCCTCAACATAGGCAACACTACCATAGATAATCTGTTAAGAGCATCTGCTACTACATCCGCCTTACCACGATGATAATGCACACTCATATCATAATCCTTAAGGAACTCAAGCCATCTCCTCTGGCAAAAATTCAAATCTTTCTGGGTGAACACATTGAAGGCTCTTATGGTCAGTGAACACATCTACATGAACACCATACAAGTAGTGTCTCCAAATCTTGAGTGCAAACACCACTGCTGCAAGCTCGAGGTCATGATTTGGATAGTTCTTCTCATGCGCCTTAAGTTATCTAGAAGAATAAGCTATAACCTTATCTCGCTGCAGCAATACACAACCTAGGCCAACTCTTGATGCATCACAATAGATCACATAACCATATGAACCCTCTGGTAGAGTCAAAACAGGAGTTGTAGTCAATCTAGTTTTCAATTCTGCAAAGCTTTTCTCACAATCATCTAATCATTGAAACTTGACCATCTTCTGAGTAAACCTAGTCAATGGTGAGGCTATGGATGAAAACACTTCCACGAACCTTCTGTAATAACCCTCTAGACCTAAGAAACTTCTGATATTTGTAGCAGAGGTACGTCTGGCCATTATTTCACTGCTTCTATCTTCTGTGAATCCACTCGGATCCCCTCGCTAGACACAATGTGACCAAGGAAAGAAACAGATTGCAACCAGAAATCGCATTTGCTAAACTTAGAAAATAATTGACTATCTTTGAGAGTTTGCAGAATAACTCTCAAATAACTAGCATGTTTTCCTCATTTTTAGAGTAAATAAGGATATGATCAATAAAGACAATAACAAACAAGTCCAAGTACTGTTTGAACACTCTATTCATCAAATCCATGAAGAGCATTTTTAAGTACAAATGACATAACTACAAATTCATAATGACCATACCTAGTTCTAAAGGCTATTTTTGGAATGTCACTATATCTGACACTAAGCTGAGGATAACCCGATCTGAGGTCTATCTTTATGAAATGGCTAGCACCCTGAAGTTGGTCAAACAAGTCATCCATCTTGGGGATGAGATACTTATTCTTGATTGTGACCTTGTTAAACTGTCTATAGTCAATGCACATCCTGAGAGAACCATCTTTTTTCTTTACGAACAACACTGGTGCACCCCATGGCAAAATACTAGGTCTGATGAAGCCCTTATCTAGAATTTCTTTCGACTGATCTTTCAATTCCTTAATCTCTACTGGAGCCATTCTGCAAGGATGAATGGAAATAGACTAGGCATCTAGAAGGAGGTCAATTCCAAAGTCAATTTCCCTTTTAGGAGGAACTCCAGGAAGATCTTCTGGAAACACTTCTGGAAACTCAGTGACTACTGGAACTGACTCAAGAGTTGGGGTTTCAGAGCTATCATCCTTAACCTGAACTAGATGATAGAGATAACCCTTAGAGATCATCTTTCTGGTCTTAAGGTAAGAAATGAATCGACCCATAGGCGCTAAGGTACTACCCTTCCACTCTAAGATTGGTTCATTTGGAAACTGAAAACGAGCAATCCTAATTCTACAATCGACTGAGGCATAACAGGAATGTAACCAATACATGCCTAGAATGACATCGAAGTTTACCATTTCTAACTCTACAAGATCTGCTAAGGTGACTTTTGAGAGACTGTGACAAAGTATTTTCTGTATACCCGTCTAGCTATAACTGGGTCACCAACTGGAGTAGAGACTGAGAAAGGTTCTGAGAGAGTTTCAGGACTAACACTGAATTTGACTTCTATGTAAGGAGTTACAAAAGAAAGAGTAGCCCCTAGATCTAACAATGCATAAACATCGAGGTCAAAGACTCATAATGTACCAGTGACTACATTAGGAGAATCTTCCTTATCCTAGAAAGCCTGAAGAGCATACAACCTGTTCTGGCAGTGACCGCCACCTGTACTAGATGAGCTACCCTACTGAGTTGGGCGACTTGCTGATGCTGCTGAAGTTGAAGATTGAGTTTTACCACTATAACCTCCTTGACCTTGTCTAGAAGGAAAATCCATTAACATGTGACCAGACTGACCGCACCCAAATTAGCATTCCTTTCCTGCGAGGCACTTACATGGATGGTTCTTACTACACTTAAGGCAAAGTGGGTCAGTATTGGTCCTGAAACACTTCTCTGAGACTTAGATCCCGGTGCCCTAACCTTCTGATCATACTTGTTCTTGGAGGATGGAACACTAGCTTATGAAGGGGCTAGGGATGAAAATTTCTGCTAACTCTGAGAGCGATTTCCCCCACCCGATTTCTTCTAAGAATAGTCATAGTTCCCAGTCCTACCCTTCTAATTTTCCTTGGCCTGTTCCCTAAGATTATCACCCTCAACCTGCTGAGCATGAGTCATAAGCCTAGAGATGTTCATTCTCCCAGTAACATAGCATTTCTGCACTCCATTTTCACCAAATCTGACACTCCTTACAACAAATTATTCATCTGATCCCTGGAGTCAGCAACCATGTGAGGATCGTACCTGATAAATTGGTTAAACTTGAGCCCATACTCTTGGACCGTCATGTTACCCTGACTTAAGTTTATAAATTCCTGGGCCTTTGCTTCTCTCAACTATATTGGAACAAACCTGTCCAAAAAGGTCTCACTAAAGTAATCCCAAGTAATAGGAGCTGCATCTGTACCCCTATTATTCTTCCACTGAGTGTACCAGATATGAGCAACCTCTTTCAGCTGGTATGATGCCAACTCAACCCGATCATTTCCAGTGACCTGCATCACCTCAAAGATCTTCTTGATATCCAAGAAATTGTGAGGATCTTCGCCAGTTTACGATCCTAAAAACTCATGCGGATTCATCCTAACAAAGTCATAGACCCTTGCTGCTGCTGATCCACCATTAACATTAGGAGCTTGGACCCGTTGATTGTTTTGGTTGGCAACACACTGAGCCAACATCTGAATGGCATTCTTGAATTCAACATTGGAGACTTCCTGATCTGGGACTAGAAGATCTGCATTTGCATTCCTGGTATTCACATTCCTGGCGTTAGCTCTACGAGGAGGCATGATCTGAAACGTAGAACGTCGGGTTAGAATGAAATTAGATTATACCTTACGCACGATAGAAGTAACAAGAAAGTGAAGTTTTTTCCTAAAACACTTCATAGCCTCCCTCTCATTAGATGTCGTGTACTTCATACCCATGAAAAGGACTTTACTTAGTGCGACTTTTCAGACATCCTAGGACTCTTGAACCTAGTGCTCTGATACCAAATTTGTCAAGCCCCGAGCTGCCCTTGAGACGCAGACACGGGACCTAGGACCATAAGTGATCCCAATCTAACCCTGCTGGCTTGATCATGAGCATACTAAACATAATAAACTGATGCGGAAGATAAATCATAATTAAAATAAAAAGATGGGGAATACCCATATGCTATATTATGATAAATGAAAACAATGATGAGTTTAATACAAGAATATATTAACTCAATAAAAAATGGAATCTAACTATGTCTGAAAATAGCCTCTAACTTACTAGAAATGCTAGGAATGGCCCAAGTTAAGTCTAGAAAAGTTTGAATCTAAAAGGCTAAAAATACTGAAATAAACTCATGACTATTGTCCTCGAAGAATGAGGACTCACCACTGATTCTACTGGAATGGAGATCGGAAATTGATCTAAGCGTGATCTGGATGGTGAGAAGCTGAACCTACATCACGAGAAAATATAGTGCACGTATGCATTAGTACTTGAAAGGTACTGAGCATGTAAGATAGAGTAAAGATGAAATAATACATAACTGAAGAAGCACAAAAGCAAGTATAATATTCTGAACATGATCTATTGAATACTGATCTAACTTGATGCAATGACAAAATTTATAACATGCTGAGACTGAATACTAACTGAACTATAAATATGGTCAATGCAATAGAGTCTAACTGAACTGTGGAAGATACTAATAACCGACAATAAAATCACATGAGCTAAATGTGGAGTCCGATGTATACTCCCCATTGAGAGGACCCAATATACCCTGCCAGAGGTATAAAGGCATGTTGGCATGATCACTAAGTTGATGCCCACACAAGGGACTTACAACGTACTTGGCTAGTAGTTCTTGGACTATTTGGGTATGCTAAACCCTAGTCCAACTCGGTATTATGCTACTCCCAATAAATTAAGTGATTGACATATTTTGATTAAATTTCTATAAATATTGGATAGCTTAAAACTGAACATGCAAACTGAGAATGCAACAATTAATCTGAAAATGATGTTTTAATAAATGTATTAATAACTGAGGCATGTATAACTGAATAACTGAAATGTCTGACCTAACATATGTAATTCAAGAACTAAAGAAATACATAGCTAGGGATCTGAAATTCATGCCATAATATGAGTAATAACACGGTAATCTGACTTCGAACATATAACTAACTAATTCATGATATTCTATTGAAGTTTTAGAAACCCTAGGTCTAATCATGATATAGGAATCAAGAATATGACTAAAAGCTAGGGACCCAATGGGTGAAAGGAACCCACTAGTGAAATACCACATACCTGGTGATGAAATCTACGGAGAAATCTTTAGATTTCAGGGCTGGAACTGATGGAACCTTTTGCATTCTTGAAGTAGGGTTCTTGACCTTTTTCTGCTTTCTTGCTTCTAATTTTCTATGTTTTGATTAATGATTCTTAGGTAAGTTTCAGTTATGTTTCTTGGCTTAAACGACTAAAATGTCATGATTTAGGGTCAAAACGACGTATCTTAGGTTTCTAATAAAGTAGGAATAGACTAAAACACCCCTGAAATAATTGTTGTCAGAGAAATCGATGACCTAGACTGACAGGCCGTCGTTCAATTTATAGTCCATCATTTGGGTCCGTCATTTCAGTCTGCTCAACAGGCCTTTACTAAAATGGGCATAAATTTTTACTCGGAGGTCAGAATTTTGCAAACTCGGTGGCCTTGAAAATATAATTCAATTATGTATCATATCACAGGTCATATGACACCTAATTCATTTAGGGATAAAAGTTATGACCATTTGAAGTTGACCTAACAACAATTTTCCCCTAACTGGCTACTAACCTTCACCTAAGTCAGACCTAATGACTATAGTAGAATGACGGTCCATGCTGGTCGTCCGTAGTTCATGTCAGAGGTTGGATAACAAAAGTCTTGATCCACGAACACAGACCACGGCGCGTAGTCTGATTTACGGACTGTCGGTCTATCCATGGGTCGAGACTTTGTCAATTTTCTGAGCGGTGTTTTGGGAGGGTTACAATGGTGAACCATGGACCCACAATACTGGACATAGATCAGACTACGGTCCGTAGATTGTGACCGTCGATTGCTCATGTAATTTTTCTGAATAGCTGATTTCTGGTCTATTTTGGATATAGGGTGTTATACAACCCTCCATAACGGCCCCTCCCCGATGGAGCTAAACCTTCCCTAGTGGCTTGCACGGAGATAGAAAGTCATAATTTGTGTTCAAACTCTCATTTCACAACACAACTTTAACCGTTAAAATTCAAAAACTATATGTTTACGCTAAGATCAGTTTTGGGAGTTCTACTCGCCTGAATTCATTTTCGTAAAGCTGTACGGGGTCCCTAATATCTTTTCTATTCACTCATGTGATCAATTCATAACTATTCTATATTTATTTCCAGATTTCCGTACACCTCATCTTACTCAAATTTCACCCGTATCTGGATTAGGCTAGGAATTTCGAAGTCACTACTCAAAGTTTTTGGCCCAATTTCTTTCCCCATTAACTTTTCCATAATTACGGGAACATGTCGCTACAATAGATATCAATTTACCCATCACCCGTCTACGAGTGATAAATTAGGAAAAATTGGCTAAAGTAAGGGTAGAGTAGTACCTGAATCATCGAACAGATGGGATACTTGTCTCGGATGTCCTTCTCAATTTTGCGAATAACTTTCTCTACTGGATGATGCCTCTATTTAATTTTCACGGACTTTATATCCTTGTCCCTCATCTTTCAGACATCCTGATAAAGGATTGCAACCAGTTCTTCCTTATACTGAGGGTCTTTGTCTAACAAGACGGAGTCCAATTTTATGATATAATCCCCTGCCCTATGATACTTCTTCAACATGGACGCTTGACACACTAGATGAACTCTAGATAGGCTAGGCAGTAAAGCCAATCTATAAGCAACTGGCCCTACACGATAGAGAATCTCAAATGGGCCAATGTATAGCGCAGTAACCTTTCCCTTCTTGTCGAATCTTATAACCCCCTTTATGGGTGACACTTTTAGAAGGACTAGCTCACAAGCCTGAAATGTCATGTCTCTTACCTTACGACATGTATACTATTATGTCAATTGTGGGCTGCTAGAAGCTTAGCTTGGATGCTTCTTACCTTATCCCAATCATCTTTCACCCAGTCAACTCCCAAAGGTTTCACATATCCAGCCTCAAACCATCCCATGGGTGATCTACATCCTCTCTTATAAAGTACCTAAAACGGCGCCATGTCAATGCTGGAGTAGTAACTTTTATTATCGGAGAACTCACACAAAGGTACGAACTAATCCCAATGTCCTCAAAAGTCAATCACACATGCCTTTAACATGTCCTCTAACACTTGAATAGTTCTGTTTTATTGTCCATCCGTTTGTGGATGAAAGGTCGTACTAAAAGTGAATTGAGTACCAAACACCTCATTAAATTTTCCCCAAAACATTGATATAATATTTCCCCAAAACTTTGATGTGAGCTACGTACCACAGTCCAAGATGATAGAAAGGGGCACTCCATGCAACCTCACTATCTGATTCACATACACCTTAGCCAATTGTTGCGCGTTATAATCCACTCTAAATGGAATGAAATGGGATGACTTAGTTAGTCTATCAAACAACCACCCAAATGGAATAAAATTTCCCAATATTTTGGGAAGATCAACCACAAAATCCATTGCTATACTTTCCCACATCTATTGAGGGATTGACGTTCACTGGGGAAAACTGGAAAGTCTTGGTTCTCTTACTTTACATGTTGACAGTTTTGGCACTTAGCCCAAACTCATCTTTGCCCTTCTCATGCTAGACCACCAATAAATTTGTTTCAAATCTCTGTACATCTTGGTCACACCCGTATGAATGGAATGCTATAAACCATGAGACTCTGCCAATATCTTCTGAATTAAGTCATCAACTTGTGGAACACAAATTCTTCCCTTATAACTGAGAAAACCACCCTCTTCGAGAGCCACATCTTGAGCTTTGCCAGAAATTTCCTTCCTTATGAGCTCATTCAAATTGTCATCCTCAAAATGTTTGGCCTTGATCTTCTCAATAAAGGTAGGCCTAACCTCAATATTGGCTAACACCCAACCTTTCTCCGAGATGCCCAAGTTCATGAAGTTAGACTCCAAGGTTTGAATCTCCTTGGCCAGAGGTAACTTGGATACACCAAAGAAATCTAGTCTACACATACTCACTGTCTTCCCGCTTAATGTGTCTGTCACCACATTAGCCTTACCCGAATGGTAACATCATAATCCTTGATTAACTCCATCCACCTTCGTTGTCTCGGATTAAGGTCCTTGAGTATGATGGTCAGTAAATACCTCACACTTGAAACCATAACGGTAATGCCGCCAAAACTTGAGGAAAAACACTACTGTTGCCAACTCCAAATCATGTGTTGGGTAGTTCATCTCATGCACCTTCAATTGCAGTCGATGCATAAGCTATTACGTTTTTATCCTGCACTAACACCACCGAAACCCGAATGTAAAACATCATAGAAAACAATTAAAATTTTACCATCTACAAGTAGTGCCAAAATTGGTGTTGTGCATAGAAGAGTCATGAGATTTTGAAATATTTCTTCATATTTGTGAGTTCATTCGAACGGTACCTCATTTTAGGTCAGTCTCATCATATGTGGGGTGATGGAAGTAAAATTTCTCACAAATCGGCGCTAATAGATGGTGAGCCCCCACAAAACTCCTAATTTCAGTCATAGAGCAAGTTCAGACCCAATTTTTAACTTCTTAGATATTTTAGGGATCTACCATTACCCCTTTCTATGAAACCACATACCCTAGAAAGGAAACTGAAGTCAACTAGAACTCACACTTAGAATATTTGGCATATGACCTTTGTCGCCCATGAACACCCAAAACTGTATGAATATGGTTGATTTTCTCTTCCTTACTCTTCGGATAAACAAAGATTTCATAAATAAAGACAACAAAAAGGAATATAGGAATAGCTTGAACACACCAATCATCAAACTCATGAAATCTACAGGCGCATTGGTCAACCCAAATGACATAACTAAAAAGTCATAATGCCCATAGCGGGTCCTGAATGCCATTTTTGGTACATCCTCAAGCCTAATATTTAACTGATGATAACTAGACCTTAGATCAATTATAGAGAAAACTGATGCACACTGCACCTGGTCAAAGAGATCATCTATCTAGGGAAACATATACTAATTTCGAATGGTGACCTTTTTCAATTGTCGATAGTCTATGCACACCCTTATACTACCATACTTATTCACAACAAACAAGATAGGAGAACCCCACGAGAAAACACTAGAACAGATGAATCCTTTATCAGGAAGATCCTGGATTTGAGCTGTAGGCTCTATCAATTGTACCGTAGGCATCTTATAAAGAGGAATGGAGATGGTGCGAGTAACAAAAATTGTCACGACCCCGACCACCATGATTGACACCCACACTATTCCTTCGGTGCCAAAACCACCACTACAAACCAACTAAATAACTTAATGAAAACTAAAACATTTAAAAATATGGAAGCAGATTTAAATGAAGATTAAAAATGGAGTTCACATATACTCAAAAAAGTTAATAAAACAACTAACATAACTATTACAAAAAGTCACCCCTAGAACCTACAAGCCATTGTACAAACCTCTAAAGTTCAACTAGTATAAGAAAATCTGGGTACAACCCCAAAAATAACATACAAATAATATCTAAACACTCGACTGAGTCCGAAGAGAATGGACTAAAAAAATAGAGGATCCATGGCAGTCTTAATGTAATGACCCTAAAATGGAGTAGGAAGAACTAGAGCTTCATATGGTGTTTTAGATGTTGGTAACTTTATTAAAATGATAAAAATGTCTTTTGAAGTTTAGTTTAAATATTTTTGGGGTCGAACATCAAGGAACAACTATAACATCCGTAAACTAGTCATTAGAACTAGTGTGTCCTAGTGTCTTATCGTTGAAGTTTGGAGTGTCGTTTGGAGGTTAAATTAAAGGTAAATATTTCACGTACTTAGAAAATAATTCTTAGGGGTTAAACGTCTGGGGACGACTACCAAAGTACCACCCTAAGGGTCCTTCAGGAGGACCCTAAGTTCAAACCCCAAGCTACCAAAATGTGGTGACCGACGAGAGCAAACAACGAACTGTAGATTAATCTACGACTCGTGGACTTGCTCTGTAGGCCAAGAGTTAGTCTTTCTCTACCATTTTATATGCCTCTATCCCAAACCATGGATTGACAACACGAGCAATCAATAAATTCATGATATGTGGATTGGACCCTTGGATGGGAACTAGTTTGCTGGTGCAAGTTACGACAAAGAGAGGGGTGAATTGGTAAATTCACCGAAAACTCCTATTAATGTATTGACGGTTATTTTAGGTTTATGACCGTATTTTAATTGTATGAAAAGTTCTTAAACTTATTTTAGACTTTATTATTTTCAAAAACCACAAAATTAGAATCCTTTCTTCTCTAAAACCCTCTAACAAGGAAAACTCCATTAGAGGATGCTATAGGAGTTACCTCTAGAGAAAATGCGGACTTGGATTCCTATCAATTAAAAGAGGTTGCTCAGTTTTGTTTCACTCAATGAAGGGAAAATAGGCCTATAGGAGCGGTCCTATAAAATAGGAAGAGCTTAAGAAGGCGTTTCTTGGTTTGTACATTCCCTGTGAGAAGAGGGAGGTGAAGATTGAGGAGTTTATAAACTTTAGGCAAGGTAGCATAAATGTTGAGGTGTATTCCTTCAAGTTTACCCTATTGTCTATGTATGCCCCATCTTTGGTGTCTAACCCTAAAGATGAGATGAGTAGGTTTGTTTCCAGTGTATCCGACATTGTTAAGGAGGAGTATCGTACAACAATGCTCCATGATGATATGAATCTATCTAGACTTGTTGTGTATGTTACCAAATCTAATGAAGAGTGTCGTACGACAATACTCCATGATGATATGAATCTATCTAGATTTATTGTGTATGCTCTATCTATTTATGAGTCTAAACATAAGAGGATGAATAGGGACGTGAAGAGGAGTAGTTCCGATGAGCAACGTAAACCTAGGTTCAAGAAGAGAGCTCCAAACCAAGATTCTTTGAGTGCTCCTATGGGTAACCATGAGATAGGTTGTAGATCTCAAATTGCTAACCTATTTTCCACAATTGTGGAAAGAAACATTTTGAAAAATTTCTTTCCTGTACTAGTGGGTGCTATGGTTGTGAAAAGAATAATCACCAAGTGAAAGATTGTCCTACTCTTACGTCTAGAGGAAGGGACTTCAAGAAAGCTTCTCTTAATGAAAAAAATCCTGATTCTCTAAAGAAGACTCATTTCTATGCACTTCAAGATAAAGAGGGCAAGTGAGCTTATCCGGATAAAGGCACCGATAAGTAATAGTCCCTTTTTTTTTGTAAGTGTGGTATTGATATTCCATATGTTGTGTGCATGGTAGCCTTTGATGGGTTTTTCCTTAAGTGGGGGATAGCATAATGAAGAGTAAGGTTATGAAAGTTCCTTACCCTTAACTATTTCCCTTCTATTTGTTACTCAAGCTTGAGACCTAGAGTTTCCTTGTAGCTTGTCTTATGTTTTGAAGTCATGAGCATTAATGAGTTTTCCATGGATTCTTTATGTTATGCATGTTTTAGTTGAATTCTTGTTTAATGAGAAAAAAAGAGTTTTCATGAATGAGTTCTTCATGTTGATGTGCATCTAGTATGATTTACCTAATTGCTTCATGAGGTTAAATGTTGAACATGCTCAAATATATTATCGAAAAAGTTGCATAAATTGCCTAAAATGGTTGTAATGAGTACAATGTGATTTGGAGAAGAAGTTCGTCAAATGAAATGAAGAATGTGAAGTTTTGGTGCATAATGAGTTTGTAAATGTAGTTCCTACTTGCTTGTTGTGTTTTGACCTTGTTAATGTGGAATTGATGTTTCCTCCTAGTTGTGTGCCTATATCTTGATGTTGCATGCTTTATTTTAGGCTGCTAATATTGTGTCACTACTCCTAATGTGTTTAAAGTGTCATTCGAGGACGAATGTTCTCAAGTGGGGATAATGCAATGATCCTAAAATGGAGTAGGAAGATTTAGAGCCTCTGTAACAACCCTAAAAATGAATAAGATAAATGCTTAAGTTGTCAAGAATGCTTGCGATTAGATCAAGGTTCACATGGATTGATACGCGTAGAACCAGACCTCAGAATCCTTACTACGACCAAGCCAACTAACTTGGGGAGTTAATTGAGCTTGTAAAGGTTGGAACCAACCATGTGAGGCTCTCGAAAACGAAGATTTAATCGAAGGAGTCTTTACCGGAATTAAAAAGAAGAAATCTTGAGTTTTGAGGGTCCAGGGGTAAAATGGTCTTTTCCAGGCCAAGGGTAATATTGTAATTACCCTAAGGAATTAATTAATTAATTAATTAATTTAATTAAAGAATCAATTCGGGTTGGGTTGACCCGGAATGATCCATCTCGCAAAAGGGGCACTCTACCCGAGTTCGAACCCCATTGGAAGCATCAAATTAATGATTTAATTGATGATTAAAAATCTGATTTTTTCAAGGGCATAATGGTCCTTTCACTAAGCTAATTAAATCAGGTTTTTATTTAAATTAATAAGGAGTCCTAGTTTGACTAATTCCCAAACTAAAACTCCTATTATTTGTCTACTCTCTCACGATCTTTCTCTCATGTTTCATCACTCTCTCTCATGATTGGTTTCTGCCCAAAACAACAAAGAACTGAAAATACATCAAGAGTTCTTCACACTTGAAGAACTCACATGAAAATTTGAAAAAAACAAAGTAACCAAAAACGTCAAGGCAAAAAGAGGTTGTTCGTCGAGTGGTGTGTACGTTGAGGAGGTTTGGACTGATTTTGGAGAAGGTTTTGGGCAGCAAATTCACGTTTAAACAAGCAAATTAAGGTATGGGTTTCTTCTCTCTTGGTCCCTTTCCCAAGAGGCCCCTTACGATTCAAGATATTCACTCCGAAACTAGGGTTGTTCCCCGTTGCATGTCCTTGTCACTAGCTCCCAATAATTTCGTAGGTTGGGTTTGTTTGCTGGTAGATTTAGGTATGTGTGATGTTTTTATGTTGAATGTGAATATGTTTATGTGAGTGAAATCACGAAAATGACAACCAATGTGTAATCGAAAAAAAATGTGTGTGTGTGTGTGCACGTTGGCAGTGAGTTTTAGCCACTGTTTTGGAGAAGTAAAAAGGCATGTTATTTCTTGTATTTTATGTGCTAAAGTTGTGCATAATGTGATGTTCATATGGTGTGTGAAGTTACAAATTTTGAGTGAAAACTCTTGACTAATGTAACCCCTAAACTACACCTAACTATACACTAAATGCTTGGTGAATTGCCCTAAGAAACTAGCATGAAAAGGTTGATGAAAGGAAGCTAAAGTTGGGATTAAATTTCCAGATTGTGTCTTCTAGTTTCGGTCAACAATGAGGTTAAAATCTGGGTTTTTAAAGTGAAAATAAAATAAGTGAGGTCAATGGGAATTGAAACTAGGACCTCACATGTTAAAGAGGCTAAAAACGTGAAGGGGCTGGGGGTAATCAAACCTGGCTACTGGAATTCGCGACAAAGAAAAAGAAAATGGGTCTGGGGGGAATCGAACTCGCGACACTGGAGGAGAAAGAAGAGAAAAATAAATTAAATAAATAGATGGGAGGCGTGGGATTCGAACCCACGACCTCCAGGCAGCGAGTGAAAGAGGAGAAAATAAATAAAAGAAAACATGAGGCGTGGGAATCGAACCCACGACCTCAAGGCTGAAAAGGAGAAGGCGAAATTAACTAAAGAAATAAAGTGAGGCTGTGGGGGTTCGATCCCACAACCTCACTGCCACTCGCCTAACTTAATTAAAAATAAAGTTAGTAGGCTGTGGGGGTTCGAACCCACCACCTCACAGCCTCAGCGAAATTAAAGTTTAAATAAGGAGGTTGTGGGAGTTCGAACCCACAACCTCCCTATTCCAGCGAATAAATAACAAAAAAATAGAAGAGGCTGTGGGGATTTGATCCCACAACCTCTTGGTTTGGGCGAAAAGGGCAATGAGATGTTAATTAAAAATAAAAGGGGTTGTGGGGGTTCGAACCCACAACCCTTCGGCCAACTTAAGGGGAAAATTAAGTAGAAAATTAATGATACAATGTTAATGGTGGAATTTAATCTAGAGTTCTAATGTTATGAATATTAAAAATAAAATCAATGAAAAATGTAAATGATAACCATGTGATTCAAACTTGGGTTTCCTTGCCCAAACTTCCGTATTGATACATAAGTCATACGTGAACAACATATCCAAGAATAATGCCACCTACTTAGATCGAAATCAAGATCTTGGCATATATACAAGATACATAAATCTTGTACTACATAATCTTAGGAATGTATGAATCACTTAACGAATTATGAATAAAGCCTCATGACTTGTGTGTATAGACTCATAAGTCTAGTATACGTTTAAAAGTAAGTGAACCTAAGATGTATGTACTGAATGATGAAATGAACAATGAAATGATGAAACCTAGAAGGGTTAAGTAAGGGTATGAAACACACCAATAGCCAAGTATATTGGCATATGATGAAATGAACATTCACGTAAAATAAGGTGAGTAATTATGAAGAGTAAATGTGCTAATGACAATGAATGTGGTGACAACATGATATGAGGCTAATGCAAATGATGAGAGCAATCTCAAACGAGCCTAAGTAAATGTTACCAAAACGTACTCACCTATGAGAGTGTAAAGTTAATGAGGAGACCAGTCTCTATGAACACTCTAATGAAAGTATTGAGATTAACACACTTAATACTAATGATGAGATGAGAAATCATCTATTGAGCTATGATGTCCTCATACTAGAAGCCAACTTCCATGACGTATGAGTTGAATGTAATGGAACTTTATATTGAGCACCGATGGACTAGCTATGAGCGGTGATACCTTCTTTCTGGAAGGGCGGAGGTTCACGTAACTCTCATGAGATGAGACTGTCCGGCTTGCCGGGTATGGGTCTCCTTATATCTCCTAGTCTTTGAACCTATACTGCCAATATAGGGATCTGGCGGGGGTTAAATTCCCATGTACACTAGCATGTTTTGGGTAACCTTGGCCGGTGATTCCATCTCTATTCGGTGTGGGGGAGACACTGGATTTCATGACGCTCACATGATCTATGTCGGTTAAAGTTAAAGTTCCCAATGAATGAATGAGGTCAGCCTCAAATGAAGCACATAATAAATTGAATGATACCAAAGGTGTTAGGATAGGATAATCAAGAGGTGAGCTAGACTCAGGTAATGACATTAGGTTATTTTTGATCATTGCACAACAAATCCGATGAAAGTCTTAAACTACACCCTAGGTATAGCTGGTGTTCACACTGGCCTATGAACGAAATGAAATGAAGTACGTATGAATAAATGAAGCAGACTCTCTGTTTGCTAATGAAGACTCCCTAGTTGAGGTCCCATATGTTGAGCCCTCATTTTAGAAAGTCTTAATGTCAAGTCCATGATTCCAAGGTCTCATGGCATATGAATGAATGATATGAAAGAAGCTATGTGTTCTATGCTATGTGCTATGATATGTGCTATATGTAAGATGTTATGTGCTGTGTGCAATATGATACTTATGATGATACATGTTACTCTTATGGCATGACTTTCCTAATCCAAATTTGGACAGATCATTGACTTTCCTAATCCAAATTTGGAAAGCTCACTGACTTTCCTAATCCAAATTTGGCAAGTTCACTGACTTGACTTCCCATAATCATGTTGTTAGGGAAGAGCTATTCTTTCTCATGCATGTCCTTGGTGTGTGCTTGCATATACCCATAATTAGTACAAGTGTGTAATAACCCTATACAACTATACTATTTAGGTGCAGGCACAGGTGGACGATAGAGCTACAGGATCAGTGTTGGAGTTATCCAGACGTCCAGCATTCATCCGGAGTTGGTAGGTCCTCATGCTTTCGAGGATGCTACTGTTTTATATTCTAGCTTAGTTTTAGAGTTGAGCTAGTGGAGCATGTTCCACTAGCGTTTCTTTCCTGTTTTTATTCAGACTTTGTATTGGTGCCATTTTGGCAATTATAAACCTATTACTTATTGAACTATTTCTTTCATTTGCTTATCTCTTAATGTTAGATGGTTGATGATGAACAATTATGAAATGATAAGAATGTTTAACAAGTATGTTAAGAAACAAAAAGTTTCAAATTTTCCGCTAAAATTAACCTAGATGAAGTAAGAATGACGTAAGTAGGCTTGTCTGCGACCTCTGAGAGGTCAACGACGCCGGTCTCGTCTGGAGTCTAGATTCTGGTTGTGACAGCCTCATATGGTATGTTTGATGTTGATAAATTGATTAAAATAATGAGAAATTGATTTTGAAGTTTATATTAAAGATTTTTGGGGTTGAACGTCAATGAACGACTATAACATCCAGAAATTAGTCATTTGATTTAATGTGTCCTATTGTCTTGTTGTTGAAGTTTGGAGTGTCAGTTGGAGGTCAAAATAAAGGTAAATGGTTCTCCTACTTAGAAAATCATGTTTAGTGGTTGAACATCTGGGTATGACTCCCCAAGGACCACCTTAAGGGTCCTTGAGGAGGACCCTAAGTTCGAACTCTAAGTTGCAAAACTGTGGTGACCTACAAAAGCAAACCACAACCAGTAGATTGATCTACAAATCTTGGGATTGCTCCGTAGGTCAAGAGTTATTCTAGGGAGACTTGACTCCCATTTTAGGAGCGTCAGTCCCAAACCACGGATTGACAACACGGGTCGTCAACCAATTCACGATCCGCGGATGGGAACTATTTTGCTGGTGCAAGTTACGACCAAGAGAGGGGTGAATTGGTAATTTCACCCCTTTGCTCCTATAAATGTATTTATGGTTATTTTAGGTTTATTACCATATTTTAAGAGTATTAAATTGTTTAAAATTATTTTATACTTTGTTATTTTCACAACCCCAAAGTTAGAAGCCTTTCTTCTCCAAAACCCTCTCAAAGGAAAACTCCATTAGAAGTTAAGAACTCCAGGTTTCAAGGTCAATCACTACAAGTTTTGAAGTGATTTTCGTGGGAATCTTTAAGTATAAGGTATGATTATTCTTTATCTAGGGTTACCTTCACCCTAGAATCAATTTCAAAATAGTTTCAAGTTTCCAATGTTTATGAAAACTCTTAGATCTCATGCAATCTCATAGGTTCTTGCATCAAACGTTTTCCAAAGATAAATTACCATTCTATTAATTTTTAGTAAACAATTTTAGATGAAAAACTCTATGAACCCATGACTTCTCTCAATTGCTCAAATTTGACCTTATGAAGTGGGTTTATTTATTATGAATAAATGATAATGGATTCATGTGTAGATTGATTTAGATTATTGATTTATATCATTATATATGTCTAATTATGGTGAAGTGTTGGTGAATTGAGAAATTTTCGTTATAGCCTTGAAAGGGCAAGTTTTACCTAATTTCATGTTAATGTAGAATTTATATAGAATTGTGATATATTGATGTGTGATAAACTTATGATGGAGGTATTTATTTGATAGCTATAACATGAATGTTAACTTAATGGAATTAAGGTGATCATGTCTTGAAGTATATCTATATGTCATTCCAATGTTAGAGTGATGATCTTATATAGAATGTGAATATATTGTGCTAGAAAGTATACTTTCACTAAATACTCTTGAATTGGTAGGCTTAGGCACCCTATTCATGTATTAATAAATGACAAGGTGAATGTGTATCTTGAGGTGGTACGCTAGTGCATCATTACCTAGACTAATGAATGTATCTTGACTGAATTGCTAAATGATCATATTTTGGTAGACCTATGGTTGCTAGCCTATCCTTGAATGAATGAATGAATGTCTTGATTTGGACCTAATATTGGTGGCCTCCCTATGAATAACTAATTAGGCATTTTTGACTATAATTTGAACCGGTAGACCTAAAGTTGTGGCCCTTCACGATGAGTCTAGAACTCTATGTGAATATATAGCCTTGAAGCGGTAGACCTAATGGTGGTGGCCCCCTTCTTGTGTGAAATGATGTACCTAGGAGCGGTAGATCTAAAGGGTGTGGCCTTTCCTAAGTAATATCAATGAGCTATCCTCTATACCTTGAATGGGTAGACTTAATGTTGGTGGCCATTCATGTGTATGTGTCTTGGGTCGGTAGGCCTAATGTTTTTGGACCTCTCAAGCACACCAATATATTTTTATTGAAACTATTCTATCGGATGTAGGCAAGGAACCGAGCGGATATGGTTAGATGAAGGTTTTGCTAATGTTAGACGGAATCTTAATGAACGTCTTTCATTTCCCACAACTATGTGCCTACATAGGTCCTAGCTACGGATTCACTAAAGCTAGATGGACCGGTCTCCCTTAGGAAAGGGGACCACCTCTTTACGATGTAGGGATAGAACATCGAATTCCATGTCTAGCTTGTATGGTCTATGTTAGTTAAAGACTTATTCCCATCTTGTGGGATGTGAACCCTAGTTAATTGATAGGTACTACAACGTGTAGGTAGTAGTATGGGATACTATCTACACATGGAACGAGTAGGCCTTGAAGGTGCTTGGGTGAGTTCCCTAAGTCTTCATGACTAATGTTTGATAGTCCTCTAAATTAAGCTTATAAAGAATGCTAACTTATCGAGTCTATAATATGATGCATGTTTCTTTTATATTGATGAAAAGAGTTAGTTAGCATGTTATGTTGAAATGCAAAGGTTCTTGTACATTGTAGCCTTGAGAACCACTTAGGTGTGGGATGAAGAGGTAGTATGGGCTGCCACTTTATGTCTTACATAAGCGTGTCTTAGGGTAACTTTCTAGAGGCCTAAAATGATGAAATCATCTACTTAAAATGTATATGTTCATGTATTGCATGTTGGTACTAGTTCAAGTATGTGTACTTGAGGTAAAGGTGAAAGCTAAAGGTAATGGCTTAAATAAGATATTATGACTTGAATATTGGTTGTGATTTAAATTATACTATTAGTTTTCAATGTTCGTGAAGTTTTACTAAAATGGCATAAAAGAATGACTTTCAACAAAATGTCCCTTTTAGCATGTTTTTGCATGATCATCATACTTAGTGCTTAATTGTACTAACACCATCTTCTTCATACTTTTGCTACAACTGTAGGTTGAGGTTTCCAGGTGGACTCTATAGTTGAAGTCTTGGATTTCTATTCTCTAAGACTTGGTACGTCCTCATGGGTTAGAGGACAAAGAACTCTTATGTTTCCTTTTTGATGTAATGGACTCTTAGTACTTTTCTTTTGATTTTAAAGGGTCCTGTCCCGATGATGTTGATATTGTGTCTAAGATGGCTATATTGAGACTTAGTATTCCTTCGTTTTATAATTGAGCATTCGATTGTTGACTTTATTGAGAAAAGTTGTAATTCCTCACTATTTTTATTGACTATGTGATGAATGAATGCTAAGGGACTTGTACAAGACCCCTTTGGGGTCAAGTACACCTTGTTACAACTTGGGGGTGCTCTTTGGGTCGTGACACAGAAAGAACTGGCTCACCCTTGGATCCGGTCTCGATTCGTTATCTCCTAGATGAGGTATATACATAGCACCATGAAGATTCCCTATAATCAACAAATAATGAACAAATGCAATATCAGTATACAATAATGTAAAGGTAGGATAACACGACTATTCAAATAAGGGTAATATAGGCAAGCAATCACAACACAGTAAATACACACATACGGAATACATAGATCAATTATCATTTGAAGATCATCATAAAATTCCCAACATGAACGACTATAGTCACGAATGTAATTATCACAATGGTCCTCTCATGGAACCCACACCCAAACTGTTAATGTTTTGGAACGTGACACCATATCAAATATATGTGTTAGGACATGACACCCGATCTAATATATGTGTCAAAACTTGACATCCAATCAAATATATGAGTTCAAAAGTGACACCTGATCCATATATATGTTGGAACCTGACACCCGATAAAATGTATGCATCGAAATGTGATACCCGATTCAATATGAACAACCACAATCACAATCACAATCACACGCATACGAGCAATGCTCATAGTCATGCAATCAATAATGGATTCATGGCATGTAATTGTTCATATATATACTCATTGTATTACATTTGATTCACATTTCACTATTCACATACATATATGCATACAATGAAGCAATTAAGCGGCATATATTATACAAACAGGAAATCAAACCACGACCTACATTGAAATCAAGTATAAATCCTCCTAAAACACTTCAGTCTTCCCTTTTCAAAATTTTATGATTTTTCCTGGTCTAAAAACAACCAATTAAAGCAAGGATAAATAAATAAGGCATAATTACCCATATTATAATTTACATTATCAATCCTAGGCCAAACCTTAAATCCTAATGTTCAATTAGAGCTTTTTCCACCATTAATCTCAGGTCAAAACCCTCCCTCACCGATAATTACCCAAGCATCTAAGTTCTACACATCAAAAAACAGAATAGGGGAGTAATAATCATACCTTGAGTGCTAAACGTTGTAGAAAGTTGTCAATAACATTCCCTGGGTAGTCTTTTACCTCTCAAGAATGAGGGGTTTTCAGAAATACCATTTTTGGGGGTTTTTGCCCGATTTAAGTCGCGACTATCCTGCTATAGTGGGACCTACCCCGCCACTGCGTCCCTGCCCTAGCAGCATACACAGAGACAGAAAGTCTAAATTTGCGTTCCAAACTCCCATTTGACAACACACTTTCAACTCTTGACGTTCAAAATCTATGTGTTAACCCTAAGATCAGTTTTTGGAGTTCTATTCGCCCGAAGTTGACTTCGTAAAGCCGTACGAGATCTCTCATGTCTTGCTTATCCACTCATGTGATAAAATTCATAATTAGTTCTCTAATTTATTTCCAAGTCACTACTCAAATGTAGTCTGTCCCAATTTCTTTCCCTAGTGACTTTTCCATGACGACGGGAATATGTCGTTACAATACTACTCCCAAAATATACTTAGCTCACATTTTTAAAAACATGACTCTTTCTGTGGTCTGAGAATATTATACAAAATCTTTTTCTTAAAAGAGATGATACTCATAACTACTCAGGAAAACTCATTTGGAAATTGGTGTTTCCTCTCATCTTAAATGTGAAAACAATTACTCTTTGGGAATACTTAGTTCTCATATATCATTTTAATGAAAATTAGCTTCACTCTAACTCTTACTCAACTCACTACTTAAGGCTTAAAATAACTTTAAAACAATTGTAAATGACTTTTTGAAATGACGCTCACTACTGGTTCGCCACGCCAGCCATGCAAGCGCATTAGTGGCGCGCCGCGCCACACTTCCACAGTCCAGCCCGGCAAATTTTTCTTCTCGTTTCTAATCATAATTCAACTTAGTTCAATTCTTTTTCTCAGTTTCTCTTTAGATTCAGACTAATACATGTACACAAGAATCTACTCAAAACTACTCTTAAAATTGATAGAATTATCTCAAGAACTTTTCAATCCCGTGTTAATTCAAGAACGAATGCAAATTCAAGAATAAAAATCAAGAACATCAAGCCTTAAACTTGCTAGAAATTTTTTTACATTGAAATTCAAATTATTCATGTGTGGGTGAACGAAACCAATGCTATGTGAACTTACATATCTCTTTATGGATCAACACTTCGCCAAACGACCTTTGATTCCGCAAGAAATTTCCAAGAACACCTTGATTTTTCTTATTTTCTCCTTTTCTTGAACTATTCTCAAAACCCTAGGCGTTGATTTTTATTGCGTAAATTGAATCAAATCAGTTTACACCTCTAATTAGTTAGTAAACATGAAATAGATTGATTGGGTAAGGAAAAGAGCAGAATACCCCTCTTAAATTCGGATAACTTTCCTTAATTGGACAGCCCGACTTCAATCAGGCATATCTCTATCATACAAGCTCAAAATTTAGCAAACTCATTGGGGTTGGAAGAGGATTCCAAGAACTTTCATTTGATATCTTACATCCCACCGAACTCATCCTGTACTAAGAGTTATGATCGTCTAAAGTTGACCCAAAACTTATACTTAACATAACTTGCCAAAATTTGCAAATTTTACTCTTTCCAAAAATAGTTCTTTCTAAATCTAGCTCTTTAAAATAGTGATGTGTTACACATGTATCCTGACTCTTCATACCTCATTTGTAGAATTACACTAAGTATGTTATAATTGCTCAATTTATATTAGTTTACTAAAAAATAGGGCCTCTCTGTGAAGTTTGGATTTAGGCCCCAAATTTGTTCAGACGACACCGAAGATTGGAAGGTGAAGAAAACTAAGAGCAAATCAAATTTTTTTGAATGCTATGTTTCTCCCGTGATTTCTCATTCAGGCTCCACTCGAGGCATTAAAAGGATTTCGACAATTAAGGCTTAAATAGGAAATCACTTTCGAAAACTTGTGATATACTTTATTGAATGCGCACATTAAATATGATAGTTTGGGCCCCAATCTGAATACCGTAGAATATCACTCTTGCTTAATCTATGTTAGCATATGTGGTTATACTTTTTAATTTTGTTATATTTAACTGTATTTGCCTTACATTGTTAGTGGAGATTAATTGGCAAAGGGACACTCCAAAAACTTATTTTGATAAATAGCATATATTTCTTTTTGATTTATTTTTAGGGTTAGATTAAGAAAAATTGAAAAAGTAGGGTTGGTTTGTGGAGTTATGAACCTTTTCATCATTTTAAAAATTTGAGGATAAAATACTAGTTTATATAAGTCATTTTCATTCCAACAGTTCCAACATTAATTAAATTTCATCATTCCAAAAAATTAAATTACGAGAACATCTTCTCCAATGTGTCTCTTCATCTTCGATCTACCCACCTTCTCGAAATCATAAACCTCTATAAAACAAGTAGTTCTCCAACAATCGACTTTTCCATTATCCATTCTCAAAATCACAAACAATGTGAGGTCCCATAATCGTTCCTTAAAATTTTCAAAATGATCTGGAGTGGTTTAAAATATTGTGTTTAAGTGAATTTAAGGTTTTAGTTGGCAAAATTGTAAGTACAAGGATTCAACTTACAATCACAGTCAAGTACAAGGGTGTCTCAGCTCGTTCTGTCTCTTCTATATTTAAACCGTATAATTGTTAGTATATTTAAAATTAATTTTGAGATGTAATGTTGTGTGATTTTTTAAATGAAAAAAAAGTATTTTTCCCTGTAAATAGTACTTCATCCGTTTTAATTTATTTAAACCTATTTTAACTTGATACAAAATTTTAAAAAGCAAAGATGATTTTTGAATTCTTAAACTAAATTAGATATATATACAAAAATATATTTTAATCTTGTGATTTGAAATATATTAAGTAGAAAGTTAAAAGTTAAAATTGACAGAAAAGAAAGAAACATTCTTTAATATTGCAATACAAACTTAAAAAAAGGTAAAGGATACTTGGGTGCTTTTGCTCTTCTCTGTATGCACAAATGAGCTTCGAATCTAGCTTGATCTTGATTACGGAATAAGTAAAGCTTGGAACACAAATAATTTCGAGTTATGACTTTTTTTTATTGGAGTTTACAGTAATTGAATAAATATTAATTAATTTCCCATTGTAGAACTAGAAAATAAGGTAGTTTTTACTTTGTGACATACATTAATTATATTCAATTTATTTAAATTTCCATCTTCTTCCTCTTTTGATTATTTGGTTTAAATGTTTTACCTCACATAAAGAATTAATTTGTAAATATTGTAATATATTCTCAAATGAGCTCAAAGTTCTCATTGCTTCTTGTTATTTGTGGATATTATTGACCTAGCCTCATACAAATGATAATTATGGCTTTTCTGACACAAAAATGTTGATCGTAAGAAAAACACCTTCGGATGGAGTCTAACAGAGTCGATGACTTACTAGCATAATACGAGAGGAAATAAAACATATCCAAATATGACTATAAATCAACTCTATGTTTTTGAAGCGTTTGATTCTTTTGTATATAACATCCTCGAAAGAGATGCTACTGGAACTGCGTCACTTAGATCAGTTCCTTTTTGTATGGATGATCCTTAATTATTTATAAATAAATCCTTCTGTTCTACGAAAAAAAATGTTGATGATTCTTTGGGAAGGGGAACTTCATAAGGAAATGGTAGATCAACTAGACAAAGATATATTATTATGATGAAACTTTTAGTAAGTGCAACTATGTGGAGTTGATTAAAATAATACTACTTGTGAGTTTTAATAATTCCTTTCGTGAAATGACTTGATTCCAATTGGTATCTTGTGATCCAAATTGGTATATAATGTTCTTCCCTCTTATGTTAACAGAGAATCAACTCGTGTTTCAATGGTGTCAGTAACGTACCTCCCGTAAATGAGCCCACTGAGGGGGCTGCAGAAAGAGGCCTCGATCGAGGCAACGGTAGTGGAAGAGGAAGGGGCAGAGGCCGAGAAATAGTAGAACCCCGAAGGTGTGGAGTTCCAATCGAGAATGTTCAAAGAGAAGAGGCCCCTCTTACACACCATGAAGAGGTAGAAGAGAATGTGGACATTTGGGACAACGAGGAGGTGGAACTAGAGAAAGATGGACATGCAGAGGCTACAAGTATTCCTCCCTTAGACACAATGTTAGCTCAAAAGATTATAACTTTTCTGAATGGATTGGTCGGTTCTGGAGTCCATCCCACATTGCAAGCGGCTCAACCCCCTATTGTTGTTACTGTACCCAATGTGGAAACTATAATGCCATTTTTTGTCCCCTATTGGGTCCTGTTATGACTTGTAATAAGCATGAGATGCTAACTATGTTCCTGAAGCTGAAGCCATTTCTTTTCCATGGTTCTGAGAGTGAGGACCCTTAGTTTATTTTGGATTCTTATGAAAGGCTTCACAATTTAGGTATTGTACAACAGCATGGGGTAGAGTTTGTGACCTTCCAGCTCAGGGTGAGGCTAAGTATTGGTGGAGGGCCGATGTGGAATGAAAATCATCAGCTTTGTCGGCACTTACTTTGATGCAGTTTCATGCTCTGTTCCTGGATATGTATGTGCCCCTGACTTTGAGTGATTACAAGAAAGATGAGTTCATGGCCTTGGAGCAGGGTGTTATGACTGTAGCAGCATGTGAGGCCAAGTTTCATGATTTATCTAGATATGATACAGAATTGGTAACTACCGAGGAGGAGAGGATTTTTCTTTTTTCAAGGTATAAAACCTTAACTCACTAAGTGGATCCACTAGTGTATGCTAAAAAGTACTAAGAAATAATCTAAAAAGTATGATCCTTTTTCTGCCCATGATGGCCACATGGTTTATGGGGGCTTGAGTTAATATGAACTCGCATCCCCATGTCGGTGCTCAATACTACTCCCAAATATACTTAGTTCATATGTTTTTAAAATAACTACTTCTCTGGTTTGAGATAATTGCTCAAACTTAGCTTAAAAAGCTTTCTTGGAAATTATAGTTTCCTCTTTACTGAAAAACTAGCTCAATGACTCTTTTGGAAATCAGTTTCCTTTCTTGTTTTAATGTGAAACTCATAGTTATAGTTCGTTGGGAATATTTAGTACGCATATACTTCTTTGAAGAAAATACTTAACTTTACTCTGAGCTGAACTTAAACTTAAGTCTTAAAACGAAGTTAAAACGTTTGTAAAAGATTTACAAAACTTGAAATGAACTTCTTCTTCTTATCTGTACTCTTTACTCAACTTGATATTTAAGTCTTAAAACAAAGTGAAAAGTGTTGAAGAAGAAGGAAGTTGACGATTGGAACATGTCAAAAGAAACAAGTCCACCACAACTTACTGACGTCTCTGCAGCAATTCTTGATAAAGAAGGAAGTTGATGATTGAAACATGTCAAAGGAACAGTTCAAACAAAGCCGACCAACGATCTTACAATAGTTCTCTAGAATTAGAATCGCACTAGGATTAGATTAATCATATTTATTAGGATTATATTACGACTAGAATTACTATTAGAATTATAGTACAATTAGAGTTTAATTATTTATAATTATTTTATTATTATAGTAGTAATAGGTATTGTAGTTGAACTCTAAGTATAGTAAACTTAGGACTTTACAATTCTCTCCCTATATAAGGAGTATGAACTTAACATTCTCAATGCATCAATACAATCCTTGATTTCTCTAATACTAGATGTGAGATTTCTACATGGATTGATATATTGTATCATATATTTGAAGCTCTTTTGCTCTCTAAGTATTCATTCAAAAAAAACCAAAAAAAACCACATGTTGGTATGACCACTTCTATAAAAAAAATATGTCGACCTCCTCACTTCACAAACACAGTGTCGCTTTCTCCATTAAATCTTAGCCAACAAACTACCTCATAAAGAGGAAGCATATATCCAATTGATTCATATCACAGAGAATTAACCAAGTAAAAGTAGTTGTTTCACTGGACAGTCTATTGGGAAAGCTGTATTGGTTGAGAAGGATGCAAACGATAGTGACACCATTGATGATTGGAAGGAGAAAGATATATTGCTACGAATTTGGATCTCAGGCACCTTGACCATAGAAAGAATGTACTTAATTTTGTAGTGCTAAACTGCCAAGGAGATGTGGCAATGCTTGGAAAAAACTTATGTTCAAGCAAAAAAAAAAAAAAAAACAATTAAGTTTGCTAGAAGTTTAGGTGAGGCACCATATTCCTCCCTTAATCAATTTGTTAATGCGAGCTCATATGCTTTGATATAAGGGAAGAGGAAGAAAAGATGTCATAACATAACCGTAACTTGGTATTATCTACTCAAAAAGGAAGGGGAAGAGGACACAACAACATCAACATACAGAAGCATTGACAAAACAAGTTTTTGATGGGTATTCAATGTTTGTTTTGCTGGATATTCAGAAACAACAACATAAACAGAACGAAGCATTGATAAAACAAGTTTTTGCTGGGTATTAAAAAATTTTTTTGCTGAATATTCAAAGCAATCTAGGAGTAACAATTCCTCTACACACTAGCTTGAGGGGAAGTGTTGAAGAAGAAGGAAGTTGTTGATTAGAACATGGCACAAGAACAGGTCAAAGGAAAATGACTGATGTGTCTGCAACAAGTGTTGATGAAGAAGGAAGCTGATGATTGGAACACGTGAAAGGAAGAGGTCAAAGATGATGATTGGACATGTCCAAGGAACAGGTCAAACAAAGCCGACCGACGAGTTTACAAAAATGGTATAGAATTAGAGTCGCACTAGGATTATATTAATTATATTAATTAGGAAGGATTACTATTAGAATCATACTAAAGTTAGAATTTAATTATTTATTATTATTTTATCATTATTATAGTAATAGGTATCATAGTAGGACTCTAAGTATAGTTACCTTATGACTCTACATTTCTCTCCCTATATAAGAAGTATGAACTTTACATTATCAATACATAAATGCATCAATACAATCCATGATTTTGCTAATCCTAGATGTGAGATTTCTACATGGATTTCTACAAAAAGTATTTGCAAAAGATTTATTGAAACAACACTAAGAACTTTCTAAACTTGGCTCTTAACTATCCTTGAATTTGAAGATATGGATTCAAGGTTGAAATTCACCTTTATGGATGATTTATATATGTTTAGAAGTAATTTAGAGTAGTTTGAATCATTAGGAATTGTTAAAAAACTTTAGAAAGGCTTAAACAAACTGAACTACGAAATCGTCAATTCGGGCGCTCCAGTGCGAGCCGCGCCAGGCGTCAAGTTCCGATGCCACATTCTAGCACACTATAGGCGCGCCGTCCCAAGCCCTCTGGCGCAGATGTGGCGCGCCACGCCTAGCCCTGCCTTGGTGACGCCTAGCGAATTTCTCAACTCGTTTCCTGACCTTAAACTGTTCTAATTCTATTTGTTTTCTCTAATTCACTTATATTTCATAAACCTACATCATATATAAAAGGATCTAACCCGATGAACTCAAGAACAACACTTAGATAATCAAAGAACTCCTGAATCTCATTTTCAACAATGAAAGCAATTCAAGAACCACATTCAAGAACATTCAAAAATCCAATCTTTTTAGGTAGAAATCAAGCTAAATCAAACATGCTTGGAACGCGGGTGAACTAACCCAACTTTGAGATAGACTCACATACCTTTTTCGGGATCACCCCGACAAAATCCACAAGGTAATTCAATGATCTTGGTGAATCTTGCCCTTTTCTTCTCCTTTTCTTTTCTCCCTTCTCCTTAGCCCTCGTGAAAATTCCCAACTTCAAAAACTTACTAGGTTTTGATTTGACCTATATTAAACTCCTAAAAATGGATTAAATTAATAGGGCAATGAAATGACTAAAATAGCCATTAAAATCATGGAATTGGACATTTCCTAATCCGATAGCCCAACTTCTAAAGGGTATAACTCACTCATACGAATTCGGAATTGCAGAAACTCGGCGGGTGTTGGAGACATCGTTCCAAGAGATTTCAAACCTTATCTAGAACTACATGTAAATCATTGTGTGTTAAGAGTTATGGTTGTTTGAAGTTGACCAAAAACTCACTTTTTAACTTACTTAATTTCCTAATTTCCTTATACTTTCCAATATAAGTATTTCCTGATTTTTAACTCCTTTCTAGTTCTTTGTAGTCGTGAGATGTTACAATATCTCCCCCTTGGGAAAATTGTCCTCGAATGAGGTTCTCTTATTTGACTAAGGGTAGTGACATCAAGTTCAATCACCCAACCAAGAAAATGCAACAACAAAAACATGCTTACTCATAACTTAAAGAGTACTAAGATGAGAATTAGTACCTTGATTTGCATTTTCACTGGATTCAAAGAGATGTGGGTATCTCTTCTTTATATCCTGTTCAGCTTCCCAAGTAGTTTCCTCAACAAATAGGTTCCTCCAAAGGACTTTGAATGATTGAACTTCTTTTATTCTTAACTTGCAAACTTGGCGATCTATAATTTGCACCGGAATCTCTTCATATGACAAGTTATCTTTGATCCCAACATTTTCAGTTGGAATGATCAATGAAGGATCACCCAAGCACTTGTTCAACATGGAGAAATGAAATATTGGATGAACCACTGCTAACTCTTGTGGTAGCTCCAACTCATAAGCTACATTGCCAATTCTCTTGGATACTCTATAAGGTCCAATATATCGGGGACTAAGTTTTTTCTTCCTACCAAACCTCATAAGACCCTTCATGGGTGAAACTTTCAAGTAGACCCAATCGTCAACTTCAAACTCCAGTCCTCTTTTCCTTACATCTGTATAAGCTTTTTGACGACTTTGTGCTGTCCGAAATGTCTCTTGAATTATCTTCACCTTCTCTATAGATTTATGAACTAGATCTGGTCTTATCAACCATGTTTCACCAACTTCAAACCATCCAATAGTAGATTGACATCTTCTCCCGTAAAGAGTTTCATAAGGAGCCATTTTGATGCTACAATGATAACTATTATTGTAGACAAACTCAATTAGAGGTGATAATCCCAATTACCTTTGAAATCAATCACACATACCCTCAACATATCCTTTAAAGTCTGAATAGTGTGCTTATCTCTTCCATCTGTTTGAGGATGAAAGATAGTACTTTAGTTCACATTTAAACCCAAACCTTTCTTAAAAGATAGAATTGTTCAGTAAATTGTGCACCTCTTTATGAAATAATGGAAATAGGAACTCCATGAAGTCTCACCACATCTTGAATATACAATCTAGCATAATCTTCTTCTGAATAGGTAGTCTTCACCAACAATAAGTGGGCTGACTTTGTCATTCTATTGACAATCACCCATGTAGAATCATGTTACCTCCGAGACCTTGGTAAACCTGTGATAAAATCCATATTAACCATCTCCCACTTCCATTCCGGAAGTTTTGTATTCCGAGCCAAGCCACTGGGCCTTTGGTGCTCTACTTTAACTTGTTGGCAATTTGGACACTTAGCAACAAATTTGGCAACGCCTTTCTTCATGCCATTGCAGCAGTATACTTCTCTTAAATCACCATACATTTTTGTTGAACCCGAATGAATTGAATATCTGTAGCTATGGGCTTCCTCCGTGATTCTCTCCTAGAGTCCATCCACCATTGGTACACACAATCTACCTTGATATCTCAATACACCATCTCCCCTTTGATCAAAATCTAATACCTTTTGATTTGAACATTTGCCTTCAATTCAAGTAAAATGGGATCTTGGTCTCGCTTCTCTTTCACTTCTAACACTAATGATGACTCAACTTCATTCGTCATCATTATTCCTCCTTTTGTGGAATCTATGAATAGGACTCCCAGGTTGCCAGTCTATGCACATCTTTGGCTAGTTCTTTCTTCTCTTCCTAAAGATGAATGGTACTACCTATAGACAACCTTCTTAAGGCATCAACAACCACATTAGTCTTACCTGGGTGGTAAAGAATGCTCATGTCATAATTCTTGAGCAATTCTAACCACCTATTTTTTATGATATTAAGCTCTCTCTGAGTGAACACATATTGTAGGCTCTTTTGATCACTAAAGATATCAACATGAACACCATACAAATAGTAACACCATATTTTCAAGGAAAAACTACAGTAGCCAACTCTAAGTCATTGGTTGGGTAATTCTTCTCATGAGCTTCTAATTGTCTGGAGGCATATCCTATAACCTTGCCATTCTGCATTAGAAAACAACACAAACCAACTCTAGATGCATCACAATACACCACAAAACCTTGCGTACCCCGCGATAAAGTCAAAATTGGGGAAATATTCAACATTTTCTTCAATTCCTAAAAACTTTTCTCACAAGATTCAAACCATTGAAACTTAATTTCTTTCTGAGTCAACTTCATCAAAGGAGACGAAAAAGATGAGAAACCTTCAACAGATCTTTTATAGAAGCCATCCAAACCCAAAAAACTCCTAATATAACTTGGAGATGTGGGTATAGGCCAATTATGTATTGCCTCAATTTTTTGGGTATCAACTCTAATACCATCACCAGAAAATATGTGACCCAAGAATGCCAAATATTCAAGCCAAAAGTCACATTAAGAGAAATTTTCATACAACTCTCTAACCTTTTAACATCTGCAAAACTATTATGAGATGGCTAGCATGGTCTTCTTCATTCCTTAAATAGATTAGCATGTCATCAATGAAGACGATAACAAACATATCTAATTAAGTTTTGAAGACTCTATTAATAAGATCCATGAATGTTGCAGGCGCATTGGTCAACCCAATGGACATGACCAAAAATTCATAATGCCCTTATTTTGTTCTAAAAGCTGTCTTTGGAATATCACATTCCATTACTCTTAATTGATAGTAGCCAGCTCTGAGATATATCTTAGAAAAAAAACTAGCACCCTGAAGTTGATCGAATAAAGCATCAATTCTTGGGAGAGGATATTTATTCTTATGATAACCTTGTTCAATTAACGTTAATCTATACACATCTTAAGGGAACCATCTTTGTTTCTCACAAATAAGATCGGCGCGCCCAATATGAGACACTTGGTCGAATGAAGCCCTTATCTAACAGATCTTTTAACCGTTCTTTCGACTATTTCAACTCTGCTAGTGCCATTATGTATGGCTGAATAGAAATAGGATGAGTATCTAGAATAATTTCTATGCCGAAGTCTATTTCTCTCAAGAGGGACTCTAGGTAGATGTCTGCAAACTTTCACTACGAGAACTGACTCAATGGAAGGTACCTTAGCACTTGAGACATTAACTCGGACTAAGTGATAGATACAACCCTTTGAAACTAACTTTCTTTCCGTAAGGTACGAAATGAAACGACCCTTAGTCACTGCTGAATTACTACTCCACTCTACGACTGGCTCATTAGAAATGTGAAACTTGAAAACTTGAGTTCTACAATCTTTTGATGTGTAATAGGCATGAATCCAGTCCATGCCTAAAAGGACATTGAAATTTACCATATCTAATACTAGATCGGCCATGGTGTCTTTGTGATTATGGAAATGACACAATCGCGATAAACTCGCTCAACTAGAATAGACTCCCCAACAGGTGTAGAAACATAGAAGGGTTCACAAAGTTTTTCAGGAATAACTTCAAACTTGTTTGCACCATAAGGGGTTACAAAAGATAAACTTCCTCCAGGGTCTAGCAAAGTATAAACATCAAAAGCAAATACTTTGAGCATACCAGTGAAAAAATCTAGAGAGTTCTCTTGCTCTTGGTGACTCGTGATTGCAGGGAGGTGATTTTCTGCTCCGCTAGTATCGGAAGTAGATCCTCTAGATGCAGCCTCTATGTTGGAGCAACTGATGCAGATTGGACTCTATTTTCCATATTTCCACCACCCTTCTTATTCTTAGGACACTCTTTTACGAAATTACCCTCTTGACCGCACTTGTAGAAACCTATATGCCCATCACGACATTTACCTGACTAGTGTCTACAACACCTAGCACATAGAGGAGCCAAATTACCTCCTTGTGCCACACTACCTTAAGACTGTGTTGACCTAGCTTTGAAGTTCTGCGAATTTTGTCTATGATGCTCACCTTTGTTTCTGGGTGCAGGTGCACTAGTAGATGATGGTGTACGTTTCTTTTTCTTCTGAAAGGACGAATGATTTTCATTGCTCTTCTTCATCCCAGACTCATTCCCTAATTTATCTTTCTTATATCTTAACTCCTCCATGTGTCTCAACTTCTCCTCCTCAACCTGCTGCACATAAACCATCAACCGCGAAATTTCCATGTCTCCAATAAAAATTGCTGCCCGACCCTCTTTTCTTAATAGACGACCTAACCCAGCAATAAACAAACTAATTCTACTCCTGATGTACATAACAATCTCCGAAGCATAACAAGATAGTTGGGTGAATTTCAACCCATACTAATGCACACTTAGAGACTCCTTCTTAAGTGTAAGGAACTCATGTACCGTGGCCTCTTGAAGTTCTCCGGGAAAGAAACACCCAAAGAAGTTCTCCTCAAAGCAAGACCATCTCGCAGGTGGTGCATCCCCATATCTACCCTCTTTCCACTGATCAAACCAGGTTCTAGCAACACCCTTGAATTGATATGTAGCTAGTTCAACTCTCTTCGTATCAGTAACATGCATCACATCGAACACCTTATTCAATTCCTCAACGAAGTAATTTGGGTCCTCTTTAGTGCTTGAACAAGTGAAACTTGGGGGATTTATCCTCAAGAACTCACAAATTCTTGAAGTGTAAGTCTCCTTTTATCGAGCTCCTCTTTGCTACCCAACCTTGTTAGTCACCACATGGCTCAGCATTCAGATATCCTCATGGAATTCTGCATTGGTAGCTTCTCATTGACGTTGCATGTTTGTTGAATTAGGTACCCCTTTATCTTATGGTTCAAAGTTCTTCCTCGCTCGACAACCTGTGACGACTCTTTGTGGAGGCATGGTTATCTGAAAACACTCACAAGCACAAATTAGAGAGAAAATTTAAGAGATAAAGTCTAACACATGAGGAATTTACTAAATGTTGCAACCTCCTAATTATAGATGTGGAGCGCTTCACACCGATAATTAGGACTCTACAAAAATAGCTTCATAGAATCCTTAGGACTCTTGAACTCTATGCTCTGATACAATATTTATCACACCCCGAGAATACACCCTAGGCCTGGCTGACAGTCGAAGACCACTGCTAGCCTCTAGCGGACCTTTGGCCTGACTTACTTAACTCAGCTGAAGACTCTAAGCATTAATATAATGATCAAACGCACCTACTCAATTAACTTAATAATAAAACTTGGAATGTTAAAAGAATTAAACATTCACCTGGACAAAAAGACAACTCAAGTCTTTAACATAGAATGATAATGTAAAGACTAATAAACTACTGAACTCTTTATCTATGAAGACTCTAGTACAAAGAGGGATGTTGGGAAAAGACCCCCAATTATCCTAATACTGAAATACTGAAAGCAAAGTAAAAGGGGTCCTCCGAAAAGCAAAGAGGCTCACCAACAAATTCTGAGTGCTCAAGATGGATCAACGAGTCGCTGGATGCTGATCCTTGTTACCTGCGTCTGCATCATAAGAAGATGGAGGTTAACTTGCATCGGTACATTGAATGTACGATTATGCGAGTTCGAATGCTAACAAATATATGCTTGATAGAGGTTCTGAAAGAAACACTTACATGACTTTTCTCATCTCATTAATATTGTACTAAATTCATTTCATTATAAAGCAGTTTAAAGTAAATGCAATATAAAGAAAACATGTGTAAATACATGAAGTCAACTCTATGTATATAAAAAAATACAACATAACTCTGAATGTATGTAAAATACAATAACTGATGTATATGAAAATACGATAACTTCTGTGGGAGATTCTCTAATCGACAACTATCATTATGAGCCTAAGTGATTTAACGATTTACCTCACGTTTCCAAGGACCATTTTATACGTTGCCATCGGTATAAAACCTTAACTCACTACGTGGATCCACTAGTCTATGCTAAAAAGCACTAAGGAATCATATAAAAAGTATAATCCTTTCTCTGTCCATGATGTCTATATGGTTTATGGGGGCTTGAGTTAATACGAACTCGCATCCCCATATAGGTGCTCAATACTACTCCCAAAATATACTAAGCTCATATATTTTTAAAACAACTTCTTCTTTTGTTTGAGATAATTGCTCAAACTTAGCTGAAAAAGCTCTCTTGGAAATCATATTTTCCTCGTTACTGAAAAACTAGCTCAATGACTCTTTTGGACATCTCATTTTCCTTTCTTGTTTAAATTTGAAACTCATGTTTATACTTCTTTGAGAATACTTTGTCCCCATATATTTCTTTAAAGAAAAGATTTAACTTGACTGTGAACTAAACGCAAACTTAAGTCTTACAACGAAGTTAAAATGTTTTTAAAAGACTAAAGAAACTTGAAATGAACTTCGTCTTCTTATATTTACTCTTTAATCAACTTGATATTTAATTTTAAAACAAAGTGAAAAGCAGTTGAAAAAGACATCTTGAAACGACTCTACGAACTTTCTAGACTTGGATCTTAAATATCCTTGAATTCCAAGTTCTAGATTTATGATTGAAATTCATGTTTCTTGATCATTTCTATATGTTTATAAGTCATTTAGAGTAGTTTTAATCATTAGGAAGTGTTAAAACACTTTCGAAAGGCTTAAATTGAGCTGAACTACAAAGATTGGGTGAAAAACGCTGATTCAGGCTCGTCTAGGGCGCACCACGCCAAGCCTCAAGTTCAGAGGCCACATTCCTTCGTACTGCAGGCGTGCCATCCCAAGCCCTCTGGCACAGATGGGGTGTGGCATGCCTCGCCCTACCCTGGTGATGTCTAACAAATTTCTCAACTCGTTTCCTAACCTTTAATCATTCTAATTCGATTTTGTTTCTCAAATTCACTTAGATTTCATGAACCCACATCATATACACAAGGATCTAACCAAATGAACTCAAGAACAATACTTAAATCATCAAAGAACTCCTAATCGCAATAATCCAATTTCCAAAGGGCATAACTCACTCATACAAACTCCAAATCGCACAAAATTGGAGGCGTTGGAGAGATTACTCCAAGAGATTTCCAACCTTATATGGAACTACACCTAAATCATTGTGATCTAAGAGTTATGTCCATTTGAAGTTGACCAAAACCTCACTTTTTAACTTACCTAAAATTTCCAGATTTCCTTATACTTACAATAATAAGTATTTCCTGATTTTAACTCCTTTTTTAGTTCATTCTAGTCGTGAGATGTTACAACCACGAACTATAGGTATTGCATGTTCGCATGACCTATAAGGAAATAAGTCTTAATGAGGTGACTAACTTTGTGAAGAAAGTGGAAGGAGTTAGACGTGATGGGTAGGCTAAGGCTTTGTCTAAGAAAGCCAAGAGCACATGTAATTTCCAGGGTTCCTACTTCAGAGGTTCAGGTGGACGACACTTGAAGCTCAGCTAATTTAGTAGGCCATGCCCACTTCTACATGTAGTTACTGAGGAACTTCCTAACAAAAGTTTGTTCATGATAGCTAGGGAGCCACACCTTGGGTTTGAGACAGACAGTCTTTTGATCTTAGTTGCTATAATTGTGGAGAACCTGCATACATATAAGGAGAAATTTTCCCCATCAGCGTATGACTAACCCTATGCAACAACAAACTAGAGTAGTGGTACCTACGGGCAACGATACTAGAGGTAGAGGACGTCCATAAGGTGGGCGAGGAGGGAATCAACGAAGTCATTGAGGCCGTGAATGAAAATGCCGGTAGATGAGCTGTGCAGTAAGGGAATGAGGTTGTCCTTAAAGATGATTGAGCTCAAATTTATTCCTTTTCGAGCGAAACTAAGGTGGAGACATGTGGTGCAATGATCACAGTTACTATTTTTGTCAGTGACCGGATGGATAATGTGTTGTTTGGTTCATGTGAGGCAAATATACACATTCTTATCATTATTTACTTCATATTTATTATTTATGTTTGTCCATTTTTAGCATAAATTTATTGAATTCTTCTAAATTGTGTATCTTATTTGTAGGATTAATTTGGTGGAAAAATGAAGAAGTTTGGAGCTAAAACGAAATAAAGATGGAAAGTTGAAGAAGGAAATCAAGCAGGCATCTTAATGGATAAAAGTAAATAAAATAAAATATATATATATATATATATATATATATATATATATATATATATATATATATATATATATATATATATATATATATATATATATATATATATATATATATATATATATATATATATATATATATATGGTAAGGCGGTTAAATCAAATATCAAAATTGAAATTAGTTGTACACGTGGCAGCCATTAAGAGCAACTCTTATTAAGGAAAGCGGCACAACAATAAATTTCAGAACAAGCAGATAAGAATTCTTTTCAAATTTTGTTTTCTAAATTTGTTTGGACTCAATTATGTTATTTAGGGTTTCTTAAATCTATAAATATGACATAGAAAATATTATTTAAAGGAGGCCAAGAACCAAGAAACAAGACACAATAGAAATTTTCTTCTAGCTTTGGAACTTTGTAAGAGCCGCCGTTGTAACATCTCGTAGATTTTAATAGCCATGAATAAGCCAAGAAACTAAAATTTATCATTTTAGGAAAGAATATGAAAATTTTGGAAAATTTCCTAAGTTTAAGAAAGTGATTTTTGGTCATTTTCAAACAGTCATAACTTCTAGCTCAGGATGAATTAGTGTTATTTCCTTACATGGTTGGAAAGCCCACGAAAGATATTTCCAACAGAGCCGAGTTTGCACGATTTAGATAACGTATGAGGGAGATATGTTTTTTGGAAGTTGGGTTCTTGAAGTAAAGAAAGTCCAATTTTGAATTTTAGTAAGGGAAAACTTGTCTTTTCACCCATATATTTCTTAATTCATTTTAAGGGTTTATTTGGGGTTAAAATAAGTTGGAATTCAGAATAGAAAGGTTATTTACGCTTAGGTCTTGGAGAAGAGAAAGGAGAAGAAGGAAAAATGGAGAAAATATCAAGAATTCATCAAGAACGCCAAGATCTTCGAGTGGAATTTGTCGAGGGTGATCCCTGTTAATGTATGTGAGATCTTTTTGTGTTGGGTTAGTTCACCTAGACACCTAATTGTTTAATTCAACAAATTGTGAGTAGATTGAATGATGAAAAGTGAAGTTCTTGAAGAACATAGTTAAAATCTTGTTGGTTGAGTTGTTACATGTCTTTAATTGATTTGTTTTATTCTTTTGGGTTGTTTCGCAAGTCTAATCTATTGGGTATTGAGGTCTTTAGTGATCCTAAGTGTTTAGAGAAATATCCATGGAAGTTTAGGAGGTTTAAATATTAAAAAAGGAGAAGAAAAGTTGGAACTCCCGTATGATAGGCCCTGGGGCGCCGCGCCTGCTAGAGCCCCTCAGGAAAGGCTCTGTCCGACAAGCCCTGGCGCACCGTGCTAGCTATAGCCTCTCAAGAAAACCTCTGTCCGTCAAGCTCTGGTTATCCACGCCTCTTATAGTGCAAAGGATACGTGGAGACCCTAATCTTTCCCCATCTTTTCGTAGTATTTCCTAAGTGATGTACCCATATTTCTTAGTTGATTCCAACACTAAGGTACATTCTAACATCATGAAATAATCCATAAACATGAGATCTTGAACTTTGAATCCATAATCCAATTCAAGGATAGTTAAGATCAATGTCAAAGAAGTTAAGAGTCAAGTCTTAAAGTTAAGAATCAAGTCAAAGTAAGTTCTTAAAAGTCTTCAAGAGTCTTAAACAAACGTTTTAACTTTGTTTTAAGGCTCAAGCTACAAGTTTCACGAAGACTAATGAGTTGAGTAAAATTCTCAAAACATATAAGGGAACTAAGTATTCCCTAAGAGTTAAGTTACAAGTTGAGCAAAAAGTAAAGAGCTGAGTTCATTTCTCAAAATTTATAAAGCAAGTAAGTATTCCCTAAGAGTTACAAATGTTTTCACATTTTGAGCAACAAAGGAAGCTAGACTTCCAACAGAGCCTTTGGCTAGTTTTAGTAAGGAGGAAACTATGATTTCCAAATGAGCTTTTAAAAGCTAAGTTTGAGAAAATTATCTCAAACCAGAGAAGAATTTGTTTTTAAAACATATAAGCTAAGTATTTTGGGAGTAGTATTGATCACCGATATGGGGACGCGAGTTCATATAACTCAAGCCCCCATAAACCATGTAGCCAATATGCATAGATGAAGGGTCATACTTTTTAGATGATTCCTTAGTTGTTTTTAGCATAGACTAGCGGATCCACTTAGTAATGTAGGTTCTATACTGACGTCAAGGTATAGGGCGGTCCTCTTAAAACGTGGGGTAAGATGCTTTACCATATCTTAGGCTCATAGTGATGGTTGTCGGTTAAAGAATCTCCCACAAAACTATATTACTTTCATATATAAGTAAAAATGAGTTTGCTATTGCATTTTCTTTAACGAACTAAGTTGTTTTATTATTTTACAAAGCTTTATATATATCACATGTGTTTTAATTTCCTTATATATATACATTGAGTTGAGTCTTCATGAGCTGAACAGAGCCAAGGTAAGTCCATCTTATTTTTTTAATGCTTTAAGTTGTCATTAAACATTCCAACTTGCATACTCGTACATTCAGTGTACTGATGCCAGTTGGCCTGCATCATCTTATGATGCAGACGCATGTAACCAGGATCAATATCATCTAGCGCCTAGTTGATCGAGTTGAGCATTCGTAGTTAGTGGTGAGCCTGCTTGCATTCTGTAGGACACTTTTATTCGCTTTCTAGTATTTGATTTATAGGATGTTGTGGGGTCCTTCCCAACATCTATCTATTATAGAGGCTTCATAGACTGTCAGATATTCAGTTTTGAGTCTCTAATTTCTGTATTTTTGAGTTCTTTATTATGAGACTTAACTGTTAGTTGGGCCAACTTAATATTTATTTAAGGTATATCATGAGAATGTTTCATTTGAGTTAAGTCTTCCGCTGATTTAAGTAAGCAAGACTAAGGGTTCGCTCAAGACCAGCAATAGTCATTGGGTGCCTGCCACGTCCAGGGTGTAGGCTCAGGGCGTAACAACAGTGAAGGCTAGAGAATTGTGATTTATTCTTTCTTCTCCTTTATAATGTATTTGTATTCATGATTAATAAAAGATAGTTTAGCTATTGTTCTTAACTTTTTATGATTAACACAAGCATATTATTTTAATAAATTTTGATTTAGTTTTTGAGATAATGAGTAGCTAAACTCCACGACTAGGTTTGTGGGAACCATGAGCGATTAACAAAGTATGAATAGTAATTAAGCAATTCTTGAATATTATTATTGCATGCATTGATAATTCTTTCATTTAGAAGTTTTTTTAACGAGTGCACGCGTTAGAACTCGTATTGGTGATACTTGTCGGACCAAGGAGGTAGTTAATAAGAAAAGAGTTATCAACATAGATTTAGTGTGAACTATTTAATAATCTATTGTCGATTGGTGTGAGGGTGAAAACTAGATTATACACACGTAGCCTGACAAAGGTGCGGGGTGAAATATAATTCTCTAGTTTCCGGACCAAGGAATTAAAGATACCTAACTTATCACTCTATCACACTAAGAAAGAATTTCTATTACTAAAATAACCGCATTGTGAGCTTATGGGGAAGACATTCTTAGTGGATATAAATATTCAAAGCTATTTTAATTGCTTTTATTTTATTTCAATTTGAATCCCCCCATTTTTATATAACAACTATCAAGTTAAATATTTGCTATTGATAATATTCTTCCATATTCTCTGTGGGATCAACCCCGACTCATAGTTCAATAACTATATTTCATACGATCGTTTATATTTCTTTTTAAGAAGTATATTTGAACGTTATCAAGAATGGCGCCGCTGCCAGAGAATATGGCTTCGAATTGTCTTTAGTATTTATTCTAGCATGTAGTTTTTTGTTTCTTTGTTAGGATAAGTTTTGAATTATTTTTTAGTAGTATTATTATTATCATATTTCTTTTACTCTTCTTGAGATGTCATCTGAAAAAGTATGTGGTAATAAGTGTGCTTCCAATTCTAGCCCTTCTAATTTTAGGTGTTCTTATAGGCTAATTTTTTTACAAGTAGATGAGTTGTATGGGGACATGGAAGATTTGTTAATACTTTGCTATAAATCAATAAGTAGGCTTCTTAGTTAATATGTCTTTGAATTTGATCTCTATTATTTATATTTTGAGTTGAGTGCAAATATTAAATCATATGACACCCAACATTTTGGTAATAATATGTGTGAGGAAGAAAAAATACTTATAAATCAACTTGAAGAGCTAAAAGTTGAGGGCCAATTACTTGATCATACTTTGATTGATGTTGTCCTTGTTAAGAAGGGTGAACTAGAGTTATGTAATGAAGTAGATAATATTATTTTTAAAAACTCTAGTATGTGTCAATATGAGGGTGTAAATAATAAAATAATTTATGAGCTAGGGCGCATTGAACCTCATTCCATATATTTTCCACATTATGTTTAGATGATGAGAAATCCATCGAGTCATCTGAGCAAATAGAAGAGTATACAGAGAAGGAAAATTGTGTCGATATTCTTGAATTTATTGTTCTAACATCGGAGAATTACTTTCCTTACATAGGATACATGAAGTGCATGATGTTATATCTATTGCTTGGGATCTTTATTTTTATACCAACACCCCTTGAGTGAAATAGAAAAATTGATGTGAAATTAGGGGTGCAATTCATATCTTCAAAGTGGAAGGAAAATAGTAAAATTTAAAGTGTCTTGTCGCGACGTTAAATAAGCGCTTATTGGGAGGCAACCCAATTAGTAGTGTAACTTCTTTTTTTTTTTACTTATCTTTTTAGTATTAATTGTTTTCCTTTTCTCGTGTTTCTGCAGATTAGGGGATGAGTGAGTACCTAAAAAAACAAATGAAGCAAAAGATCATATTTGAGCTTAAGTGTGGGGTGACGACCTTGATAAAAATTAAGATAACATGCTACTAGCTAGGCTTAAAGGCCTCAGGGAGTTTTCCTAACCCTTGTTTTAAATTTTATTTAATGTTATGGGGACATGGAATCTTTTTAAGCGTGGGATGGAGGAATAAATTCCTAGTTTTTACCGTTTTTTACGTCTTTTTTTTTAGGATGGGTTCCTTGGCTTTTGTTTTCGGTTTTTTTCTTGAGTATAGTCCCTTTGAACCGAGTGTCTTTTTTTTAGTAATAAATTCTATTTACATATTTATTTGTTTTTATTTTTTTTTGGAGAGAAAAGAAAGTACCCTTTTGATTTATGTTTTACTTACTGTTTGGGCCTAATTTAAAGTAATCAGTTGTTCTAAATGCTTGATCAGTAGTGGAATTACAATCCTTTTGACATATAGGTTCATGGTTATGATTTGTATATAGATTATTTTATTTTGTAGTTTGTTATGATCTTGTCTAATTGAAGTGGAATTAATCCATCTTGATTGATACTTGTGCCATATGTGGTAAAATTTTGTTTTTCCGTGATTTACATCTTAGTCTAGAACTTGCCCTGCATGTTATTGAAGAGAAATAAAAAGTGTGTGTTTGTTTAGGAGATGATAATCGTCTTTATTTGATTTTTCTAGTAATTAGCCTTTTGAGATATGTTATTACTAGTTAACTCTTTTGAGCCTGTAGCCTTTTGGTGGTAGCCATATTTTTTCCTTGACTATATTGTTGAATCTCTAGTTTTTGCATCTTGCTTCCTTGAGCATTATAGCATAGACTTATTCTGAATATCAATTCTAAGAAAAAGGGATGGATGAGTGAAAGGGTAATCAATGATATCTACTAAGTTCTTAAAAGAATTCTTTGAAAGATTGTGATAATGAAGAAAAAAAAAGAATATATGTGACATGAAAAAAAAAGTTACCTTAATGATGACCCTAGTCCTTTCAAGAACAATGTGCACCTTTAATGCATGTAAAATACGTAAGTTGAGGGTGTCTATTATAAAGGAAAACTAAAAATAAGAGAAAAAATAATGATTGAAACATTCTTGAGATGATGAGAATTATTTGTGAAATAATTGTTGAAGAAGGGGCTGAAAATAAAGAGAAGAAAATATGGGTGATGAAGTCTAAAAATTGCAAAGTGTTTAAAGAAGTGTAAGTCACTATTGTATAGTTTTTCTACCCGTCCCCTATCCTACATCATAACCTGTTAAAGTCCTATTTGGTTCTATTCAAGCATGCTTAATTAGTGGAGATGTACATAATGGGCAAGCATATGGTTCTTTGCGCATACATGTGAATTTCATTTGTGAATGTGAGTTCTTGATATGAAGTCCTTAATTTATATTCAATCTTTTGAATTGAGTGTGTGGACTATTTTTTTTTTGTGAGGGTACTAGTTTCATGATAAATATGTGATGTTATTAACTTTCTTTGAAAATAGTAGGTGAACAAACTTAAATTTGATGACTTCAAAGTCATTCCATGAGGTTAGGAGGTTAGAGGTTTGTTGTTTATTTAGATGTCTTGCTTAATGATTGAGAAGTCTACCTTATGTTTTGAAATTGGTATATGACCTAATTGTTTGTATTAACCAAAGTAATGACATTGCTAGTAGGATTTTTTTTAGATGAGTTTTAATGTTGTCTCGAGGATGAGCAAAAGTTTTAAGTGTGGGGTGTTGAGGTGTGGCCAAAATAAATATTTTTTTATCATTATTTACCTCACATTTATTATTTATATTTATCCGTTTTGAGCATAAATTTTATGAATTGTTCTTAATTTTGTATTTTATTTGTAGGATTAATTTTGTGGAAAAATGAAGAAGTTTGGAGCTAAAATGAATTAAAGATGGAAGGTTGAAGAAGGAAATCAAGAAGGCAACTTAATGGATTAAAATGAATTAAATATATATATATATATATATATATATATATATATATATATATATATGTAGAAAGGCGGCTGAATATAATATCAAAACTGAAATTAATTTTACATGTGGAAGCCATTAAGAGCAACTCTTATTATGGAAAGCAGCGCAACAATAAATTTCAAAACACACAGATATCAATTCCTTCCGAATTTTGTTTTTCAAATATGTTTAGACTCAATTATTTTATTTAGAGTTTCCTAAATCTATAAATAGGACATATAGATTATTATTTAGAGGAGACCAAGAACCAAGAAACAAGACACAATATAAATTTTCTTTTAGCTTTGGCACTTTGTAAGAGACGTCGTGAAGGCCAGAGAATTGTGGTTTATTCTTTCTTCTCCTTTATTATTTATTTGTACTCGTGATTAATTAAATATAATTTAGCTATTGTTCTTAACGTTTTATTATTAACACAAGCATACTTATTTTAATAAATTTTGATTGTGTTTTTGAGATAATGAGTCGCTAATATCCACTACTAGATTTGTGGGAACCATGAACGATTGACAAAGTATGAATAGTAATTAATCTATTCTTGAATAGTGTTTTTGCATGCCTTGATAATTCTTTCGTTTAGAAGTCTTTTTAACGAGTGCAGGCGTTAGGACTCGCCTTGTTGCTACTTGCCGGACTAAGTAGGTAGTTAATAAGAAAAGAATTATCAACATAGGTTTACTGTGATACTATCTAATAGTCTATTGTCGATTGATGCGAGAGTGAAAACTAAGTCATACATTGATATGATGTCTTATATGAGGTAAAGGTAAGAGTTAGTAAATTATACACACGTAGTCGGACCAAGGTGCTCGGTGAAATTCTCTAGCTGTCGGACTAAGGAATTAGAGATACCTGGGTTATCATTGTAATACACTAGGAAAGAATTGCTATTACTAGAATTACCGCATTATGAGTTTATGGGGAACACATTCGTAGTTATTTTATTAATTTGGAACTAAATAAATACTTAGTTCAAAGCTATTTTTATTGCTTTTATTTTATTTCAATTTAAATCCCCCATTTTTATAAAATGACTATGCAGTTAAATATTTGTTATTGATAATATTCTTCATGGGATCGACCCCGACTCAAAGTTTGGTAAATATATTGCATACGATCGTTTATATTTTTTTTCAAGAAGTATATTTGAACGTTATCAAGAATAGTGCTGCTGCCAGGGAATATGACTTAGAAATTGCCTTTAGTATTTATTTTAACCTGTAGTTTTTTTTGTTTGTTACGATAAGTTTTAAATTTTTTTTTAGTCTTATTATTATTATATTTCTTCTACTCTTCTTGAGATGTCATCTGAAAAAGTATGTAGTGATAATTGTTCTTGCAATTCTTGCCCTTCTAATTTTAAGTGTTCTTATAGTTTAATTTTTTTCACAAGGGGGATATGGAAGATTTGTTAATACTTTGCTATAAATCAATATGTATGCGTCTTAGTGAATATGCCTTTCAATTTGATCTCTGTTATTTAGATATTGAGTTCAGTGCAAATATTAAATCATATGACACCCAACAATTTGCTAATAATATGTGTGAGGAAGAAAAAAATACTTATAAATCAACTTGAAGATCTAAAACTTGAAGGCCAATTTCTTGATCATACTTTGATTGGTTTTGTCCTTGTTCAGAAGAGTGCACTAGAGTTATGTAATGAAGTAAATCATATTATTTTTCGAAACTCTAGTATGTGTCAATACGAGGGTGTAAATAATAAAATAATTCATGAGTTAGGGCACATTGGACCTCATTCCAAACATTTTCAACATTATGTTTAGATGATAAGAAATTCATCGAGTCATCTGATCCTATAGAAGAGTGTATGGAAGAGGAACATTGTATCGATATTATTGAATTTATTGTTCCAACATCAGAGAATTACATTCCTCACTTAGGATCCTTGAAGTGCATAATGTTATATCTATTGCTTGGGATCTTTCTTTTTATTCCACCACCCCTTGAGTGAAATAGGAAAATTGATGTGAAATTAGGGGTGCAATTCATATCTTCAAAGTGGAAGGAAAAATAGTAAAATTGATAGTGTCTTGTCGCGACGTTAAATTAAGCGCTTATTGGGATGCAACCCAATTAGTAGTTTAACTTCTTTTTTTTTTACTTATCTTTTTAGTATTTTTTTTTCTTTTCTCGTGTTTTTGCAGATTAGGGGAAGACTGAGTGCCCAAAAGAATGAAGCAAAATATCATATTTGAGCTTCAATGTTGGGTGACGACCTTGATGAAACTTAAGAGAACATGCTACTAGCTAGGCCTAAAGGTCTCAGGGAGTTTTCCTAACCCTTGTTTTAAATTTTATTTCATTCTATGGGGACAGAGCATCTTTTTAAGTGTGGGGTGGAGGAATTAAATCCTAGTTTTTACCATTTTATTAAGTCTTTTCTTTTTTAGGATGGTTCCTTGGCTTTTGTTTTCGGTTCTTTTCCTAAGGATAGTCCCTTTGAACCGAGTGTCTTTTTTGGGGAATAAATTTTATTTTTTAAATATTTTTATGTTTTTATTTTTTTGGAGAGAAAAGAGAATACCCTTTTGATTTATGTTGTACTTACTATTTGGGCCTAATTTTGAGTAGTCCTTTCATCTAAATGCCTTATTCCTAGTGGAATTACAATCCCTTTGTAATCTAGGTTCATGGTTGTGACTCTGTATATAGCTTATTTGATTTTGAAGTTTGTTATGATCTTATCCATCTTAGAAGTGAAATTGATCCATGTTGATTGATACTTGTGCCATATGTGGTGAGATTTTGTTTTTCCATGTTTTGCATCTTAGTCTAGAACTTGCCCTGCATGTTATTGAAGAGAAATAAAAATGTTGCTTTGTTTAGGATATGATAATCGATTTCCTTTGATTTAACTGGTAATTTTAGCCTTTTAAGATATTTTATCACTAGTTGCCCCTTTTGAGCCTGTAGCCTTTTGTTGGTAGCCAATTTTTCCCTTGACTATTCTGTTGAATCCCTAGTTTTTGCACCTTGTTTCCTTGAGCATTATAGCATTGAATTATTCTAATTATCAATTCTGAGAAAAAGGGATGGATGAGTGAAAAGGTAATCAATGATAGCTACAAAGGGCTCAAAAGACCTCTTTGAAAGAATGTGACATGAAAAGGAAAAAAAATGAATATGACATGAAAAAAAAGTTACCTTGATGATGGCCCTGGTCCTTCCAAGGACACCGTGCACCTTAACGCATGTAAAATACATAAGTTAAGGGTGGCTATTATGAAGTAAAACTCAAATATATATATATATATATATATATATATATATATATATATATATATAATGATTAAAACATTCTTGAGATGATGAGAATTATCTTTGAAATAATTATTGAAGAGAGGGCTGACAATAACGAGAAGAAAATATGGGTAATGAAGTGTAAAAATTGCAAAGTGCTTAAAGAAGTGTATGTCATTATTATATAGTTTTTCCACCCATCCCCTAGCATTACAACCCGTTAAAGTTCTATTTGATTCAATTCAAACATGCTTAATTACTGGATATGTACATAGTAGGCAAGCATATGGTTCTTTGTGCATATATGTGAATTTTATTTGTGAGTGTGAGAATTGTTCTTGATATGAAGTCCTTAATTTATATTCAATCTTTTAAATTGAGTGTGTGGATTATTTTGTTTTTGTGAGGGTACTTGTTTCATGATAGATAGGTGGTGTTATTAACTTTCTTTGAAGATAGTAGGTGACCAAGCTTAAATTTGATGAGTTCAAAGTCCTTCCTTGAGGTTAGGAGGTTAGAGGTTTGTTGTTTATTTGGATGTCTTGCAAAATGAATGAGAAGTCTTATTGATATATTGAAATTAGTATATGGCTTAATTGTTTGTATTAACCAAAGTTATGACATTGTTTGTTTAATTTTTATAGATGAGCTTTAATGTTTGCTCGAGGACTACCAAAGTTTTAAGTGTGCGGTGTTGATGTGAGGCCAAAATTCACATTTTTTTATCATTATTAACCTCACATTTATTATTTATATTTTTCCGTTTTGAGCATAAATTTTATGAATTGTGCTAAATTGTGTAATTTATTTGTACGAATAATTTGGTGAGAAAATGAAGAAGTTTGGAGCTAAAACGTATCAATAATGGAAGGTTGAAAAAGGAAATCAAGCAGACATCTTAATAGATTAAAGTGAATAAAGTAATATATTTATATATGTATATGGAAATGCGGCTGAATCAAATATCAAAACTGAAATTAGTTGTACACGTGGCAGCTTTAACAGCAACTCTTATTTTGGAAAGTGGCGCGAAAATAAATTTCAGAACACGCTGAAATCAATTCCTTCAGAATTTTGTTTTCCTAATTTTTTTGACACAATTATTATATTTAGGGTTTCCTACATCTATAAATAGGACATAGAAATTATTATTTAGAGGAGGCCAAGAAACAAGAAACAAGACACAATATAAATTTTCTTCTAACTTTGGAACTTGATACGCTCAAACTTACTTCTCAAATAAGAAGTAAAAACGGTCGTATCAAGTAAATAACCCAACTAATGAGGTTAGGGTCGATCCCACGAGGAAAATGGTTCAGACTTAACTTTATTCTATTATTACTACTATTTAGTCAACTATTTTCCGAGAAAACAAATAACTAAAAAGGGGGGGTTTTATTTTAAAGTAATAAAAATGATTAACTAAATTAAAATAAACAACTAACAGATTCAAATCTCGGAGTTTAATCAATTAATAAAAGTAACTAGGGCTTAAGTGTTCCCCACAGGTTCCCAACTTGATAACTCTAACTATAACAATTCTTTCCTAGTATCTTGCATGTAAAGTGATAAGTTATGTATCTCTAAATCCTTGGTCCGGTATCTAGAAAATTTCACTCCGCACCTTGGTCCGGCTACGTGTGTTGCTATACTAACCCTTATCTGTACCTCATATTAAGCATTGTATTCGGTATTTGACTAAGTTATTACCTCGTACCAACCAATACTAGCCTATTAGATAGTCTACACTAAATCTATGTTGATAATTCTTTTCCTATTATCTACCTCCTTGGTTCGGCAAGTAGCATTAAGGCGAGTTCTAACGTTGGCCATCCATTAAAAAGATTTCTAAAGGAAAGAATTATCAACACATGCAAGACACCATTCTAGAATTGTTATTTTAGTTAGATTTTACCTTGTTATTCACCCATGGTTCCCACAACCCTAGCTATGGAGTTTAGTTACCCATGGTCATAATTACACAATTCATATTTTTAATGGAAGAATTCATGCACTTACTTTAATGAGAACGAATAAATTCCAGAATTTAACTTGATTAATCCACAAAATCACCAACAATCAATTCCGGAAAGAGTATATCAATTACCAAAATTAAGAGTTCAATACTATAACAAGAGAACTAACAATAGTCAAGAAGCTAACCCCAAAAACGAGGTTTTTCGAACTATTTATTGTAAATACAAAACCTAATAAAGGAAGGATTCTAATTACTGAAAATCTGTCCAAAACGCGTCTGAGTCGAGGGACCTAGTGACGGACCGTCATGGACTCCGTCGTCCCATACTTCACACATTCTTCTGCTACTTTCTTCATCCCCTCGACGGACAAGTATGACGGACCGTTTCAAGCACAACAGTCCGTCGAGGGTCTCCGTTCCAAAATACTTAAACTTCTTGAAATTTGGGTACTGGACTACTCTCTGATCATCACGACGGACAAGCAGGACGAACCGTCGAGGCTATGACGGTCTGTCATGCACTTCCGTAGTCCCACACTTGGTCAGACTTTCCCATCTTCCTTCAGCAGCTTCTCTCTTCACTACGATGCCACCTACGGACCGTCACAGCCTCGACGGACAGTCATAAGCTCCGTAGTTGGTCTCTTCTGCATTTCTTGCTCAAAACTCCCGCATTCATCTTTGGACAGATTTCCTGTAAATAAAGAGAAACTTACATAAAAAATCAATACAAAAAGGCTTTAGACACACACTAAACTTAAGAAAAAAGCATTAAAAGTATCGTGAAACCACGGTACATCAGAACTTTGTAAGAGACATCTTGAAGGCCGGAGAATTGTGGTTTATTCTTTCTTCTCCTTTATGATTTTTTGTATTCGTGATTAATAAAAGATAGTTTAACTATTGTTCTTAACTTTTTATGATTAATAGAAGCATATTTATTTTTCAATATTTTGATTTTGGGAACCATGAACGATTACCAAAGTATGAATAGTAATTAAGCAATTCTTGAATAGTATTTTTTCATGCATTGATAATTTTGTCGTTTAGAAGTCTTTTTAACGAGTGCACGCGTTAGAACTCGACTTGTTGCTACTTGCTGGACCAAGGAGGTAGTTAATAAGAAAAGAATTATCAACATAGATTTAGTGTGATACTATCTAATAGTCTAATGTCGTTGATGCGATGGTGAAAACTAAGTCATACATCGATGTGTTGTCTAATATGATGTAAAAGTAAGGGTTAGTAAGTTATACACACGTAGCCGGACAAAGGTGCGGGGTGAAATTTTCTAGTTCCTGGACCAAGGAATTAGAGATACCTAACTTATCACTTTTCATGTATTACACTAGGAAAGAATTGCTATTACTAGGATTACCGTCTTATGAGGTTATGGGGAACACATTCCTAGTTATTTTTATTAATTTGGATTTAAGTAAATACTTAGTTCAAAACTATTTTAATTGCTTCTATTTTTATTTCAATTTATATCCCACCATATTTATATAACGATTATCGAGTTAAATATTTGCTATTGATAATATTCTTCCATATTCTTTGTTGGATCGACCCAGACTCATAGTTGGGTAAATATTTTGTATAGATCGTGTTTATCTTTTCAAGAAGTATGTTTAAACGTTATCGTTGATCCGGGATCTACTTTCTCATATAGGTCAACTCAGTTTGCCTAGGGATTTGATGCAGTTTATGATATACTTGATGCCCCCATCAATGTTTCTACCCTAGCTGGAGAGTGTGTCAAAGTCACACATATATATCGTGCTTGTCCTTTTATGTTTATGAGTTTCCAAACATGGGTTGATTTTGTTATTTTAGACATGATTGACTTTGATATAATCTTAGGCTTGACTTGGTTGTACCCCTATTATGTTGTGCTTAATAGTTATACTAAGTCTGTGACTCTAGAAATCCCGACTAGGGAAAAGTTAGAGTACGAAGGGGTGTTCAAGCCTAAGCCAATTAAGGTCATATATCTCATTCGGGCAAAGAAACTTATGGGGAAGTGGTGTTCGGCGTAGTTGGCTCATATTCGAGATGTAGATATTGAGTCTCCCTCTATTGAGTCTATTCTGGTACTGTCTTAATTTAAGTAAGTTTTTCCTATCGATTCTCCTGGTAGTCCTCGAAATAGAGATATATTCAAAATTGACTAGGAACCAGGTACTCTCCCCATCTTAATCCCTCCTTATCATATGGCACTAATAGAATTGAGAGAGCTTAAGGCTCAAATCCAGGAGCTTCTTGGTAAAGGATTCATACGTCCTAGTGCTTCCTTGTGGGGTGCTCCTTGCTTATTTGTTAAATAATATGATGGTAGTATAAGATTGTGCATAAACTATTGACAGTTGAATAGGTTCGCCATTCGAAATAAGTATCCATTGCTTCGAATAGATGATCTCTTTGACCAGTTGCAAGGTGCATTATTTCTCTCTAAGATTGATCTAAGGTCTAGTTACCATCAGTTAAATATTGCGAATGAGGATGTACCAAAAACAACGTTTGGAACTCGATATGGGCACTATGAGTTTTTAGTGATGTTGTTCAAGCTTATAAATGCACCGGCAACTTTCATAAGTTTGATGAATCGTGTGTTAAAACCATTTATGGATTCATTTCTGATTGTTGTTTTGATGACCTTTTTGCTTATTCAAATAGTACGAAAGAGCATGGGATCATCTTCGTATTATTTTGGGTGTCCTTGGGATACAAAATCTATAAGCCAAATTTTCCAAGTGTGAGTTATCGTTGACTTTAGTTGCCTTTTGGGGGCATGTGGTTTTGGGGAAGGAGTAATGGTAGATGCCCAAAAGATCGAAGTAGTCAGAATTTGGGTCCAGCCAAGCTTTGATACTAAAATTAGGAGTTTTATGGAACTCGCCAGCTACTATTGCCGGTTTGTGAAGAATTTCCTTCTATCTCCATGAATTGACGAGGCTTGCCCAAAAGAAGGTGCCTTTCAAGAGGACTCACAAATGTGAAGAGAGCTTCCAAAAGTTCAAGAATCTTCTGACCATATCACCTATTTTTGCACTACCAATTGAAGCTAAAAGTTTCATTGTTTATTGTGATGCTTCACATTTGAGTTTCTTTATTATGATGACACTGGAGAAAAATATTATAGATTATGCGTCGCAACAAATGAAAGTGAATGAGGTAAATTATTCGACATATGATTTGGAGTTGAAAACATTAGTGTTTCCTTTTAAGATATGGCACATTACCTCTATGGTTTCAAGTATGAGGTTTTATTGATCAAAACTTGAATATGAGACAACGAAGGTGGATAGAGTTACTCAAAGATTATAATGTACCATACATTATCATCTGGGTAAGTCTAACGTAGTGGTGACACATTAAGCCACAGGCGGTGAGTATCGGTATTCTAGCTCACTTGAGTGTATCTAAACGACCTTTGACCAAGGAAATTCAAAGCTTGGAGTCTAAGTTCATGACTTTGGGCATCTTAAAGAAAGGCAGGGTGTTATCCAATATTGAGGTTAGTCCCACATTCATTAAGAAGATCAGGCATAACAGTTTGAGGATGAGAGTTTGAATGAGATCAGAAAGAAGATAGTGCTTGGCAAGGCACACGATTTGACTCTAGATGCGGAGGTTTTGTTCAGTTTCAAAGGAAGAGTATGTGTTCCCCGAGTGGACGGCTTGATTACAAAAATGTTGACAAAATCCCAAGGTTCGCGATACTCCATTCATCCGGTTGTGACCAAGATGTACACAGATTTATCACTACTTTACTGGTGGCCTGGCATGAAGAAAAACATAGCTGAATTTGTGCCTAAGTGCCAAAACTTCCAACAAGTAAAATATGAATACCAATGTCCTGAATGTTTGCTTCATTGAAGGCCAATTCCTGAATGGAAGTGGGAAAGTATTGTTATAAATTTCATGGTTGGTCTTCCCAGGACCTTGGGAAAGTTTGATTCCATTTGGGTAGCAGTGGATAGACTGAACAAGTCAAACTACTTATTTCATTCAACCCATATTTTGGGGAAAATTACATGAGGAGTTAGGCACTCAACTCACTTTATGTATAGTTTTCCATCCAGAGACGGAGGGGTAGTCATAAAGGACTATTCAAGTGTTAGAGGACATGTTGAGGGAATGTGCGATTGACTTTGGAGGACGCAGTGATAAGTTCCTACCTTTGTGTGAGTTTTCCTATAATAATATTTACAACTCCTACATTGGTATGGCTCCATTTAAAGTACTTTATGGGAGAAGATGTTGATCACCCATAGGATTGTTTGAGGATGGACTTGTGAAACCATTGGAAGTTGATTTGGTGAAAGATGCTCAAGATAAGGTAAGTAGCATCAAAGCTATGTTAAAGCAAACGATAGTCGATAGAAGAAGTATGCAGACTGTAAGGTAAGAGTCATGGAATTTCAGGCATGTGAACAAATCTTTCATAAAGTATCACCCATAAAAGGGGTGATGAGGTTCGGCAACAAAGGCAAGATTAGTCCTCGATACATTTGACGATTTGAAATTCTTGACTATGTAGGGCCAGTTTCTTATAGGTTTGCCTTACCTCCTTGCTTTTATGGAGTTTATAATTGTTTGATGCATCCATATTTAAGAAGTATCATGGGGACGAAGATCAAATATTTCACACCCAGAGCCTACACGCTGGACGTGGCTGGTACTCGAGAACCATTGATGGCCCTAAGTGAACTGAAAGCTCAAAGATATTTGAGAATGTATTATAATTAAACATTCATTAACCAAAATAACAACTCAAGTCTCAACTTAACTGAAAAAATGAGAGGTAAAGACTAATGAACTAACATCAACTAACTTTGTCTTTGAAGCCTCTAAGACTATGAGGGAGGTTGGCACAAGACCCACAATCATCCTGTCCAACTGTCATCAGTACATTGAATGTACGAGCATGTGAGGGTAATTCTAAAATAAGACATATGCTTGAAAGGAACTAAAGAACAAACTTGGTCTCAACCAAACTAAACTGAACTAAACTCATTTAAATATAAAGTACAATAAACATGTGCTATATAAAGAAAAACTTTTAAAATATGGATATCAACTATGTTTATTTAGAAATATAATAGTAAATCTTTATCAATGCAAAGATACAATATAAACTCTGATATGTATAAAAATACAAAAATAATTTTATAGGAGTTTGTCTAACCGGCAACCATCACGTAAGAGTTATTGTGATGATACATCATTTTCCCTCACGCTGTTAGCATCATCCTATACCCTGCCGAGGGTATTGCACCTGACTACTAAGTGTATCCACTATTCTATGCTAAAATCACTAGGAATCATCTAAAAAATATAACACTTTTCTACCCATGATGGTAACATAGTTTATAAAGGCAGGGATTTGCCTAAAAAACTCTCCCCCATATCAGTGCTCAATACTACTCATAATATATCATACTAGCTCTTATGTATAAAAACATACTTCTTTATGTGGTTTGAGATAATTTCTCAGAACTTAGCTCAAAGGCTCTATTGGAAATCAACGTTTCCTCTCTTGCTTAATTGTGAAAGGATATATTCTTAACTGAAAATCTAGCTCAAAGGCCCTTTGGGAAATAAAAGTTTCCTCTCATCTTTAAATGTGAAAACATTTACTCATTGGAAACATATTCCCGATATACTCTTTTGAAGAAATGAATTTCAGTTTGTACTCTTTAATCAACTCAAAACTCATGTCTTAAAACAAATTTAAAAATTTGTAAAACGACCTTGGAAAACTCTAAGAACTTCTGTCTTGACTTGGCTCTTAACTTTCCTTGAATTTGAATTTATGGATTCAAGGTTATGATTTATATTTACAGATGATTTTTAGATTTTTAGAGGTCATTTAGAGTAGTTAGAATGAATAGGAAGTGTTAGTGAACTTTATAAGGACTTAGACAAGCTAAAAAATGAAAAACGGGTTGGGGTAGAAGACTCTAGCGCTCTGCTGGTGGGCCACTCAAGACCCTTCCATTTAGACACCCCATTTTGGCGCACTATTAGTGCGCCACCCCAACCTTCCTGTCCCAATGGGGGCTCGTCACCCCAGTCTACATGGTTCAATGGTGGCGCGTGGGGCCTGCCTTATTGGTTAAATGGGGACGCGTCGCCCTAGCCTTCGTTGCACAACGGGGGTGCGTCACCCCAACATTTCCCTAGACAAAGCCGACAAACGTTTTCTCTTATTTTATGACCTTAATTCAATTAATTTCCATTATTTTTCTCAATATATCTTGAAACTCATCTAACCAAAACATATACACAAGAATATACCAAAAAGTAACTCTAATAGTCAACATTAAACTCTCAAGAACTTCTCAATCTCATCCCGAATTCAAGAACGGAAGCAATTCAAGAGCCCAACTCAAGAAAATCCAATTCTCAATCTTTTTAGGATGGAAATACACTAAATTAAACATGTTTTGCGCATGGGTGAACCAATTCAACACTATGTGAACCCACGTACCTCATAGGATCAAATCATTGATAAACTCCGCAATCAATTCTTTACGAAGCCAAATAATCTTTCTTTTCCTCTTCTCTTCTCTCTTGAGTTCTTCTCTATAAATTCGTAGCGTGAATTTCAATTGTGCAAACTGAACCAATTCAATTTTAACTCTAATTAATTCACTAAAACTTAATTAAATCAAGTGTGTATGGAAAAGATGGAAAAAAAACCTTAAAAATTCATTTTTGAATTTCCTTATATAGACAATCCAATTTAAAATGACAGTATCTTACTCATACATACTACAAATCATGCAAACTCAGTGTCTTTGGAAAGATAATTCTAAGATCTTTCCTATAGTAACTTGTAGCACCTAACTCATCCTGATGTCGGAGCATTTGTCATTTAAAGTTGACCAATAATTCATACTTAACTTTACTTAACCAATTCTCCAGATTTTTCGTTCTTTCCAAAAAATACTCTCTCTAATTCTACTCTTTCTAGTTCATTCAATTAGCTAGATGTTACAACATCAATAAATGGGACTTAACGTTTTTGGACAAGGACCTTCAACATGAGGAAGAAGCAAGTGCAATTCTTGATCATGATGTCCGAAAGTTGAGGACCACGGAGATAATGTCCCTGAAAGTCCACTGTAATCATCTTTCATTTGAGGAAGGTAATTGGGAATTGTAGAAGGACACGCAAGACAAGTAATCTTAGTTGTTTGACAATTCAGGTACTACTCTACCCTTACTTTATCAAGTTTTTCCTAGTTTATAATTCGAGGAGGAGTGATGGGTAAATTGGTATCTATTGTAACGACCTGTTTTCATCGTAATAGAAAAAGACAATGGAAAAAGAATTGGTGCTAGAAAATATTTGAGTAGAGACTTGGGAATTCTTAGCGTAGTCTAGATTTGGACGAAATATGAGTCAGGTGAGGTCTAGGGAAATCTGGCAATTAATGAGAGAACTAATTGTTAATTTTATCAGATAAGTGGATATCCAAGATGTTAAGAATCCCACACGATTTTACGAAAACGAATTCGGGTGAGTAGAACTCCCGAAACTGATCTTAGCGTGAACGGTTTTTTTTTGAACGTCAAGGGTTGAAAATGTGTTGTGAAATAAGAGGTTGGATCTCAAAATCAAACTCATTGTCTCTGTGCAAGCCACCAGGGTGGGGCCACTGTGCGAGTTGGGGTCTACCATGGCTGGACACTCGCGACATAAACCGGGTAAAAATCCCCAAAATGTTATTTTCTACAAACATTCATTCTTGAGAGCTAACATATGACCCACGAAAAGTGCTTGACAATTTTCCAGAACTTCTAGAGCTAAAGGTAAGATTAATACTCCGCTAATACATTTTTCGATCCGTAGATCTTAGATTCTTCGGTCATTATCTTTTGGGGTGGATTTTGACAATGGTGGAAAAGCCCTAATTGAACATTAGGATCTTGGATGGGTCTAGAATCAATAATATTGATTATAATACTAGCAGTTAGGCCTTGTTTGTTTATCCTTGTGTTAATTGACTGTTTTAAAACCAAAACAAGCGGAAAGAATTCAAAAAGGGAAGAATTAAGTATCTTAGGATGATTCAAGCTTGGTTTCGAGGTATGTGATAGTTTGATGTCCTATTTGTCTGATATATATCGATTAGTTGCTTCATTGTATGCATGCATGTATGTGAATGAGGAAATGAGAACTAAATCTAACACATGATTATGTATGAACAACTATAGACCATGAACCAAATACTTGATTGTATGACTATGAATAATGTCATTATGGGTGTGTTTGTGATTGTTGTTGTGCCGATTGGATCCGGTGTCACATTGTGAAACATATATTGGATCGTGTGTTATGTTCTGACACGTATATTGGATTAGGTGTCACATTCTGACACACTAACTATTTGGGTATGGGATCCTTGAGAGTGACACTTGTGATTGATACATTCATAACTGCATTTTATTTATAATGTGAAATTATACATAACTCCTAAAACGATAAGTGATCTATATATTGTGTATATGTGTGTTTACTAGTTGTAATTGCTTACGTGTATTTTCTTACTTGAGTGGCAGAGTGATCCTACCAGTACACCGTGGTTTTTTTCTAATACTGTACTTACTCATTCTTTGTTGAGTATAGAACATCTTTCGACGGTTATTGATAAACCTCAGCTAGGAGATCACTGATCGAGACAGGATTAAACAGTGAGGCAAAGGCTTTCATGGATCCTTCCATTTTTTTAGTCCATTCTTTTCGGACTCAGACTATGTTTTAGGCTTTTCTTATGTTAGTTGCGGAGTTCTGCCTTTTTTTCTTAGATTTTTTGAAATTTAGAGTTTTGGTACAATGACATTCAGGTTCCAGGGGTTGTTTTTCCGCAATAGTTTGCTAGATGTTTTGTTAGAGCTTTCAAATTTTATGGGAACTCGCTATGTCATTAGGGGTTTAAACTTGCCTCTGTATCTTTAAATGTTTTAGTTTTCGTTAAGTTGATTAGTTGGTTTGTAGTAATTGTTCTCCTACCCGAGGGTTAGCGTGGGTGCAAATCATGGATGTTTGGGTCGTGACAGTTAGAGTAAACAATTAGCTGGCTTGAATGGATAAAAGTGTCGACTAACTGAACTGAGAAGGGCGGAAGAAATACTCACCTCAACTCAAATCAATACGAAAAAACCATGATATATGGAATATATAAAACATTATACAACAAGAGATAAAACTCAATGTTTTATAAAAATACTCTTTACTCTTATTTGAGAGATTGTCTAACCAACAACAATCATTATGAGCTACTTGATGAGATAAATCATTCCCACGGTAGGAGAAACGTCCTATACCTTGTCGGGGTATAAAACACCTCAACTAAGTGGATTCACTAAGTTCTGCCTGAGGCTCTTATGATTCATCTAAAAAGTATAATGTTGTAACCATGTTGGCATACATGGTTCATGAGGAATATAAGTTGTCTGAACTCATTTCCATATCAGTGCTCAATACTACTCACAATAATTAATATCTTGATGCTCAATGTTTTAGAACATACTTTTCCTCCGGTTTGAGACAATTTCTCAAACTATCCTCTTAAAAGAGGTAACTTCTCTGAAACATCTTTGAACTCATGAACTCTTTTTAGAAATCAAAATTTCTCTTTTCTTAATGTAAGAATTGATACCTTTGGCAATACTTAGTTCCGTTATACTCTTACTCAATTCATATTAGAAAACTCTTTCTCAAAACTTATCTTTATTTTCTCAAAAATCATCTTTAAAAACTTAAATGTTAGCTTTATAATACTTCTCAAGATATATAACTCCATACATACGGTTCAAGAAGAATTATGGACATGAACGACTCAACGCAGGGATCTTAATAGCAACGTGAAAACTCATAACTCAAGAACTCAAGGACTCGCAATCAGAACGCAGCGATACTAGTACTCCTCTCAAGAATATTCAATTCATAGAGTTCACACAAAATTATGAGCATGAATGATTCGACTCAAGGATCTCAATACAATGTAGACTTGTGAATACAACTCTTCTCATTCTTACACTCTTTTACTCAAGACTTTGTTAAAAAATATGACCGATTTCAAAAGAATCATTGAATTTGAATTAAGGGACCCTCTTCAACTTTCCTCTTAATATTTGTTTAAATTGAAATGTAATTTAAGAGATATGATTAGGATATGTAGGATCTTTCAATTATTATTGAATATTTTAAGAATTTATATCAAGAAAAAGAAGATGACACGATTTAAGGGAACACATACAGAACGAGAAACAAAGAAGAAAATGGCAAGGCGACCTTGACCTATCACTGCACATCACACCAGCCCCAAAAGTACTCAGATAACTTTGGGGCACACTGCTGGCGCTGGGAGTCAGCCCTACTGGAACTATGGGGGAGCATTTCCCTAGGCCATACCCAGAAATTTAATGAATGTGTCTTCCATTTCGGGTCCTAACTCATCTACAATCGATTGGTTTCTTCCAAACACTCTTTGATTCATAAACCCAACACAAAAATATCAAGATCTCACTCAAATCCTATCAAGAAACACTACTCATTCAGAAGACCCTCACCTCAAGAACTGAAAACCTCCATTGATAAAGAATGGGGCTAAAATTTAAGAACTACTCGAGAATCTTTACATAAATAATTTCATGAATGAATTAATGGAAGAATTACATGATTGACGTGATGGAAAAAATCCAGATATCCCTTATTCACATGTCCGAACTATCTAAATCTCATTTCTTGCATCACGTCCTCCACCGAAGTCAATCCTAGATTTGCCCAAATTTCCTAATTTAATCATATATCTCCTAATATTGACACGCATGCATCACAAAATCCTTATTTTTGCAACTCTAAACTTCTCAAAGTAAGAGTTCTTGAATGAAAAACTCTCCTCCCTATACAACATAATTAGTCTAGTTATCGCTTAGTAAATGTGCCTTCAAGCTTTGCTAGCACCTTCTTATCACATAAAATTCTGGATGCACTCCTCCATTTCATCCACCTTGTTCCAATTTGATAATTCTATCAAACTGGGAATTTTTGATATTCATTGTCAAATTACGACATTAATAGATTGGATATGTAGGTGATAAAAAAACCGAACGCTGCAATTGCTCAAAAATATAAAAAATTACCTGGAGAATTTGACTAATTTTTTTTTTGAAATTTATAGATATGTGTTTTGTTTAATCTTTAACTGTAACGACCCTCTTAGTCATTTTATGAATCTTAACCATTATTTTTATTAACCCTTTTTGGTGGCTTGTATGAATAATTTATGGCTTATTAGAATAAGAGACATAATTTTCAGATTTAATAAAGGATTATTTTGTTGTTATTAATAATGGAAGAACAAATAAAATAGTAGAAAAGATTCATAAATAAATTAATAAAAGAAATAAGGGCCAAAAGCCCTAACTGAAACTTGAGATAGCTGTTGATGAAAAACAAAGAAAAGAGAACGAACGGAAAAAGATGAGAGCAACCGCACTCCATCAGGTAAAATATTAGTACGTCTAACTCATATTTTAGTAATGTTTTATTTTAATTATTATTTTTACAATTTTAGCCGTGAAAGAAAGTAAAGAAATTGAATAGGAAAAAAAATGGAAACAACGTCACACTGATAGCATATATAATTGCATTTTTTAGGGGTAAAAGTATAGATGAGTTTTCATGCCTAATCATTGCTTTACTTTATTTTTTTAATTCCCAAAAATACCCTCCCAAAAAAGAAAAACATTAATGCCGCCTACATGGCACCTCCACCATCCAAAAAATCATATTTATTTTTTTAATCCCAAAAATACCCTCCGTAAAAGAATTCCCACATCATAGGGCACTTCAACCCAAACATGCCAAACTGTCTGGCATTGTTTCACAGCCCAAAGAACAATATGCCTCACCGACACAAATTTGGTGAAGGACGCCTCTTAATCGTTGGAAACAACCAATAGTTGCGCCTTTTCCAAAATATTGCGCCTCCGCGCTACGGTGATCTATAAAATGCCTTCAAACCTTCATTACACCCATTCTCGATCACTTCCTTCTGCCTTGCCTACTAAATTTCCAATTATTCTTGTACAATTAGAGAAACTTCACCGAAAATGTCATATTCACTTCTTTCAGACTTCAATTCTACTCGCGATGACTGGATGGTTAGGGTATGAGTCTGCATGGTATGGGAATTTATTAATCACAAATAAAGCCCTGACATGATAAGCATCAACTTGATTCTTATTGATGATAAGGTACTGCATCTGTCTTATTGATTCTTATTGATGAAAAGGTACTGCACCTTTCTTACTCGAATTATATATCATTCTGAATTTTCTTATTTCAAAATTTCCTAAACATTTACTTTAAACAGGGTACTTTGATGCACGCGATAATCTGGAAGAAACAAGTTAGCAAGTTTCGAGATAAGTTGAGCGAGGGTTGTGCAGTCATTATCAGAAACTTCAAAGTTTCTAAAATAACAGGTGAATACAGACTAGTTCAGTCAAACTTCAAAATAACATTCTTGCATATAACTTCCATCCAAAAACTCCCGATGATATTTTTCACATCCCGACAAATGGGTTTCAATTTATTCAAACGGAAATGGTTCCCGCAAGGGTCAACAACAACATCGTCTTATTAGGTACATTCATTCTTGCCATTTATTTTACAGGCGGTTCTTCAACGTATACATTAAATAATCTCCCAACATAACTTTTAGATGTGGTTGGCTGCTTATGCGGAACCGATGATCTAGTTAGTGTGGGTTCAAAGTGGAAGAAGCGTGATATAGACATTCTTACTGATCCGTAATATTCTTATCTCATTAACATTACATTCAAATGCTTCATTCATCCCAAGTAAGCCACATAAAAAATCATATCGATTCACAGAATAATAAATTATAATTCCATTTTAGTGAGGACAGTACTATCAAAGCAAGAATAACTTTGTGGGAGGATCATGGCAAAGCATCTTACCCCTACGTATATCCCAACCACTTAGGACCATACATTGTCATCGTTACTGCTACAACCCTGAAATAATTCAGAGGTAACTACTTCTTCTCAACATACTGGAACGTTTTAATTGCCACATATATACGACATTCGTACATCTAAGTTTTGTTTTTTCCATAATAGGTGAACTGAATTTTGCCATCACTGCACCAAGTAAAATTTATGTTAATCTTAAAATGGACAACACTACCTAATTGCTTCATAAGTTCTCAAAGAAGTCAGTTGATGTACAAACTATTAGGAGTAAAATGGAAGTTGTTCCCATTGCAGAAGCTATATTTGAAAATCGAAAGGCTATTGCAGAGTTAGTACATTCAGACTGGTGTTCAGACATAGACGTAAGTTCTATAATAACCCTTTATGCCATAAGGACAAGGCATTGTATAAACATGCTACTGTTATATATGTGTGTATATATATATATATATATATATATATATATATATATATATATATATATATATATATATATATATATATATATATATATATATATATATATATATATATATATATATATATATATATATACCTTAATTTTTACATATGGTAGGAATGTGTGGTTACACTCCGGGCGCAGATAACTGAAATAGATGACTTTTTTTATTGGTATTGCATTTCCTGTAACGACTGCAACAAGAAAGTTGAATCTTCACATGGTGTCTACACATGCCAAAAGAGCAACAAACAATGCGACTTACCATTGGTTAGGTAAGCAACCAAATAACATTGCAACCATAAATTACATTCAACGGAATGCTAACGTTTTGCGCATACACAGGTTTAAGATACACATTAAGGTTAAGGACACTTGCGGGAAAACTTCTTTGGTCCTGTTTAATGGAGTTGCGGAAAAACTTCTTGATACTTCTGCCCACAAGTTGGTTAACCGATTGTACATAAGTGAGACTCTTGTACCGTCCCAGATTCTCACTCTTTGCGGGGTGGACTTTGTCTTCAAACTAAAATTGAGCTATTTCAATTTGAAAGGGGGGCTGGAAAACTACAGTCACAAAAGTTTTTGTGCCAGATGAAGAATTAGAATTGCAGCACCGCCTAAACAAAAAAAAAAAAGGTAAAGTGGTACAGTGTTATTAAGCTTTTAATACATATTCTCCTGAAAGGTACATCAATCACCTTTCAGACAATCCGCTTAAGGTACATCATCATTAATTAATTTGATAGGATTTTTACCTACAGTGAAAAGAGAAAGTGGAAGATTAACATGAGGAAACATACTGTAATGTGGGAGGATCAAACCCAGATGACTCAAAAGAAATTTCTATTGGAGGGGAGGCTTCCACTTCAAAAAAAAAAAGAGTTTATTCGAGAAAGTCGGAGAAGAGACAGAGAAAAGAGAAAGTGGAAGATTCACCTGAGCAAGCACATTGTAATACGGGAGGATCAAACACAGATAACTCAAAGGAAATTACTAGTGGAGGGGAGGCTTCCACTTAAAAAAAAAATAAAAAGAGTTTATTCGAGAAGACAGAGAAAAAAGAAAGTGGAAGATTCACCTGAGCAAACACATTGTAATGCGGGCGGATCAAACACAGATGACTCGAAGGAAATTACTAGTGGAGGGGAGGCTTCCACTTCAAACAAAAGAGTTTATTCGAGAAAGTCGTAGAAGAGACGGAACTTATTCATAGACGACAACAAAGATAGTGATGTAGACACCATAAAACTGCATCGTAGAATGTTCAAATATGCTAGGGACCTTTATATGAAATGCTTTGATCAAGCAGTGTCTTTTCTGTTGTGAAAAATTTCATGTCCAACAATGGCTAATAGTATATCATATTTTGATGATGTTTGTCATGGTAGGGGATTCCGTTATATCTACTGCCAGAAAATCTTCACCTACTACATATACATGTCTATAAAAGTTGTGTTGTTTATGTAACATATGTCCATCCACATTAATGCGCTTAAATTTATATGATCCCACCTACCCCTACTCACCAGGTTGTGAATAACTCATTAAAGTAATGACATTTTAAAATTCTAGAACAACAAACATATTACACCGCAGCATTACATACCTCTAACTGAGAATATCAGTTTTTCTTAAAATTTTCTTACAATAATGACACTTTGTTGGTAGTAATTTCTGTGTAGCCGTACAATAAATGCACTAATTAAAAAATCATATTCGACTAATTTTAGCTAATATAAATCGGTCTGACTCCCAATTAATACATCAACATATCCAAAAAATTACCTAGTGGTTATAAAAACATGTCTTCATAAATTGGTTCCCTATATACTTCTCATATTCACGGGATGCTTGAAACATAGTGCAAACTTTAACAATAACATACAATACTGTGGAAATACCCATAAAAATAATTGAGGTGTTAGGATATAAAAAATCAAACATTTCAAAAATGTAAGGTGGTTTCTTTATGAATGTTACAGAATACTTAGCATTGGTATGAAAAATATATGTACTCATAGAAATCATTTTCTTACCATCATATACTGACTTTGAACTCACAGCGCTGCTACCTTATCTTCTCTAATACATTTTTAGTTTGGTTCTCTCGATTTCAATTCCTTCATGTGAAAAAAAACATAGTATAACAAAAAATTAATGAATAAAAACAGTAATGTAATGTGTCATACTCGAACAATGTTTTCTCCTACATATACATTTAACTGTTGTTGGGCAAAATATTTTGTGAGTTTGCCAATTAAATCAAACTACATGTGACCAATATTAGTGCGAGGAATTTATTTGGTTGGTTATTGATGAAATTTCAATATATATCATTATTTTGGTAAAAAATGAAATTTTCACCACCAATCTTTCACAGTCAATAGTAACTGTAAGCCATTTCTCAATCTTGCGGGAAAAATTTATGCAATAATTGGCCTTTTACATCTGTCTCTATTATATTAGTTTAACTAATCACAACAATAATGTGCCTATTGAATTATTAGGCAAATAGTTCTGGTTAACCCACTCAAACTGAATGAATTAAATAGGTTTAAAAAAATAAAACAAAACAACTTCACAAGCAAAACAACATTACTGTTTACTGTCTTAACTGAAACAGAGTGAATTTAATTGGCTCCAAAAAAAATTAAACAACCAACTTCACAAAGGAAACATCTTGACTATTTACTGTCTTAATGGACTATTAAACAATGTCGCCCCCAAATGGTGCATCATTTCACACCGTTAATACAAACTGTTGCCAGTGGTATAAATCAAGAACTAAAACATACTTTCATCAAAAGGCAAATCAAGTACAAATTGAACCAACTTTCCCGGACGAAAGAATCAATCACGGTCATTCCTCAACTTTCTATCCATTACTCTATCAATCTGGTAATTAGAATACAATTGCAACACCCAGATAAATTAAGAGAAGACGGATTGACAATTAATTTTACCAACCGAAATTGAAGACTCTAATTCAACCACACAACAACATCGGGAATGAAAACTATAAGAGGGAGTTCTGTTTATTAAGTTGAACGAAATCTGTATTGCAGATACAGAGACAAATCAATACACTCTGCCTCCATTAAAAACATCAATGCAGGTAGTCTCGAAAAAGTGTCTCAACCGAAACAAATATACTGTTAAATAAGTAAAAATGTAGGTGATCGTCAAGCCAAAAATACAAGGATATTTGCAGATCATGGGGTCCGACATAATGGATTTGATAGGACACACCATTAAGGCATTTTGTGGGTCTACAGATAAACCTGCCGACATTAACAAATTACAACAAGTTCAACCTCAGTTCGATAGCAAATACAAGATGTTGATTAAAAATAGGAAGAATAATACATTAACAGTGAACAACAATCAGAGGACCGTGGAATCACTAAATATCATAAAAATGTTGCCCAAGTATGCCCGCTTGAAAAGGAAACTCACATTAGTTCAAAGGAAATACAAAGATCAACCACAAAAGCAACATGATCTGGTTGTACATTTTCTCAAAATATTTGCAAACGAGATAAAGGTGGCAAATATCACAACCATACAAGTGCAACAATAAATAAATGATACGTTTCAATTAACCCCAATATAACACCACAAGAGGCTCTACAAGTTAGATTGTATTCTACTCAATACATATGAACAGATGGTAACATTTAAAATGGACGCATATAATGGGTAACAAACATCCTCATATCTACCACCTACACATAACTAAATTTGTTACTCTGTTCCCCCCTCTGCTTACTTTACATGAATGTCGTGACGTGTCATGGGATCCACACTTATACAAAACATACTATTATTGCTAAAAAAAAATACAACTTACTATCGACTTACAGGCGACATCCCCAAAGCACAATACTTACTAACAACATTCTCAAAACTACTTTTCAGAGGACCAAGATAACCAGTCATGTGATTCTGTTAAGGAGGAATGCAATGACGACTCACTTCCAAATCATTGGCAGAGAGGAACCATGTAATCATGTGCCATAATACAAGTACATTCCACTTAACTTCAACAATACATATATTTACCTAAAAACCAAACTCTGTATTGAGTAAGGGACTGCAGTATACGTGCATATAATACTTACACTCAATACAAACAATCTTCTGTGGCAGGTGAATACCAGAAAACTTGGAATTTAGGGCCTCCAACCCACACTTGCCAATATTGCGGGGCCATTCTGTGTATGAAGAAAGGACAAACAAAAGTATAAACACACGACAACCTAAATTTGCAATATGTTGTATGGAAGGTCGTGTTCGTCTACCGTTACTGCTCAACCACCAGCCTACTTTCAATATCTATTGGGCACTGAATCCGGGCAACTGGGCGTACACTTCAGACAAATAATTTGGGTATACAACTCCATTTTCGCATTGACATCTATGGGAGATCGAGTGGATAGATCAATCAATCGTACAAAACTTCCTTATGTATGCAGGATCAGTGGTCAAAATTGTCATCATATTGGCTCTCTATTACCTGAAAATGGTAAGAAGCCACAATTTGCTCAACTATATATATATCTATATATATATATATATATATATATATATATATATATATATATGATACTGATAATGAAATACAAAATAGAATAAACACTCTAATGCATGACAAAGTTGAAATAGACATTCTTCGGGGAATATATGAAATGCTAGACGAGCATAATGTTTTGGTAAAAGCATTTCGTATGGCAAGAGATAGATATAGAGAACAACCACAAACGGAGTTTAGCCTACGCCTGTTATCAGAAAGGATCACCGATGGTCGTCAATATAATATACCAACTGCTTCAGAAATAGCTGGATTGATCATTGGCGATCTTACAAATGCTAACTTCAAACGAGATGTTATTGTCGAACACCGCAAAAACAGCCTGCAATGGATCACTGATTTACACCCAAGTTTCAAGTCAATTACTTACCCATTAATACACCCATATGGGGAGGATGAGTATAGGCTGGGAATACGGTTGGTTTCTGAAAGACACAAAACATATACACGAGAAAACATAATAATGAGACAATTTTATGGATACAACATACAACAATGCCTTAATGAGGGGCACACTCTTTTACAATCTGGAAGGCTACTACAACAGTACTTTGTAGGTGGTTACATGGAAATTGAAGAAGAACGATTTAGATATATCCGAAATAATCAAAACTTCGGGCTGATCTTTTTGGAGACTTGATGGATGCTATTGTACGTGGAGATTCCGATTGTTCACAAGTGGGAAAAACGATTATATTACCTTCGTCACACAATGGTGGACCTCGCTAAAGGGCTCAAAATTATGAGGATGTAATGGCTATATGTAGATGGGATGGATTCCCTGATTTATTTCTTACTTTCACATGCAACCCAAAGTGGCCAGAAATAAATGCAATGTTGCGCCTCATTGGACAAGATGCCGATGGTAGCCGGTTGGACATCATATGCAGAGTTTTCAAGATCAAGTTGTCCCAACTAATGAACCATATTAAAAAGGATAAGCCCTTCGGGACAATCATTGCATGTAAGATCTGACTATCAAATAGTATTCCATACATTGCTACTTAATCACACTATATACATCACAAAATATATATTGTCATATTACATTAGAGCTGAATAGATATTAGCCAGGTGCACCACACAGTTAACCAAAACATTAACAATGGTATTTACTACAAAAAGCATGAGTACCGATCAAGTACACGATATACATGAAAGAACAAGGCGAAAATACACAACACAAACATAAAAGGAACAAGAGGCTCATAAGTAATAGTTTGAACATTCCCACATACTAAATAAGTCGTGCATGAATAGTAGTAAATGATAGTGTACACAACAATTGCTACCCAACGGAAAACAGGCCCTAAAGTGAAAATGAAATAACCAATCGAATTCATCATATGTTGCCACATAGAAGATTTTATTACATGAATAATAGGTGTACCGTTAAATTATTTAATATGAACTTTCCATGACTGGTAAAATTTGAATACTTTATTTAATAATAACATAACAAACAGATAATGTGAATTATGAAATAACACACTTCCAAACTGAAATGAATCAGTATAAAAATAAAGGTAAGGCGTGCACGCAACCACGTAAACAAAAAACTCAATCAACATCCTAACTAGAGCCACATACTAATCAGTTTGACGATACTAATCATTTTGCAGGTATATATACAATTGAGTTCAAGAAAAAAGACTTGCCACATGCACATATACTGCTCTTCCTTCATGAATCACTAAAAAATCTCACACCAGAACATATTGACAGATTAATATCCGCTGAAATACGTGGGCTTGAATAAGATCCAGATGGGTATCATGCAATCAAGAACTTTATGATACACGGACCTTGCGGACAACTCAATCCCCGTTGTCCATGTATGAGATAGGGAAAATGCACAAAGTATTTCACAAAGAAGTACAATGACTGGACAAGTTTTGATTCAGAGGAATTTCCTATTTATAGGTGACGGAACACAGGTATTGAAGTGAAGAAAAATGGAGCCATTTTAGACAACAAATATGTTATGCCATACAATAGGAACTTGCTTGTGCAATTCGATGCACATATAAATGTTGAAGTGTGCTATTATTCAAGGTCGGTCAAGTACCTATTCAAGTATGTTCACAAAGGGTCTAATAGAGAAACAACAATAATAGAATCATCCGGCACAACAATAGACAATGATGAAATCAAAAAGTACCTAGATTGCAGATACATATCACCTACAGAAGCTTGCTGGAGGATCTTCAAGTTTGACATACATTACAGACAACCAGCAGTTGATCGCTTACCCTTTTTAGAGGGACAAAACACCATAATATTTGAAGAATCAAGGCGAGCTGAAAGCGTTCTACGCAGACAAGATAATTATAAAACAAAATTTACAAAATGGTTTGAGGCAAACAGATAATACCCTGATGCAAGAGAGTTAACATATTCGGATTTTCCAACGCGTTGGGTGTGCAATCGAAAAGAAAAAAAATGGACTCGGAAGCAAAAAGGACAAGCATATGGAGGAATATACTTTGCAAATCAGCAAGTGGAGAGCGTTTTTATTTCCGCATGCTCTTTAATTTTGTGAAAGGGTGCACCTCTTTTGAAAGAATTAGAAGAATTAATGGAGTAGATCATAGAACATATCGAGAGGCTTGCTACGCGTTAGGCTTATTACAAGATGACAAGGAGTGGAATGACTTCTTTGCTGAGGCCGCCCAATGGCCAAGTGGTAATGAATTGGGAAATCAATTTGTAACTATAGTTATTCACTGCCAAGTGTCTAATTCACGCAAGCTTTGGGAGAATAACTATGAAATATCATCAGAAGATATAACATCGATGCAAAGAAAGATATTAAGATTCAAACATTTACAACTAACTCAAAAACAAATAGAATCATATTCACTATTTAAAAGCGGCAGAAGTTTGAGAGACATTGAAGGGATGACACTTCCAGATACTTCATTAATGCGTAATGTAGGAAATCTCTTGATCATTGAAGAGCTAGACTATTACACAAGAGAACTACAAAATATGCACACGAAATCATTTTCCATGTTAAATAGTTGTCAATTGCCGGCATATGAAGCAATAATATCATCTATGGATAATGATGAAGGCTGATTAATTTTTATACACAGACATGGTGGTACAGAAAAGACATTTCTATACAATGCAATTAATTCAAAAATCAGATCACAATAAAAAAATAGTTCTCCTAGTCGCTACTTTAGGTATAGCAGCTTTATTGATACCAAATGGAAGGATAGCTGATTCACACTTTCATATTCCTCTGGATGTCACCGCTGACTCAACCTGTGACATAAAACAAGGAAGGCAATTAGCGGAACTCCTAAAAAAACATCTTTGATTATTTGGGACGAAGTACCAATGGAAAATAAATATTGCTTTGAATCCTTGGACAAGACCTTGAGGGAAATTCTCTGAGATAGTTATGAAAATAGCTTGGACATGCCTTTTGGGGGACTAACTATTGTAAGTGGTGGGGATTTCAAACAAATACAACCAGTTATTCTAAAAGGAATAAGAGCTGACATTGTTGATGCATCCCTAAACTCTTCTCACTTGTGGCACTACTTTTCAATTTATGAACTGAAGGAAAATATGCGACTAAAAACTGGGAAAGTGATTGGTTCTAAAGCAGCCGATATTGCATGTTTTGACAAATGGTTATTAGAGGTTGGAGATGGATCTGTTTATGTAGATAACAAGAAGGAAGGAACTCATTAAGTTTCCACATGATGTACGCATTCCACCGTCGCACAATCATGTGGAATCAATTGTAGATGTAGTATATCCATCGCTATTACAGATGTACAACAACCCAACGTACTTGAAAGAAAGAGACATATTGACACCAAATAATGAAATGGTCCATGAGTTGAATGAAAAAATTATGAAAATTTTACCAGGCGAAGGAAGAACCTATTACAGCTCAGACAATATGTGCAAAGCAAGTGTGAACACTAATGAGGAAGATATATTGTACCCAACCGAATTCCTTAACAACTTACGGTTCCAAAGCATCCATAACCATGACATTCACTTAAAAGTAGGAAGTCTGACGATGGTTCTTAGAAATCTAAATTAAACGGAGGGCCTATGCAACAGAACAAGATTAATTATCACATATCTGGGAAAATGGTCTGTTAGTGCAAATATCATCTCTCTTAAGAACATCGGCAATAGAGTCACGATACCAAGAATTATCATGACTCCAAATGAATCAAAGTGGCCATTCAAGATGAACAAACGTCAACTACCCTTAGCACCCTGTTATGCTATGACGATCAATAAGAGCCAAGGACAAACTCTACAGACAGTTGGATTGTATCTTCCAAAACAGGTATTGACACATGGACAATATGTCGCGGTATCACGGGTAACAACAAGAAAATGATTGACAATCTACAACGCGGACGAGGACACTGAAGACCATACATACATTATAAATATTGTTTACAAAGAAGTTTTCCAGAATGTATGTCCAAGACTTGTGGAAACACACGAGGTATCATTAACATCTACTGTTAACTTTAGCTTTGCAATATTATCCTTATATAGAAGAATAACAGAAATAACATTACAGAATGACGTGCATTCCGATAACAAGTGATACAAAAAAGGATACACAATGGAGATGGAATGGAATGACCCACCAGCATAACCACATATTAGGTTGTATACCACATAGTAAACACACAAAATGATGCATCAGTTGAAAAAACATACATTGGAGGTAACCAATCACTTAACAAATGTTAATAGAAAACTTATGCAAGGACAATATGGAAAACACATAAGCATGAAACCCAGGTAATCTAGGGAAAATTGCAATGGAGGGGTCATAAATGGGGTTAAGAGATAGAAAGTTACCATACACATTTCCCAGGGAATACGTTTCAAAATTTATTGGATATGTATTATAACATGGTGTGAAGATTTATTTAAATGTAAGGATACACAAATCAATGTGATTACATATTATACATAGCTATTGGCGCCCAGGTACTGTGTTACAATAGATTACATTGCAGGTTTTACACGTACAAAACTACATTACTTTAGCAGGACAGATTGTACACCATATATTGACTGTCCAGGTGAATTAAGGGCCATGCAAAAGTGCAACAGACCTATAATACCATCAGCTGCAACTATATTAAACTTTGGATGCACAAAGTCTAGGAGACATAAAAACTAAAAAATGATAATTAGTAGACACTAAAAATAAAAAAAAATACTTAAACACTATACTAAAGCTACAAAAATAATAGCTACAAAATGTGCAAATAACAAACCCGCCTGAAAGCGCGGGCCCTTTTCGTAGTTATATTTTAATTCAAGATTTTCTTATATTGAGATAGATAATTAAAAATTAAAAGTAGTATATTATGTGATACCATTAAGATTATGTTATTTGGAGATACTTAGACTAAACCCTAAACTTGAAAATTTGACATAATGAGAGTTGACATGTTAGCAAAATAAGGAAATTGATTCTAAATTTGAGTAAATTATTGGGTCTAAGCTAAACACATAGTATGGGTGTTGTTAGTTTCGAAATCTTATCATGGTCATTTATTTGAATATATTGCTTTGATTTGGAAGAATAATTGAAGGGGAAGGTTCAAGTTCCGGAGTGAACTCTTGATTGATTGAAGCAAGTGGATTTCTAAACACTTGTTAATTGTATAAAATTCGTGTATTTCCTTGTGGTATGTGTTTGGGAGTAATGGGACTTGGTGAAGGGTTGACTTGCCCACCTTGATTAATTCTAATGATGAAAAGGAATAATAAAAGACAATGTGATTAATTAACTGTTTGTGTGTTATGGGTTGAGAATGGTACGAGTACCTGTGTTATACAAATAAAGTTTAAAAATATGGAATGTGTATTGTAATCCTAGAATATCAAAGCATATGGGCATTAACTGATATATTATTGACTTGATTTACTATGTGTTATTCTGCTCTTTACTGAACCCGTATAATTGTGATAATTAAGGTGATTATATGTCAAAACGACATTTGATTTATTGAGATGTTGCTTCATCCCCTTTATTTGATATCATATTGTGCACATTCATTGACATGAGATGGAGTATGAGTAAAGGTCTAACATGTGGAGATCGTCCATATTGAGATCAAGTTATGATTATTTGAGCACGTAAAGATCATCCGTGGGATGGAGAAGTTATGATTATAATTTGGGCATGTGGAGATCTTCCATGCAGAATTTATTTGATTTATGATAGTGCGTTAAAATCGTCCGCACTGACACATGGAGATCGTCCGTGTCTCTATATGGACCTCGCGAGTCCCCCATGGGTCGTGAACTCTTGAAGTATTTTCGAGGAGTATCAAGTACATACGGTTGAGAGAGTACTTGGTATTTTGAGGGATATCATTTCATGGTGCCATATTGTATTGCATCCCATGACATCCTTCATTATTTATGATTATGTATTTTATTGGTGATTGGAAAGTACTTGATATTTGGTTACCTCTATTTAATGAACTTCATCTTGTATTGCTGATATTGTGAGTACCTTTTGTAAAGGTTGTAATTGATGAATATTGAGCTTGTGGTTAAGAATATGTGATTGTTAGAATGTTGTTGTTGATGTATGTACTTGTAAATGGTGAACTGTTTGGTTGGGCTGATTTTACGCAGATTGTAGTCGTGGAGGTTTTGTTGGGGTGTAAGGAGTACCCGTATTTTATCTCCTTAGCTTGTGTCTAGAGGTTTACTTGTTGAGTATCATGTGGTTTCGTACTCACCCCATGCTTCTATAACTTTTTTGTAGGTTATTAGCCTGAACCTTTGTGATATTTTCTATTCTCATTGTCTGAGGTTTCTTATGGATATTTTTGAGGTAGTTTCTTGTCATTTCAGCGGACCTTCTTACTCCTATTTATGATCTTGTTCTACTCTAGAAACAATGTCATATGAGACTTGTATTTTTTTTTGATTCAGTTATAATACTTTATAGGCTTGTACACGTGACAACCAGGTTTTGATGGTATATTTAAGTTGATTGTAAATTTTCCGCATATTATCGTAATTATTGAGGTTTAGACTGACTTGTCTTGGTGGGATAAGACGAGTGTCATCACGTCCAAAATTTTGGTCGTGACATTAACTTAGGCTAAATTATAAATATATATCAATTTTTGGTCGTGACAATTGACATACCGCGATTTCACAGTGCTTTCAATGCATTTTGCTTAAGAGTTGTGTGTGTCTAGAGCCTTTTTATAGTAGTTTTAACATGTTTTTATGTATGTTATTCAGGAAAGATGTCCAGAATAAAAACGCAGAAGGCAGTTGGAAAATAGTGCAGAAAGATGACCTACGAAGGCCATCGACGGCCCGTCGTTCAATCGACGGTTTGTAGGTGGTGACCGTCGATTGCAGTTTAGACTAATAGAGAAACTCGGGGAAATCTGACCACGTGTGGAACTACGAAAGGAACCCACTGAACGTTCTGGCAGACCGTTGATTTGATCAGAGATAGTTCTAGTACCCGAAGTTGATGAAATTCTAAGGATTGAGCGACGGAGGGCATCGAAGGAACGTAGGTGAATTGACGGACTGCGCTGTTGGTCCATCGATTGATTTAAAGAAAGTGGCATCTGAAGGAAAGAAAAATATTCTAAGTCTGGACGGACAGAGGCAGTCGACGGACAGTCGTTCTATCGACGGTCCATCAATAGGGTCGTCGATCGATGCCGTGTTTTTGGACACACATTCCTTATTTCAATTCCTTTTAATTTAGCACAATGTTTTCTATAAATAGGGATTAAAACCTCGTTTTTGGGGTTGAACATTGTTATTATTGTTCTAGTTTTGCAAACTTTGGTAATAATTGAATTCCCGGATCTGGTTTGAATATTTATCTTGCAATTTCAAGTTGATTTTCTGGGTTTATTCTTATTGTTGAAGTAACTTCATGATTTCTTCTTTAAAAATTACGAATTGTAAATCTTGCTTGCATGGGTAACTAAATCCACCACTAAGGTTGTGGGAACCATGGGTAATTAAAAAAGTAGACCTAGCAAATACGCAATTCTCAAATAGGTTCTTGCATGGATTGATAATTCTTTCATTTAGAAGTATTTTTAATGAGTGCACGCGTTATAACTATACTTGTTGCTACTTGCAAGACCAAGGAGGTAGCAATAGGAAAAAAATTTATCAACATAGATTTAATGGGATACTATCTAAGAGGCTAGTGTCGATTGGTGCGAAGTAATAACTAAGCCATACATCGATTATTATGTCTAATATGAAGTAAACGTAAGGGTTAGTAAATTATACACACATAGCCAGATCAATGTACGGGGTGAAATTCTCTAGATGTTGGACCAAGGATTTAGATATAAATAACTCACAACTTTACATGCAAAACACTAGGGAAGAATTACATATTGCTAGGAATACGACATTATGAACCTATGGGGAACACATATACTCTAGTTAGTCTCACAACTTGATAAGAACTCACTTTTTACTTTTGCTTACTTGTTAACTTAGAAGTGTTAAAGAAAGTTGTTTCACAACCCCCCCCCCCCTCTAATTACTTGATTCGGGAAAACCTTGGCTAAATAAACATAATAGTACATTGAAGTTAAGTCTAAACCATTTTTCTCGTGGGATCGACCCCAACCTACTAGTTGGGTTCTCTACTTGATTACGACCACTTATACTTCTTTAGGGAGGTGTAATTTGAGCGTATCAAATTTTAACGCCGCTGTCGGGGAATGTGGCTTTTAGATTAACTTTAATTACATTATTGATATTTAGTCAACAATTTCCTGATTTTACTTTTTCTTTTTGTTTGCCTTTTTCAGGTCTATCTTTAGTACATGCCAAGTACACGAAGTTGAGAAGAACCACTAATTCCATTCGATCTTGAACTTAAATGTACATTGCAAAGAATGGAAAATCAACAGAACTCATCCAATCTATGTGATGGGGCAATTCGTCAACCTCCATTACCGGTTGAGGCACACAATCAAGTTCAGGTTGAAAATCAATTTTAGAATGCTTTGAGGATGCATCCCTCAGCACCACGACCTCAGGAATACTATAGGGGCAATGTTAACATTGCTGAATCTGATGGACCTCTTGTCCTACACCCTTTGCCACCTGGGCACATATTCGTGCTGACGAGTAGTTAATGTAGATGCTCACCGCGAGGGGTTTATTCTCGGGACTGCTATCAGAGGACCCTCATGCTCACATAGCCAAACTGATGTCTCTGTGTAAGAGTTGTGTGGGTAGTCCAGACTTGGAGATGAATGTCATCGGGTTGCGATTGTTTCCTTTACCACAGATAGGAGATGCCACCATATGGTTTATTGAGCTTCCCTACAACTCCATTTATATTTGGGATGAGTTGAGACATGCGTTCTTATCAGGGTATTACCCAGTATCCAAGAAGCTCAACCACAAAGATAAAGTGAACAACTTTGTGGCACTTCCTAGGGAGTCAGTGAGTAGATCTTGGGACAGATTTACTGCATTTGAGAGAAGCGTCCCAAACCACTTCATTGAAAATGAGTCATTGAAAGAGTACTTCTACTGGGGTCAAGATAATAACAGTAAAGCAGTACTCGACACTATTGCGGGGGGTTCCTATGGAGAATGCACATATGCAGGGATCACAGAGAAGTTGGAGAAGATATCTCGCAACAACAAGGCTTGGAGCATTAGAAAGTCGGACACCAGGAGAAACACCTTTGCAGTACAAGCTACAACCCAACAACAGATGAAATGCGTGAAGATTTTGCACAGATGACAACTGAGCTAGGGTTGGTTTTGAAACATGTGAACGGAGGTGCAGAAAAGGTAAATGCGGCGAACTACTTGACTAAACCACCACCGCCGGTAGATGAGTACTATTATGAAGAAGATGCATATGCAGTGAATGAGTAGACGGGGGGTTTCCGACCAAACGCCCAACGTTCCAATCAGGAGAATTGACGCCAATGTCAAGGAAATCAAGGTCGAAACTATGGTAACTACAATCGAGAGGGTCAATATGTTCGATATTGAAACTACAACTGCGACAACAACTTTAATCAGGGTAACTATGGTAGTAGGAATCATCGAAGTGGGCCCTATATTCCCCTACAAAATTGGGAAGTTGCTGCTAGGAACGGTGGAGATAGTATGGCGCGAGTTGAAGATATGCTACAAAAGATGATGAGGAGATTTGACACTAGTGATGAGCATGCCAAGGAGATGAGAGGTGATTTAGCTAATATTTCACAAAAGGCGGATGCACATGCAATTTCGATTAAGCATATTGAGTTACAGATGGCTCAATTGTCTACTACTGTGAATCCACACCAACCTGGCACTCTTCCTAGCAACACTATCCAAAATCTTAAAAATGATGGGCATTGCATGGTGGTCACTACTCGAGGGGGTAAGCAAACCATTTATCCACCTATGCCGTCTATGGTAGAATATGATATGAGAAAAGACAAAGAGGTTGTAGAGACTAGTGGAGAGTTGGTGGACAACACAGTGATAGAAGCAAAGGTGTCTCAGAAAGTGGTCCCAATTCCTAGACCTCCACTACCATTCTCTCAGAGATTATTGAAGAAGACTGAGGATGGTAAATACCGGCGATTTATTACTATGTTGAAATAACTTTACGTCAATGTCCCTTTGATAGAAGCTTTGTAACAAATGCCTGGTTATGCTAAGTTTATGAAGGATATGGTGACAAAGAAGAGATCGGTGATTTTTAAGGATGATGACAGAATGCAGCATTGTAGTGCTATTGCTACAAGGTCTCTTGTGCAGAAAAAGGAATATCCTGGCGCTTTTACCATTCCCTGTACAATCAGGTTGCTACACTTTGCTAAAGCACTATGTGATTTTGGTGCAAGCATAAACCTCATGCCTCTTTCTATTTATAGGAAGTTAGGCTTGGGTAACCCAAAGCCTACTACGATGCGATTACTTATGGCCAATCGAACAGTGAAGAGGCCCACTGTATACTCCAAGATGTGCTTGTGAAAGTGGAGTCAATTATATTTCCTGCCGATTTTGTGATCCTTGACTGTGAGGTTGATTTTGAGGTACCCATTATTCTAGGGAGGCCGTTCTTGCCACAGGGCGTGCATTAGTTGATATGGAAAAGGGGCAGATGAAGTTTAGGTTGAAAAATGAAGAAGAAACTTTCAACATATGTAGGTCCATGAAGTAGAGTAGTGAGCTCCAAACGGTATTGCTATATCCTACAGGGTTGAGAGTATTATCCGAGGTACAAATTGAAGAGAGAATAGGCGTCGAGGCACTAGCGGCAGTGATTATGAATTTTGAGAGTGATGGTATTGAAGATTATGGGTCTCTAGTGGCTGCACATGAACGAAATGAATATTGGTCAAAATGAAAGAAATTGGAGTTAGATATGAAGCATCGCGAGTCTACACCCGCGAAACCATCTATTGAGGATGCTCCAAAATTAAAGCTTAAGACTCTACCACCTCATCTGAGGTATGTGTTCTTGGGTAGAGATTACACTATGCCGGTGATAGTTGCAGCGGATTTGAATAGGCAACAAGTAGAGTGTTTAGTGATGGTTTTGAAGACGTTTAAATGAGCCATTGGTTTGACTATTGCGGACATTAATGGGATCCCCCGGGTATTTTTTCAACAAAATCCAACTCATGCCCGATCACAAACCAAGTATTGAGCACCAAAAAAGGTTGAGTCCACCTACGCAAGAGTTAGTGAAATAGGACATCATCAAGTGATTGGATTCGAGAGTCATTTATCCTATTGTAGACATTAGTTGGGTGTGCCCTATTCAGTGCGTGCCTAAAAATGGTGGGATGATAGTGGTGTCTAATCAGAAGAATGAGCTAGTTCCAACACGGCCAGTTACCGGATTGAGAGTTTGTATGGATTACCGGAAGTTGAATGCGTGGACTGAGAAGGATCATTTCCCCATGCCCTTTATGGATCAGATGTTAGATAGACTCGCAGGAAAAGGGTGGTGTTGTTTTCTTTATGGCTATTCGGGTTACAATCAAATCTCTATTGCCCGTGAGGATCAAGATAAGACCACTTTTCATTGCTCTTATGGGACATTCACATTCAAAAGGATGTCATTTGGGTTGTGGAATGCACCGGCCACTTTGAAGCGATGTATGATGTCCATATTCTCAGATATGGTGAAAGACACTATTGAGGTATTCATGGACGACTTCTCTGTGGTTGTAGACTCCTTTGATCGGTGTTTGAGCAATATGTCTGAGGTGCTCAAAAGGTGTGAGGATTGTAATCTAGTGCTTAATTGGGAAAAATGTCACTTTATGGTGAAAGAAGGTATAGTGTTGGGACGTTGCATCTCGGAAAAGGGGATAGAGGTTGATCGAGCTAAAGTTGAAGTTATCGAGAGGCTTTATCCACCCATCTCTGTAAAAGGTGTGAGAAGTTTTCTTGAACATGCGGGTTTTTACTGGAGGTTTATCATGGATTTTTCAAAAATTTCATATCCTTTGTGCAAACTACTCCAGAAGGAATGTATGTTATATTTCGATGAATCTTGTCTGAAAGCGTTGTGAGAGTTGAAGGAGAAGTTGGTGTCTGAGTCTATTATTATTTTCCCAGATTGGAGTAAACCATTTGAGGTGATGTGTGATGCTAGTGGGGTTGCTCTTGTTGTGGTATTGGAACAGAGAAGGGATAAAATCCTTCACCCCATTTACTATGCAAGTAAGGCCCTGAATGAAACTCAAAAGAACTACATGGTAACCGAACAAGAGCTTCTTGCAGTGGTGTTTGCATTCGAAATATTTCTCTCCTATTGCTTGGAACGAGCGTCATTGTGCATAAAGACCACCCCGCATTGAGGTATTTGATGGCGAAGAAGGATGCGAAACAAAGGTTGATTAGATGGGTGTGATTACTGCAAGAGTATGACTTTAAGGTAAAATACAGAAAGGGGACTGAGAATCAAGTCGCCGATCACTTGTATAGGTTAGAGGATTAAGCTATTCTTGAAGTGGGAGATAAGGCTGAAATTGATGATTCATTCCCTGATGAACATGTATTGGCCGCTTCTCAAGATTTGATTCCATGGTTCGCAGATTTTGCGAATTATTTGGCTAGTGATATAGTTCCATCGGACTTGTCTTCCCATCAGAGGAAGAAGTTCATGTATGATGTGAAAAAGTTTTGGGATGAGCCTTACTTATAACGGAGTTGTGCCGATGGGATTATATGCCGTTGTGTACCGAAAGTTGAGATGTTGATTATTTTGCAGGCATGTCACTCCTAGACTGTGGGTGGAACCATATTGGTATTTGTACTGCGCATAAGATTTTCCAGTGTGGGTACTATTGACCAACCATTCACTAAGATGCTCACGACTTCGCGAAATCATGTGATCGGTGCCAACGAGATGGAGGAATCTCGAAGAGGCAAGAGGTCCCTTTAAATCCTATTCTGGTGATTGAGTTATTTGATCTATGGGGCATTGATTTTATGGGCCTGTTTGTGAGTTCTCATGGGATGAAGTATATACTTGTGGCGGTTGACTACGTGTCAAAATGGGTGGAATCTATAGAGCTTTCTAACAATGAAAGAAAGAGTGTCAATGCGTTCTTGAAAAAGAATATCTTCTCCAGATTTGGCACACCTAAGGCCATTATTTGTGATAGTGGCTCTCACTTTTGTAATAAGTTGTTCAAAGGGCTATTGGATAAATATGGGGTGCGCCATAATGTGGCTACCCCTTATCATCCACAAACTAGTGGGCAAGTTGTGGTGTCCAATTGAGAGATCAAGCAAATTCTGGTGTAAACAGTGAATGCTAATAGAACATATTGTTTAAGGAGGCTTTATGATGCTCTTTTGGCCTACCGTACTATATACAAGACTCGCATTGGTATCTAGACATACCAACTTTTATATGGGAAGGCTTGTAATTTGTCCGTCGAGTTAGAGTACAAAGCAATGTGGGCAATGAAGAAACTGAAGATGGATTGGAATGAAGTGGCGTAACAAAGACTAAATGGGTTGAATGAGCTTGATGAGTTTCGCCTCAAAGTCTATGAAAGTTCAGCCATCTACAAAGAGAAGATGAAGAAGTGCCATGACCAAAGGATTGAAAAGCGAGAATTGGCTGTTGGTAATTTGGTGCTTCTATTCAACTCTAGGCTACACTTGTTTCTAGGCAAACTCAAGTCCAAGTGGACAGGGCCATTCCTCATCACTAAAGTGTTCTCACGCACAGCGGTTGAGCTGGAGAATAAGGAGGGTGCAATGTTCACAGTCAATGGGCAAAGGATTAAGATCTACCTGGGGCATGCAGAGAGTGTCCATGAACTGGTTGAGGCCTATCACCTTAATTAAGTCTGATAAATCAAGGAGCCTGCATCGTGCGACGATGTTAAATCAAGTGTTTCTTGGGAGGCAACCCAAGGTGTATCCTCTTGCCAACGATAGGTTTTATTTTCTTTGTAGAAATAGTCATATTTTCGTATTTCATTTTGTTTTTAATCTTACTTTATTCTTGCTTGAGTGCTAGTGTTGGCTAGAAATTAGTGTAGGGTCCGTGTCTCAAAAGTGTCCAGAAAAACCCCAAAAGAATGGTCAAATGGGTGTTACATGTGCAGGGACCAAAAATTTGCAGAAAAATGGTCTGGTGCATAGGTCTATAGACCCCATCAACGGGCCGTCGTTCAATCGGTGGATCGTCGATGGTGACCGTAGATCCCAGGTATGTCTCTTAAATTTTCTAATTCTAGATTCAAACGATGGTCTCAGTCGATGGACCGTTGATAGACCTACGGACCATCGACGGGGTATCGTAGGTCCAAAATGCGAGTGACCGGACCCGACCCTGTCGGTAATATTAAAGGACATAACGGTTCCTATTTATTCCCACCTTCAAATTCTTTTAAAATTCCCTTCCAAAACAGTTTTTCTTCCATTATTTTCTTCCTTTATCATCATCCATTACACTCCCATCTTCCATATCACTCCAAATTCCAAATTCCTCAAATTCCCCAAACTCTCTCTTCCCAAATTCTCTTGTTTCTCCGTTGTTCTTCAGCCAGTGATCAAAGTTCGGACACGTAGACTACTGTTCAAAGTTCATATCACAACTATACCACTATGAACTAAAGGTATTTCAATTTCCTTTACACTTTGAATTCTCGTTCGTGGATGTTTAACAGAAATTCGAATGTGTGACTTGACCAAGGGACTAAATTAATTTATATTGCATGCTAATAACTCGTGTATTAGTCTACATATAATGTGACTTTCTCTATAGTGTTAGAAATTCCAGCTTAGGGTTTCATAGTGTGGATAAGTTAGAACACAAATTATGTGAAACCGAAACTCTAGGAATGACGAATACGTTTTTGTGGGTGTTATAATGCTTGTCTACAGTTGCATGGGTCAAAAAAAAATTGTCCAAAAAGTTGATCTTGCCAAAAGGCCTGAAGTCTGTCGCAGGCCAAAAGTACGAGACCCCGTTGATGGATTGTTGATGAGGTCCGTCGATTAGACCACCCTAAAATTGTTGAAGTATGAAACGATGGAAATGGACTACGGTCCGTCGATTGATCGACAAGCCGTTTTGCACGTTCGTCGTTTTGATCTAAGAGGTCTGAAATGTTTTATTAATTTGAATAATATCCTATGTTTCAGACGATGGACTCTATAGATAGACCGTTAATTGATCGAAAGACCGTCGATAGTGCCCGTCAACCTAAAGTTGCAGAACTAAACTTTGTTGTGATTTCTGTTCATTTCTTCGCCCTGTTTGTTTCGAGTGTGTAGTATTTCTGAAGTGAGATTAATAACTGCTATACAGGTACACATGGCTCCCAGGAAGGATGTCATGTACGTCAAACGGGGCAAATCAAAGTCAGTTTCCCCATCGCGTCGAATGGTTGAAGACTCCTACAATGAACAAGATCCTGCATATGTCCCTTCGGATAGAAATACCCCAACACTAGCTGCACGATACATGAGGGGCACCCCCCAGAAGGTAGTTCCCGGCGTAGTCACTGCCTCCAGTCTGATGAGGAGCGCACACTGACCGGCTCACCGACTGGGGCTACCTCTAGTTCAGAAGGAGCATCAGGCTCCGAATCTGGTTCTGCATCAGGGTTGGCCCAATCTTCTGGGTCAAATGCGGCCACTTCCTCAGGTTCCGCTTCCCAGGGATCCACTCGCTCGGAGAGTCACGACCACCAAGCCTCGTATGATGAGGCTGATAGCTCAGAGTCTGCACCGGCACCCCGAGCAGATGATGCCACACCTGTTGCTGAGAAACCCAATCGGTGGTGCGTCGATGGGCAACACAAGGTATACAGGGACACCAAAATGTTGAATGAAAAGGGGGTGATGACCAGGTTGGTGATAGTAGAGTGTCGAGTTCTTATATAGAGTTTCACATGATACCCGAGGTACATAGATTGTTTAACTTACATAAGTTAGACTGGATGGCGTAGAGTATAGATGCCTACAATGAGGACATAGTCAAGGAGTTATACGTTTCCTATGTGGCTACTCTCAGAGGCTCTATCTATAGGCAAGCGAGACCTACCAAACAGGACTCTCTCACCTCTAAACTAGTCCGGGGCTGCTGGGTTGACATCTCGGAGGCCACCCTCTGTCGTTTCCTATATTGCCCCACCACTGAGCCCCAATGGCCCCCCAAAACTATTGAATTAGACTACATATGGGAGAATGTAACAAGTGGTGCGTTTTAGAGGACCGCCAAGTGGAGTGAGAGAATGAAGAAATGGCTGCCCCAATATCTGGCGACTGACGGTGAGAGGGTTGACTGGGTATTAGACCCCCAAGGGTTCATTAAGAAGGCCTCCCTCACTTTTGTGGCAAAGTTTTTCTGGTTGGTGCTCTGTCACCGACTCTCGCCCACGAATGCAGATATTGTGTTACCTGGGATAGAGCAGTGTTGGTAGAATCCATGGTAGCAGGGTTGGAGATAGACTACGCTCGGATGCTTATATCAGTGATACATAAGAGGGATTTCAAGAACTCTAATACTTACCCCTTTGCTTGTTTCATCTTCCAGCTTTGTAGGGAAGCTGGGGTACCCATTTGGCATTGTGACACACTACGTCACCCGGCGGGGACAGTCGACATAGGTCTCATCATGGATGAGGCCAATGTAGCGGCGCCACGGAGAGGGCCAAGGATTGAGGTCCCCCCATTGAGCAAGAATTTGGTGGAGACGATGGAGTTAGCCCTAGGGGCTGATCCTTCTACATCTGAGCCTGCTGACACCACCCCGACTTACTCCCCTAATACTGCCAGCAGGGCCCCCAGCTTGTCCCGATCCAGATCACCATCTGCAGCTCTGGTTCCTTAAGAGTGGGTACAAAAGTTGAAGGCACAGATGGACACCCTACTCCACCAAAAACAACCTTTGATGCAGAAGTCCATCGATGAGGCCAAGGACCAGATTGAGAAAAGGGTGGCTGACCAGACTAAGAAGAAAATTCAGGCGGTCCATCAATGCCTAGACGCCTTCGATCTTCATGTGCTAGCCCACCCAGTCCCCATGATAGACCTCACTACTTTTCAGGAGGCGGTTGCTAGTTTGCATGCTGATGTAGATGACATTCTGGAGATGAGAGGGACGGAGCCTGAGAGTGTGCCTATCGAGCTCGCAGAGGACACAGTGTTTGACGCTTTGTTCAAGCGTTCTGTTGAGTCGCAGCCTGAGCCATGTGGTCGTGCCAAGAGGTACCATTTTAGCCGCACTACTGATGCAGGAGATAATGCCCGTGTAAGGAAAAAAGAGAGGCCGGACCTTGAGGCTGCTAGGAGGGCTTCGTAAGAAATTGAGGAGGCCCGCCTGATTAGGGCACGAGAGATGGCCTCTGAGGCATCTAGTTCCATGCTGTTGATTAGTGAGATGAGCACCACTAATGGTGCAGAGATTAATGTGGGCACCACTGAGGGTGACCCAAGTACTACTATTGCGGGTTCCGAGAAACCGGACCAGCCCACTTGTTGAGAGATCGTCGGCACTATGCGCCTCAGGTTTGCTTCACCGACCACCCTGTCCTTAATTATTTTTTATGCATTTGGGACAATGACATATCTTTTTGTTGGCGGTGGGGTAAATGAAAAGTGAGTGTTAGGGTGAAGGCTGAGTAGCCCAACTGACAATCCTCTCTTGGGTTTTTCTTGCCTGTGTTCTTTTTCCCCAAGAGACTGGTTAATTTTCTGTTGAACCGGTATGTCATTATTTGTACAAAGTATAAACACATGAAAGATGAAGCATGATGGCTGAAATTAAAGGATATCCCGTCCTAGAAAGTGCTTTCATGAATAGGTGAAAATGAGTTTAATGTGTTGGCTCTAAGCATGACATAGATAGGCACCCACTGCATAACCCTCAACTAACACCTAAACTGGGAAATCTGACAATCTGATAGTGTAATGAGGTGTCAAGAGAGTGTGAAGAGTTTGGAGTGTTCAATAGTGGTACCTAGTTAGAACTTGCCTGGTTAGTCCTGCAAAGGGAATCTGTGTTAGAAGACTAGGAAAGGATCATAGGCCCTTGTTCGAATTAGCAAACAATCTACCCTAAAATGAATTTAACCAAATAGAAGCTTTATCCTTTTATATCCAAATTTGCTGAGACTATAATAGACCTATTTTAATTTTATCACCAACTAACCTTCCCAGGGTTTAATGTTTTGGCCCCAGTCCCTCCTTGGACATGTGCACCTCGATTTAGGCCAAAAGCCTAAGTTGAGGGTGGCTAATGCATAAAATGACCTCGTCTTGGCCCTGACCCGACCTCACGTATTGTGTACCTCAACTCATGGAAAAGTGAGAACCCAAAAATTGGTATGAAAAGAGTTGAATGTTGAAAAGAAAAGAGAAAGTGAGTGAAAGATGTGAGTCGGTGAAATTATCAATTGAATGAAAAGGAAAATAAAAGTTAAAAAAAAGAGAAAAGAATTTTAAAAGAAAACAAAAATAGGTCTTAAAAGACAATGAAAAGAGGTAGGAAGCTTAGCAGTAATGTCAAGGAGGGCAAAAAGTCACTGAAATGTACTCATATGTACCATACCTAACTCGGAACCAACGTTACAAACCAAGAAAGTCCTACAATGATCCTAGAGTCTAATGTGGTGAACCTAAGCAGTGAAAATAAGGGCAAGCCTATGGAAATGATTACTAGCTATGTATGAACTTGTTTTTGAGCATGAGTGTTGAACAAGATCCTTGTACTCAAAATTAAAATCACTGTGCAGAAAATGAGGATTTTTTTGAAGTGAGGGAAGTAGTTGCAATGTCGGAAAGTTGGTACCTTGGTGAGAGGCAAAATAGTAGAAGTGTCTGTACATAGTGAGTTTGTGTCATGGTGTGATCAACATGAGTTAGCTTGTCAAACCCGAGAGCGTGAGCACGCACTAAATCAAAGAAAGAGTTGGGATTGATAGCCATGTGATTTTGAAAGCTTAAAAGAGTATACTTTTGTAAAAGTGTGGTTTTGTGTCATAGTGCATCACTTGGGGACAAACAACGAATTTAAGTTGAAGGTGTTGATGTACCGTGGTTTTACCGTGCTTTCATGCATTTTGCTTAAGAGTTGTGTGTATCTAGAGCCTTTTTGTAGTAGTATTAACATGTTTTTATGTTTGTTTTGTAGGAAAGATGTCCAGAATAAAACGCAGAAGGAAGCTGGAAAATAGTGCAGAAAGACGACCTACGAAGGCCATCGACGACCCGTTGTTCTATCGACGGTCCGTAGGTGGTGACCGTTGATTGCAGTTCAGACTGATGGAGAAACTCGGGTAAATCTGACCTAGTGTAGAACTACGGAAGTTATCGACGGTCCGTCATCGACGGAGCGTACTGGCAGACCATTTATTTGATTAGAGATAGTTCCAGTACACGAAGTTGGAGAAATTCTAAGGATGGAGCGATGGAGGGCATCTACGGACCGTAGGTGCATTGACGGACCATGTTGTTGGTCCATCGATTGATTCATAGAAGGTGCCATCTGAAGGAGAGAAACATATTCTAAGTATGGACTGACATAGGCAGTCGACGAACCGTCGTTCCATCGACAGTCCGTCAGTAGGGGTCGTCGATCAATGTCGCATTTTTGAATAAAATTTTCTTATTTCAATTCCTTTTAATTTAGGACAATGTTTTCAATAAATAGGGATTAAAACCTCATTTTGGGGTTGTACATTGTTAGTATTGTTCTAGTATTGTTTGGAGATTGGTTTTTCCAAACTTTATCAATAATTCAATTTTCGGATTTGGTTTGAAGATTTATCTTGCTAGGAATACGGCGTTATGAACCTATGGGGAAAACATATACCCTAGTTAGTCTCACAACTTGATAAAACTCACTTTTTACTTTTGCTTTCTTGTTAACTTCAAAGTGTAAAGAAAATTGTTTCACAAAACCCCCTTTAATTACTTGTTTCGGAAAACTTTGGCTAAATAGACATAATGGTACATTGAAGTTAAGTCTAAACCATTTTCATTATTGGATCGACCCCAACCTACTAGTTGGGTTCTCTACTTGATTATGACCGCTTATACTTTTTTAGAGAGGTGTAATTTGAGCGTATCAACAATTGGAAGGTTGACTAAAATTTAAATAGGGGCAAATTTAATGACTCATTTATTATGTTGATTCATTAATTTTGCCCCTGTTTAAATTTTCGTCAACCTGACAATTGATATATATATATATATATATATATATATATATATATATATATATATATATATATATATATATATATATATATATATATATATATATTCACAATTTAGCTTTCATATTTTATCTCATTATTTTCTTTTACTCAATTCTTTATGGAAATAGCCCCCCCCCCCCACCATTTTAATAAAACTTTCTCCAATAATGAAATCCCAAAAAACAAAAATTGTGCTAGATTATATCGTGTTGGCATTCAAAAGCGAAAAAGTGGTAAATTTATTGCTTAAATCAGAAACCCAATCAAAAAGATGAAAATTTGGCCGAGTACTTTTACCACTGTTGATAAAGCTTTTGCATGCTAAATTCTAAGAAGCTTGAGTTTGAAGAACTGATCATAGCTAAAAAAGCAAAATAGGATCAGATTTTTGAAAAATTTGTTCGGGTGATGGATCTAAACAGAAGTCATCAATGAGTGTTACTGGAAACTCCAATCCTTCAAAAGGAGCTGAGGAAAAAATCAAAGAAGATATTGAGAATGAAATGAAGGAAGAATTATTTAAGGGAACCTGGTGAAAATTTCAAAGCAGAGCGAAGTGAAAATTTCATATAATTTAGGGTTTCCAATTTCTTATAAGTATGTATATTTGGTTGGTGAATTTAGTGCTACAGATGATCTTTGCATAGATAAGTAATATTATGGTCTAAAAACAAGGGAAAAGGTTCCAAATTAGCAATTTTAGCACTATTGGGGAACACGTTCTAATTTTAGAAAGTTTTGGGGGCTTTAGGCCTTTGTGATTAGATTTTCTATATGATCTATGTTGTTATGTTGCAATAATTATTAAATTACTGATCTACTTTTTAATGAATGGAATTAAAATTTTTAAATAAATATAAAATTAGTATGGTGATAGTGAAATGAAATTTTAAATCTCCATTATTATTTATATTTATCATCTTTTTGTTTTGGTGATTAGAATTTCTTTGATTCTAAGACATTTTTGTTATAATATTCTAAATATAATTCGGGAACCCTAATCCAGAAGATTAGCTCCTTTATTTTTATTGTCATTTTCATTTGCAAAATATTACTTTGAAATATTTTTATTGAAGAAATACATTTACGAAAAAATTACTTTTCTACTATCTTCTTTATTGAAATATCCCCTCGCCCACAATCACCTTTTTTTTCTAAAAAAATCTCCAGTCATGAAATTCCAAAAAATAACATTATAAAAGTTGTATTAAATTGTATTTTTTTGGTGTTCGAAAGAATAAGAATGATCAATTTGTGGTTTAATCAGACACCCCAATCTAAAAAAGATGATTTTATTGGATACCTTAACCACTTTTGATGAAACCTCTGAAAGCTACAAGTCTAAGAAGCTTGAATTTGCAGAACTAGTCATAACTATACTGCAAAATCAAGTTAGATTTTTGCAAAATCTGATAAAAGAACTTGTTCGAGTGATAAATCTGAAAAAGAAAATCATCAATGGGAGTTACTAGAAATTTGAATCCATCAAATAGGGTCGAGGAAAAAATCAAAGAAATTCGAAATAAAATTGATGAAGAACTACTTAAGGAGACTTGACTGAAGATTTTAGAAGGTAACGAGGTAAAAATATCACATAAAAATGGGATTTTCAATTGTTTATAATTGTGGACACTTGTCGGTTGAATTTAGTGTTTTGGATGATCTTAGCATATGTATGTAATACTATGATCCAAAAAAAAAAGGGGGGGGGGGGATCTGAAATAGCAATTCAGAAATTTTGGGGGAACAAGTTTTTATTTTAAAAATTTTCAGGAGTAGTAGGTCTTTGTGATTAGTTTTTCGATATAATCTATGTTGTTATGTTACAACAACTGTAAAGTGAATGTTTTAATTTTCAATGAATGAATGAAAGTTTAATTTTATTTTAAATTAGTATGGTCTTAGTGCAATGGAATTCTCAATCTCCAATAATAAAAATAATAATTGTGTTTTTGTTTTGGTAATTAGACTTCCTTTGATTTTAGGATACTTTTTTTTGTCATAATGTATAAATAATTTTGGTACCCTTAAATCCGAAAGATTAGCTTTTTCATTTTGTTTGTCATTTTATTTGTAAAATATTTTGCTTTAAAACTTTTTTCGTGAATTAAAAAATTTATTGAATATAATTTTTTAAATGAGTAAGAGTAAAATCAGTGTATATTTTGAATTTCAACAATAAAAGTACAAGGAGTATGCTATTTTTTTTCTTTTTTTGACCCTTAGTTTCTTTGTTATCTCTATTTGTACAAAAAGTAAAAACTATTTATTCAGAATTTGAATTTGACACTTCAACCTTAATAGTTCTTGTTAGTAAACTTATTTTCACTTGCATTCAATTAAATTCGTCAAAACATATGGACAAAGTCTAAATAAGAAACCCAAAATAAGAAGAAAAGATTTTTGCTTAAATGAATCTACTTGTCGTAGGTCCAAGAATAGGTCGAACAAGCATTGTTGTTTGGTTCCTTTTCCCCTACATAATCTTCTATTGCAACTTGTTTTTGTGTATACCAATTAGGTATAGGATTATTAGGTAGCACTATATTATTTTATGATCCTTCTATTTTAGTAGTCACTGTTGGAGTTTTACTTCCATAGTTTCTGATCCTTTCATTTCAATTACTATCTATTGTTTCCATTTTACTTTGATTTTTATATTATTTTGTTCAAGTTACGATTATGTTACTATATATCTTTTATTTACTATCAGTCTAATTCTTATGGTTCCGTAATTCCTCTTTGGGATTGCTTTGAATTTTTTTTTATTGAATCTGGGGTCTACTAAAAATTACTTCTTAAATAAGAGTAAAGTATGTATATCTACATTAGACATGTTGTTGTTAGCTCATATTTGGTTTGGATTATGTACATTAAACATGTTGTTGTTAGCTCATAGTAGGTTTGATCCAAAAACTCAAATGGATTATACCAGTATGTTACAATGAACTCAAATTACTAAAAGATCCATATCATAAAGTGAACAGTGATAATCTCCACGAAAGAGTACAACTAAACCCACACTTTCAATAGTTTAAGTATGAAACTAAAAAAATGAGATATTTTAGGTGTCTTTTTTACACTTATCTCTATATATGACCCCTTTCCTTTTTTGGCAACACTTTAACTTTAACATTCCACGTGGCATATTTAAGACAACAACATGAAATGACATTTTGGTACATTTGACATAACTTTAATTTAGAACCACAAGATTAAAAAGTCTTCTTTCTTTTCTTAAACTCCGTTCCATGTCAAATTAGGTAAAAAATTTTGAACGAAGGGAGTGTCTATATATATATATCTTTTTTGTTGTACAAGTTATAGAATTTTCTTGATATATAAAAATAATTCTAGGGAAGCAACGAACATATTCATAATTATTATTAGTACTTTTCAATTATTTCACCTAAATTTCTTACTTCATTACTATATTGATAAAACTTGTACCAGGTATATGCGTGGTTTTATAGGAAAATAAGATACTCCATCTAGATCCTTCATTTTTACTTTTTGTCAGTTACAAAAAATGTAAATATTTATATTAAAAATAATATAAAACATTTTAATTATTTTATGTTATGAATATATAAATATTTATAATTTTAAAAATTATTTCTTGTCCAATTTTATATATAATGAAACCAACTAGAGTACTATAACATTTAATAGTGACTATTAGTGCAATAAATTAGAATGCTCCTACCCTTAACTAGATGAGTAATGCCCATGTTGCGCACGGACCCAGTTTGATAAAGTCATTTAATTTTGCATGATTTTTTTTTGATATCATGACAACATAAATAATTCAAAGTCTTGTTGATACTATTTACCATAGAAAGCTATATTACGTGGATGCAAAGAATAATTTCGAATTCTTAGATTATCAAAAAATGAATTTTAGACTTCATTTGGCTTCAACTGTTGCTCATACTCCCAATCATGAGTATATTTATTGAACATAAAGTAGCACCACACACTTATGTTGTAGTGACCCTTTCAAAGAGATACTACAACTTGACAAGAAACCTAATTTAATACTTGCGACATTTAAAAGAGATTAACAAAGGGCATACTGATTTTAATCTAGTTGGGGGATTAGGTTTATAACGAATAATGTAGTTAAAGATGTTCATCTTGCCCATTAAAACATTTATTTGAGTTCAAAATTGATATGACACAGAATTTTAACTGATGACGAAAAATCCTCCCAAAATTTGTTAAGAAAATGATCGATGAACTTTTCATGCATATATTACCCTCATACTTAAGGACGAAATAACAAGAATATTACCAACTTTCGTGTAGCGAAATCAGTCGGTTCATTCTTCACATAAACTTTCAAAACATATAGTAAATTAGTATATTACAAGACTTGGGTTTACACACCCTAAAAAGATAAAAACTTATAGCCATACTTATATTAAATCCCATGGTTACATGACCAAATCAACCCTCAAATTATCATGTAAATATACAACACATGGATCAGTACAGGTCCCAAGGTTTATACTAAATATATATGTCTATATGCAAGCATGATCTTCCTTAAAGCTTTCAAAATCTCCATCTTCAATGGCCAACTTCAAGCATTCTATCGAACATTCCCTACGATAGAAACAACTATCGCTAAGCATATAGCTCAGTGGTGTAAAAACTATAGATCTGGAGCCCTCAGATTCACCAAGTTATCATTCTCAAGTCAAGGGCAGCACAATTGAAACAGAATCAGTAAATCAAGTAAACAATATACAAAGGGTATCAACTTGGATATTTAAATATCAAAATGTCAATAACGCTCATAGCACCATTTTACAAGAGGTTCAATAACAAGACTCGGCCAATATATACATCATGTTGTCACACCAAGCACAAAAAGGTATCAAGAAGGGTCGACGCCCTATATCAAGAAGGTTCAAAGCCTAATAATCAAGAGAACCAAAAACCGTATTAAAAATGGCTTTCTAGTTCATACATAAAATGGATAACTCACATACTTAAGACGATCTAAAAATCCAGAGTGAAGACGTCAAATGACCTGAATCAAGAGGCATGTCAATAGTGAAAAAGTCACAGCCACAAGAAGGACAAGGTACCAACAAGAATACAAAGTGATCAAACAATCCATACAAGTGGGAGAGTTACACAAGAGTCTTGAACGTCTTAAATCACAACAACACGATAATGCAAATTGACAAGAGGTAACCAAGGTACCAAGATAAAATTTCAGATATACCAATAGGTAAAAATGGTACAAGTACAAGTTTATACACAAACCTTAGTTTTTTAGACAAGAAACAGTCCATCACCACTTCAAGAGTTCAAACCGTAGACCAACCAACGTATAAAGGTCCTCAACTTGTTCACGAGTATATACAACCTTAAAAATATAATTAAATAACTTATTTAATTCCTAGAAGCTCAATAATGTTGATGTAAAACAGGATTATCATCACATGTAAGCCTAGCCTGTACGAATACGACTAAGCTCCCAAAACAGTAATTTTGTCCAACAAAAGTACTTCATGTCGCAACTTAGATTTGAAACAGTAAACGGCAAAATTGGACTTTATATCCTTCATAAAAGATGTAGGTACATCTCATAAGCTTGCAAATAATCAGGAATCATTGCAAAATACATTTTGTACAAAAATATATAATTAAAACACTAACAGTTGATCAAACAGGATTTCTAATTCCAGAATATGGACAGAACTTGTCATATGTTGCGTCTCTTATTTCGTATTCATAAAAGCTAAATTAGAGTTTAACATAAACATAAGAGTGTTTGGTCTACGAATTTGCTTTGCAAATCATATTTATTAACTGTGAACTAAGTTCTATAGAATGAGATATACATAAAATATCAAACACTACCCAGCTCAAAAATAAATTTCGTCACTTACCAAGAGGATGTGTGTGTGTGTCGGATTCAAGCCAAAAGGAGCATTTTTTCTCTTGTTTTTGAAGAACAACTCTTTAGCTAATGTTCTAAGGTTTCTGTACTTCAGGTGAGACAAAATTCACTAGAAGAGGTGTCAAAATATAGTCTCAAAGGTGAGGCTAGTCAAATGTACAACTGTCACTAAAAGAGTGCTGCCCAAATTATTGTGTGCTGCCCACAATACATACATATACACCTATATGTATATACTTGATACCAATACTTTCAATTTATAGGAAATCCTAGTTAGTCAAGTTTTGCAAATACCCTCATACAATATCTAAAAATACGATAACACTTATGTTAAGCAAGGTTATAAGTACCGCAAAATTTGAAGTCCCCAAAATGAGAATAAAACATATTACAGTAATTAAACAATGATGTATCTACATCCGAATCTTTTTTCTAGTTTTTTCGGGGTGTTACATATGTTATGGATGATATTTGTAAAAGAGTTACATCTTTAATTAAGCTTACAACAACGAAAAAAAGAGAACTTGAAGAAACTTCAGAATAAAGATAACTTCAACAGAATCTTCCAAATACCATTTCATACATATGAAAGAAAAAAAGCATAAAAATCGGAGAAAACTTGTCATGAATTTACATGCTCTGTCAAGTAAAATAATTAAACCTTTGTCATATATTTTTGTACACAATCTATGACACATTTCTTCACTATATAATTTTCCTCTCCTGTCACACCATCTCTTTCTTGTCTTCATCACTTGAACAAAAGAAACCTTATTAGCTTCCATGAAAACCACCAACAAATTGAAAAGGTATGTTCATGCAAATAAATATTGAAGTTTATCACAGACATGCACTGTGAATTCATGGAAAGTGGCCATCAAAAGCATCCCTACAATGTAATTGATCACAACAAAAAATGAAAAATCTGTAATGAACTTTGGGAATTATTTCCAATGAAAATTCAATTTCTATGACAATACGATACCATTCTTGAAGTTCTTCTCCCTACAAAGAAAATAGTGTGGAATCATGCAAAGAAAATCTTGACTTTCTAATGGTTATGGTGACATTTTATAAACATCTGGTGTGCAGAATTATAAATATCAATGTTACAAATTCCACATCCCTTTCTATTCTCCCTTTCCTTCCACTCCATGTTCTTCATAAACCACTATAATTAGCAAATTGCATCATATTTTTAATTCTATTTTTCAGCTTGAGACATAATGAAAAATTAAACTTTTACACTAAATCATCATATTAAAGAAAGTACTTAATTCCTCTCTCTCTCAATTTAGGTTGTTCCCAAATTCTTAATCCATTGAATTATACAATTTTAAACTTTAACATTAAGACATATCACATATACTATTCTCTAACTCAGTTAAATAACATCATATGGCGATAAAGATTAATAATTAAAAAAAAAAAATAGCTAGGTAGTAGAAAAATTGAAGAGAAAATACTCATGAAATTGAATGGCTATTAAGTGGGAGCAGAAATAACACACTTGCTTCTTCTTTCTAATTTTCATTAGAATCAAAGTTATAGCCTATAAGAGTTCTCATAGTAATGCAGAGTAGAAATACAAGAAGAGCTAAAGAGATAAAGATTGAGGAAGATAGTGATGGTGTGTGTTAAATCTCAGCGGGAATAGCCATGTGTTTGAGTATATGAAAAGTCTATAATGCCCTCAAGTTGAACTTAATTGACATTAAGCTAACAAGTTGATACCTCTCACATTTCTAATATAGTAGAAATATGTTCTTTTTTCATCATATAGGGATCACTATTCATTTTAAATTTTTATTAATTTAGATCTATATAAAAAAATTATGACAAATAATTTGAGATCGAGGCACCAAAATTAAATAAATTTGCCTATTTTGAATCAAACATAAAAAATAATAAGTGATTAGAGGATGACCAACTTATTGGATAAAAAATAACCAAAAATGTCTCCTATAAATAACTTGATGGAGGACGGAGGTAGGTCAAATCAACAAATGTATGTCCATATAGTTATTGTCAGAATCTAAATAAATACTCTTCTCAATATTTTTTAAAGTTATTCCAAAATTATTGATATTTTATGTATCCGATTTCATTTATCTTTTGGTTTAATTTTTAAAATATTAATTCTACATTTATTGACATAAATTTGTTGTGATTTAATTGTATTAATAGTCGAGTTTATATACGGAGAGAACTTGAGAACAACATGATGAAGTGACATGTAGAGGCGAACATAAAATATTAAATTTATTAGTTTTTAAATTTAGGACAAAAAGTTTATTGAATTGAATAGATTAATTATATATATTTAGTAAATTTCTTAACATATTATAAGAACTATGCCAAACCATTAGTACAAGGTCCGTCTTGATCAACCATAATGCCACTAAAACAATCGCTATTTGGGGTCCCCATCTTCTCCCAAATATGTATATATATGTATATGTGTTGTTAAATAAATTCAAGTACAGATAAATTTTAAAAGATTTTATTGTAAAGAAAATATCATTTAGAAAATCAATATTGTTTATTTGATTATATTGTCTTTTCTATATTCTTATATGGCTATTTAGTTTTGGTATCCTTTTTAATTTCGCATGTGGATATATAATTTCTTGTCTAGCTGTAAGGACCTGCAAGTACACCCTAGAAGAAGGGAGCACTCTTGAGTCGTCACAAGGCGTACTTTATCCTTCGGAGGTCTTGTACAAGCCTCTTAGCTATCATTCATTACACAAGATATGAAAAGTAGTGCGGAATTAAAATTTTTTACAAGAATAATAGTAAGAAACATCTTTTATACAATGCTAAGGAATAAGTCTCGTCGTCACAAGCCAACTTAAAGACACAACTTAAATATCTTAGGGTCACGACCCTTTACATTGACAGAAAATACATAATAAGTCTTATAAAGCCTTAAAGTAGATCTAAGGAATATAGACTATGTCCTCGAATATATGAGGACTTACCGAGTCTTGAGAGGGTCAACTTCCCAAGCTTTGCCTTCTAGGAATCTCCACTTGCCTTCAACCTATACTTATAGAGTATAGAAAAGTATGGGTTAGTACAAACAGTGTACTAAGTATGACATTATGCAAAAACATGCAAAACAAAACATTTTAATTGAAATAAATCTTTCATGATATAAAAGTAAAACCTTCATGAATATAGTAATAAAACAACATATAAATCATCATTTAGCACATAAGGTAAAACTTCCATAATTTAACACCAAACAACACTTTACAGTGAACTAATTTCCATTACAACTTACAGTAAACTTATTTCCCTTGAAGTTTCCCTATCCAAAGTTATCCTAAGACTCACTAATGTAAGACATGAAGGAACCGCCCATACAATCCCTTCAATACACACCTATTTGATCCTCAAGACTATCGACCATAGGCTTACTTCACACGGGTAACAAGCCCACACTCAACATCAAAGACACTAGAGGAATATACTTACATTTAAGGACTTCCCATAAGAACCCTTCTCCAAGGCAATCCCCAAGTTACACAGTGCAATGTGAGAGTAGAATCTCATACTACTACTCCCACCAATTGCTCCTTGAAGATTCCCTTAGATTAGGCACACCACATTCATCATTCATAAACTTCATCATACAAGACATAACATTAACATGCTTTTTTAACTTTAGACATTAAGTCACATAACTTCACTTACATTACATAATTACCCATTCATACATTTCATATAATGACACACCAAGACTCCTTCTGAATGCCTACTTGTGCAATGAGTAGATAGCGTCCCATACCACCACCACCCTAAGTACTACATCTTTTGGAAGACTTAGTTCATTATATTCTTTTGTGGGGGCCTAGATTTAACCGACATAGACAATGAGAGCTAGACATGAAATCCCTCTATTAACCCCTATCGGATGAGGGATCCCCACTTGCTTAGGGTAGGGTCATTCTTGAGCATTTACATGGATTCTCCATTAGCTACTCCTATGCGGGCGCATAGTTAAGGGATGAGGATATTGCTTCTAAGTGACTCATTCTCTACTAACGAGGAGTACTCATCTCAAGAGGTACATTGGATACAACATCTCAACTCACGAAGTGTAACCACCCCTTCTTCAAATCCTCTTGGTGCTAAGCATAACTCCCCCATGGAGTCTTAAAAATTAATTACTATAGGTTAAGGGATAAGTATTGGACAGCACATCTCAACTCACGAAGGGTATCCATCCTCCAATCTATCTTGGAAAGCTCTTGGGAGTAGTAAGGTTTCTACCAAAACACTTTATCTCAACTCACGAAGAGTATTCACCCGAAAACTCCACTTTTTCATACAATAAAAATAGCAGGGATGGTCTAGAAACTTCATCTCTACTCACGAAGAGTGTCCACCCTACAATCCCCCATTCACATTCATTAACTTCATTCATTCATTTAAAGTGTGTGTTTGTACATGTGAGGACACCTTTAACATAATCACCATTCTCATAAAATTGACTCCTAAACATAATCATACCTTCATTAATTATATTTCACACGCTAGCATGCTTCACATAATCATATACTTCACTTAGTCATAACATCATCAACATACACATTTCAATCTCCTAAAACATATCATGCATAAACATCATAATCATCATTTCACTTCACATTCTATGTCTTCAAGGCCATAATCACAATACACACATTTATACAATATAATCATGTACTTCAAGTAAACACCGCCACCAAAGGTGGACCATACCACTCAAGATCATTTCACAATAAGACCTAAACAATATAACCAACTTACCATTCATCCAAGATTTCACCAGCTTTTCTCAATTTCTCAAATAATTCATCATAAAATAGCATTTAAGGCAATATATGATCATAATATAACATAAAGATATTCCACTCTATCAATTTCTAACATTATCGAGTTATATACACTAAACCCACTTCATAAGCTAATAGTTGGAAATATGCATGAGCATGGTTCATTGGGGTTCTGACATTAAAAATATCAACTAACATTAAAAACAACACATTTCAATCATTAAAACATTTTGATACAATGATCCATGCTTAGAGTCAAAGAAAGAAGAAGTTGTAGTTTAAAACCCTTTATCAAATCTCTTTGGAATGGCTCCTTGAATGAAAGAACGTTCAAGGATGAAATACCATACCTTGATGTGAAGAAACCCACGAGATTTGGTGAAGAAACTTGAAGACTTTGGTCTTCTTCCTTGGAGCTTGAAGCTTCTTGAAAATGGAGGTTTTTGGAGAAAGGGTTTTGGAGAGATTTTTGTTTTGAACTTGAGGGTTTGAATTGGTGGGGGAAATAAGGTGTAAAGTGAACTAAAACCTTCCACAAATAATCTCCAAATTTTCCAAAAGACCCCTACAATAATTGGACCATTTTCCAAAGTTTAATTAGACTTAAAAACGACGTGACCAAATTTGAGAAGTGGCTGCAGGTCGCGGAGGCAACTCCTTATTTTGCCTCTCAACATTTTTGAGGTAGTGAACCTTGTGCCAGTGGCGCGATGCACAGGGAGCTTCAATGTCCGGAGTGCGACGCGAGGTGGCTTCCATATTTAGGTTCTGCACGCTGCCTTTGGCAGCTTCCTTGTCCAACGTTTGGGTCCTCCTTGGGGACCCTTAGGGTGGTCCTCAGGGAGTCGTACTGGAACGTTTTGAACCTTGGTATATCCATCTAGGTACTAGGGTCATCCCCACTGGCTTTATAATCCAATCAACACCTAAAATCATGCACAAAAAACCTGGACACACTAGCACACACATAAGGCTAGTTTTCGAACGTCTTGGTCGTCCCTTGACGTTTGACTTCCAAACATAACAAACTGACCTCAAATGCTAAAATTCACTATTTTAACTCATTAGTAACTCATGAAACACTAGCGAAGGTCTAGTTCAACCTAGTTCATAATAAGAGTCATTACACTAGCTATTTATATTCTGACGATTATCATGAACCAACAATACTGTGTTCTTATACTAACTTTTCTTTACTCTCTTTTAACTATTTTTAATTATTCATTATTGAATATTCTAAAGTCTCTCAAACATTAAAACATTCTATCATTATGTAAAATCTATTTTTTTTTTTATAAAAAGATCAAATTTGTTTTTGGAGTCTTATACAAATTTGAAGCACTAAAAATAATCTACACTATTTTTATATTATTAGATAAACTTATCAAATTCATCTAAATACTATTTTAATGTCATCATATTTTTTAAAAATTTAACTCCTGTTTTATTATTCAAACTTTATATAATATATTATTCATTGAAAATTTACATTATGTGCATTCTTACTTCATAATGTCCGCATATTGTCACGCCCGAGCCTACACCCTAGGCGGGCCTGACACTCGAGAACCATTGCTTGCCCCAGAAAACCATTGACTTGACTTAGTACTTAGCGCAAGACTTCACTCAACAAAGATAAAATCATGAAATAAACTTAGAATGTTGTAAAGGAAACATTCAACTGGCCAATGAGGCAACTCAAGTCATATCACAAAACAACGAAAATGAACAAGACTAATCAACTAATAAAGTCTAAATATCTATGAAGCCTCTAATACAACGAGGGATGTCAGGACAAAACCCTCAATCATCCTAACAACTGAAATGACAAACGATTATAAAAGGGATCCTCCAGAAGGCAAGGAAGCTCACCAACAACTCAGAATGCTCAACTGGATCAACAAAATGTTGGGTAATGATCTTGGTTACCAGTATCTGGATAATAAGACGATGAAGGCCAAATGGCGTCAGTACATTAAATGTACGAGCATGTGATTGGAAATCTAAACAAGACATAACCTTGAACTGGAATATGAAAGAAACACTTACCTCATCTCTACTCAACTCATCATTACTCAACTAAATGCTGAAATAAACACAATATAGATGAAGTTTAGATAAAGCATTTAAAATACTAAATAAAATCTCGACTAATTGGAAAATACAATAATCCTTAGTTGTATATAAAAATAAAAAAATAAACTCTTTTTGGGAGATTCTCTAATAGACAAGCATCAGTATGAGCTATGTAATGATATTACATTTCGTCCACGCTGCCAGAACTATCCCATACCTTGTCGGGATATAGAATGCCTCAACTGAGTGGATCCACTAAGATACACTTAAAAGCATTATGGAATCGTTTAAAAAGTATCACCCTTTCTACCCACATTGGCGATATGATTTCTCGAGACTTGAGTTTTCTAAACTCGTCCCCATATCAGTGCTCAATACTTGTCACAACCCTGACTGCCGTGATTGACACCCAAAATAACCTTCGGTGGGAGAAACACTACTAAAACCAAACTAAACAACTTAACAAAAACTAAAGAATTTAAAGATACAAAAGCAGGTTTCAAAGAAGAATAAAAATGGAGTTCCCATAACTCCATATAAAACAACAAGCATAACTATGACAAAATTCACTCCTAGAACCTGAATGTCATTGTACCAACACTCTAAAGTACAAAAGGTTTAAGAGAAGTGGGGTATAACCCTAAACTAACATATGAATAATATCTAAAACACTAGTCTGAGTCCGAAGAGAATGGACTAAGAAATTAGAGGATCCATGGTAGCCTGAAAGAATTGGCTCACCCTTGAATCTTGTCTCGATCAATTATCTCCTAGCTGAGGTGTATGTATAGATAGTTGAAGAAGCCTTGTAATTAACAAAGAACGAGCAAGTGCGATATCAGTACACAACCACAATTTAATGGTAGGATTACACGGCTATTTCAATAAGCGAAACATAGGAAAGCAATCACAACACATTAAATAAACATATACAAAACATACATCAGTTAACATTTCAAGAGCAACATACTGTTCTGAATATCAATGACAATAGACTTGAATGTAATAATCACAATGTTCCTCTCATGGAACCCACACCCAAACTATTAGTGTGTTTGAACATGACATGTGATCCAACATATGTGTTAGAATGTGACACCCAATCCAATTTATGTATCAAAAAGTGACACTCGATCAAATATATGAATTAAATGTGACGCCCTATTAAATATATGCGTCAGAATGTAACACCCGATCCAATCAATACAACCACAATCGCAATCACATCCATAATGAACAATGCTTATAGTCATGCAATCAAGTAATGGGTTCACAACATGTAATAATTCATATATATACTCATTGCATTAGATTCGATTCATATTTCACTATTTTCATACATGCATGCATAAATGAAGCAATTAATCGCCGTATATCACGCAAATAGGAAATCAAACCACCACCTACCTCGAAACCAAGCTTTAATCCTCCTAAGACACATGAGACATCCCTTTCCAGATTTTTGCATCCTGTTCTTCGAATAGAAACAATCAATTAATGCATGGATCAATAAATAAGGCTTATTTTCCCGAATTATAATCGACATTATTAATCCTTGACCAAACCCAATATACTAATGTTCAATTAGGGATTTTCCCACCATTAACATTCCGTGAAAAACCTCCCCAATGATAATTATCCAAGAATCTATGTTCTACAAATCGAAAAAAAGATTAGGGACTAATAATCTTAAATTGAGTGCTACACGTTGTGGAAAGCAGTCAGGAACTTTCCTTGGGTCGTCCCTTACCTCTCAAGAACGAAGGTTTTTAGAAAATAACATTTTTGGTTTTTTCCCCAATTTAAGTCGCGATTGTCCCGCCACTATAGGACCCATCCCGCCACAACATCCCTGCCCCAGCTGAGTTAACCCTGTTCTGGCATCTTCCACAGAGACAAAAAGTTGGAATTTTGTTCCAAAGTCTCATTTCACAACACACTTTGAACCCTTGACGTTCAAAAACTATTAGTTCACACTAAGATCAGGTTTAGGAGTTCTACACACCTGGATTTTATTACGTAAAGCCATACGGGCTCCCTAACATCTTGGTTATCCACTCATGTAATAAAATTCATAATCAATTCTCTTATTCATTGCCAGATTTCCCTACACCTCACCTGACTCAGATTTCACCCAAATCTGGACTAGGCTAGGAATTCTCAATTTACTATTCCAAAATTTTTGGCCCAATTTTATTCCCATTGACCTTTTCATAACGACGGGAACATGTCGTTACAATGGATATGAATTTACCCATCACTCGTTGGCAAGTGATAAATTTGGAAAAATTTCCTAAAGTAAGGGTAGAGTAGTTCCTAAATCGATGAACAACTAAAGATACTTGTTTCACATGTCCATCTCGGTTTCACAAGTAGCTTCCTCCATCGGACGATGCTTTCATTGAACTTTCACGGACTTTATCACCATGGTCCTCATCTTTCAGACATCACGATCAAGTATTGCAACCGGTTCTTCCTCATAGTGAAGGTCCTTGTCTAACAAGATAAAGTCTTATTTTTATGAAATAATCCATGTACCCATGATACTTCTTCAACATGGACACATGAAATACTGGATGTACTCCAGATAGGCTAGGCGATAAAACCAACCTATAAGCCACTGGCCTTACATAATCAAGAATCTCAAATGGGCTAATGTATCGCGCACTAAGCTTGCCCTTCTTGACGAATTTCATCACTCCCTTTATGGGTAACACTTTTAGAAGGACTTTCTCACCAGCCTGGAATTTCATGTCTCTTACCTTACGACCTACATACTTTTCTATCACCTCTGGGGTGTTAGAAGATTAACTTAGATGTTTGTTACCTTATCCTGAGCATCTTTCACCTAGTAAACTCTCGAAGGTTTCAAATATCCAGTCTCAAACCATCTTATGGGTGATTTACATCCTCTACAATAATGTGCCTCAAACGGCGCCATGTCAATATTGGATTTGGAACTATTCTTAAGGGAAAACTTACACAAAAGTAGGAAATTATCCCAATGTCGTCCAAAATTAATCACACATGCCCTCAACATGCCCTCTAACACTTGAATAGTATTCTTTGACTGTCCACCCCTTTGTGGATTAAAAGGTTGTACTAAAAGTGAGTTCAATACCAAAATCCTGATGCAATTTTCCCCAAAACATGGATGTGAGTTGCATACCACAATGCGAGATGATAGAAAGAAGCACTCCATGCAGCCTCAGGATCTCTTCGTACACCTTAGCCAATTGTTGCTCATTATAGTCCACTATGACTGGAATAAAATGGCCTTAATTTGTTAGTCAATCAACAACCATGTAAATGGAATCAAAATTTCCCAATGTCTTAGGAAGATCAACCACAAAATCCATAACTATCCTTTCCAACTTCCATTCAAGGATTGTCATTCGTTAGAGAAAACCGGAAGGATTTTGGTGTCATACTTTACATGTTAACTGTTTTGGAACTTATCCATAAACTCATCTATGTCCTTCTTCATGCCAGGCCACCAATAAAGTCATTTCAAATCTCTGTACATCTTGATCATACCTGATGAATGGAATACCGCGGACCGTGGGATTCTGTCAACATCTTTTGAATTAAGTCATCCACTTATGGAACATCAATTCTTCCCTTAGAACGAAGCAAACCACCCTGTTCGAGAGCCGCATCTTGTGCTTTTCAAAACATTGTCTTCCTTGTTAGTTCATTCAAACTCTCATCCTCAAATTGTTTTTTCGTGATATCCTCAATGAAGGTGGGCCTAACCTGAATACTAGCTAATACCCCACCTTTCTCTGAGATTCCCAACTTTATGAACTTAGACTCCAATGTTTGAATCTCCGAAGCAAGAGGTAGATTGTATACAACACAACATGTTAGACTACACATACTCAGTGTCTTCCAACTTAATGTGTCTGCCACTACGTTAGCATTACCTTGATGGTCACATCATAATCCTTGAGTAACTCCATCCACCTTCGCTCTCTCAGATTCAGATCCTTCAAAACGATGGTCAATAAATACCTCACACTTGAAACCATAAAGGTAATGCCACAAAATCTTGAGGGAAAACACTACTACTGCCAACTCCAAATCATGTGTTGGATAGTTCATCTCATTCACCTTCAACAACAGTCAATGCACAAGTTATAACATTCTTATTCTATATCAACATAGCAACCAAACCCGAATGTGAAGAATCATAGTAAGCAATGAGATATTTACCTGCAAAAAGTAGTGCCAGAATTGGTGTTGTGCATAGAAGAATCTTAAGCTTTAGAATGATTTATTCACATTTGTTAGTTCATTTGAAGGGTACCCCCTTTTGGGTCAGTCTTGTTAAATGTGTGGCAATGGAATAAAAATTTCTCACAAACCGACACTAATAGATGTCAAGCCCCCACAAAACTCCTAATTACATTCATAGAGCAAGGATGGACCCAATTATTAACTACTTAGATATTTTAGGGATCTATCATAACCCCTTCCTTTCAAACCACATATCCCAGAAAGAAACCTGATGTCAACAAAAATTCACACTTGAAATTTTTTGCATATATACTTTTTCCCCCCTGGACACTCAAAACCATATAAAGATGGTTGTCTTGCTCTTCCTTACTCTGTGAATAAACAAAGATTTCATCAATAATATAATAAAAATGAAATCTAGGAATAGTTTCAACACACCACTCTTCAAACTCATGAAAGCTGGAGCCGCATTGGTCAACCCAAATGACATCAGAAAAAAGTCATAATGCCCATAAAGGGTCCTGAATGTCATTTTTGGAACATCCTCAGGCCTAATATTTAACTGATGATAACCACAAACAGATCAATTTTACAGAAAACTAATGCACCATGCAAATGGTCAAACAAATCATCTATCCGGGGCAACGCATACTTATTTTCAATGGTGACCTTATTCAATTGTCGATAGTCTATGCACATTCGCATACTACCAGCCATATTCTTAACAAACAAGACAGGAGAACCCGACAAGAAAATACTAGAATTGATGAATCCTTTATCAAGAAAATCCTGGATTTGAGCCTTAAGCTCTCTCAATTCTGTCGGAGGCATGCGATAATGAGGAATGGGATGGGGCGAGTAACCAACTTTGTTATGACCCCGACCACCGTGCTAGGCACCCACACTAACCCTCATGTAGGAAAACTACTACGACAACCCAACCAAACAACTTAATGAAAACTAAAGCATTTCAAAATACGGAAGCAAATTTAAGTAAATAATAAAAATGGAGTTCACATAAACTCCAAAAAGTTATTAAAACAACTAACATAAGTATTGCAAAAAATCACCCCTAGAACCTAAAAGTCATTGTACCAACCTCAAAAGTTCAACAAGTCTAAGAAAAGGGTTTAAAACCCCAAAAATAACATACAAATAATAGTGTTACACTAGACTGAGTCTGACGAGAATGGACTAAAAAAATAGAGGATCCATGACAACCTAAACGTAATGACCCTAAATTGGAGTACGAAAACCGAGAGCCTCATATGGTGTGTTTGATGTTGGTAACTTGATTAAATGATGAGAAATGGATTTTGAAGATTAGTTTAAATATTTTTGGGGTCGAATGTTAAGGAATAACTATAACTTTCGGGAAACTAGTCATTTGATAGTAGATTGGTGACCTACAAAAGCAAACCACGACAAGTAGATTGATCTACAACTCGTGGACGTGCTCCGTAGGTTAAAAGTTATTATACGAAGATTTGATTAAAATTTTAGGAGACTAAGTCCCAAACCATGGACTGAAAACACGAGTAGTCAACCAATGCACGATCCATGGATTCGATCCGTGGATGGGAACTGCTTTGCTGGTGCAAGTTACGGCCAAGAGAGGGGTGAATTGGTAGTTTCACCCATGCTCCTCTAAACGTATTGACGGTTATTTTAGGTTTATTACCATATTTTAAGAGCATTAAAGTATTTAAACCTATTTTATACTTATTTCTTTTCAAAACCCCAAAGTTAGAAACCTCTTTTCTCAAAATCCCTCACTCAAGGAAAAACTCCATTAGAGGTGGAGAACACAAGGTTTCAAGGTCAATATATCCAAGTTATGAAGTTATTTTCGTGGGAATCTTCAAGTATAAGGTATGATTATCCTTTATCTAGGGTTAGCTTCACCCTAGAATCAATTTCAAAATAGTATTCAAGTTTCCAATGTTTATGAAAAAATCTTAGATTTCACTCCATCTCAAGGGTTCTTGCATAAAACATTTTCAAATGTTAAATTACCATTATATTAATTTTTAGTTGATGATTTAAGATGAAAAAACTCTATGAACCCATGACTTCTCTAAATTTCTCAAATTTTGACCTTATGAAGTGGGTTTGTTGATTATGAATGAATGATAAAGGATTCATGTGTATATTTATTTTGATTGTTCATTTGATTATATCCTTGAAAGGGAGAGTTTGACATAATTTCATTTTAATCTAGAATTGATATAGAATTGTGATGTATTGATGTCTGATCCACTATGATGGAAGTGTCTATTTGATAGCTATGTGAATGTGAACTTAATGGAATTAAGGTGATTATGTCTTGAAGTATATGTATATGTGATTCCAATGATAGAGTGATGATTTTAAATAGAAAGTAAATATATTGTGATTGAAAGTATAATCTCACTAACTACTTTTGAATTGGTAGGCTTAGGCACCGTATTCTTGTATAAATAAACAAAAAGGTGAATGTGTATCTTAAGATTGTAAGCTTGTGCATCATATTTTAGACTAATGAATGTATCTTGACTTAATAGCTAAATGATCATGTTTTGGTAGACCTATAGGTTGTATACTTGTCTTTAATGAATGAGTAGATGTCTTGATTTTGTAGACCTAATGTTGGTCGCCTCCCTATGAATAACTAATTAGGTATTTTGGATTATGTCTTAAACCGGTAGACTTAAAGTTGGTGGCACTTCACGATAAGTCTAGAATCCTATGTGAATGTATAACCTTAAAGAGGTAGACCAAATGGTGGTTTCCCCCTTCTTTGTGAAATGATGTACCTAGGGGAGACAGAACTAAAGGTGGTGGCCTTTCCTAAGGAAGAATATCAATGAGCCATCCTGTATACCTGGAATCGGTAGACCTAATGGTGGTGGCCCTTCATGTTTATGTGTCTAGGGTCGGTAGGCCTAATGTTGGTGGCCCTCTCAAGCACACAATTATTTTGTTATTGAAACTACTCTATGGGAATGTAGGCTAATCACCGAGCGGATATGGTTAGATGAATGTTTTGCAAACGTTAGGCCGAATCTCAATGAACGTCTTTCATACCCCACAACTATGTGCCCACATAGGTCCTAGCTACGGATTCACCAAAGCTAGAAGAACCAGTATCCCTTAAGCAAGGGGACGACCTCATTATGATGTTGGGATAGAACATCGAATTCCATGTCTAACTTGCATGTTCTATGTTGGTTAAAGGCTTATTCCCATCTTGTGGGATGTTCACTGTAGTTACTTGATAGGTACTACAACGTGTAGGTAGTACTATGAGAAGCTATCTACACATGGCACGAGTACACTTTGAAGGTGCTTGAGTGAGTTCCCTAACTCTTCATGACTAATGTTTGATAGTCCTCTAAATGAATTAAGATAATAAAGAATGTTGACTTATTGACTCTATAATATGATGCATGTTTCTTTTATGTTGATGAAATGAGTTAGTTAGCATGTTATGTTGAAATGATAAGGTTCTTGTCTATTGTAGCCTTGAGCAACACTTAGGTGTGGCATGAAGAGGTAGTATGGGCTGCCACTTCAAGTCTTACTTAAATGGATCTTAGCGTAACTTTGGATAGAGGCATAATATGGCGAAACAATCTACTTATATGTATATGTTCATGTATTGCATGTTGGCACTAGTTGAAGTATGTCTACATGGGGTAAAGGTAAAAATGTAAAGGTAATGGATTAAATGAGATATTATGATTTGTTTGTTGGTTGTGACTTATATTATGCTATTATTTTAAATGTTCATGAAGTGTTACTAAAGTGGCATAAAAGCATGACTTTCAACAAAATGTCCCTTTAAGCATGTTTTTGCATGGTCATCATACTTAGTGCTTAATTGTACTAACACCATCATCTTCATAACTTTACTACGAATGTAGGTTGAGGTTTTTAGGTGGACTCTGTAGTTGAATGCTTGTATTTCTATTCTCCAAGACTTGGTACGTCCTCATGGATTTGAGGAAAAAGAACTCTTATGTTTCCTTTTTTATGTAATAGACTCTGAGTAGTTTTATTTAAATTGTAAAGAGCGTGTCCCTATGATGTTGATGTTGTGTCTAAGATGTCTATGTTGAGACAATATTCCATTATTTTGTAAATGAGTATTCGATTGTTGAATTTATTGAGAAAAGTTTTAAATCAGCACTATTTTTATTGCATATGTGATGAATAAAGTCTACGAGGTTTGTAAAAGACCCTTTGGGGTAAGTACGCCTTGTTACGACTTGGGGGTGCTCTCGGGTCGTGACACTGGAAGAACTGGCTCACCTTTGGATCCAGTCTCAATTAGTTATCTCCTATATGAGGTCTATCCATAGCCGCCTCAATATGCCCTATACTCAACAAAGAATGAACAAATGCAGTATCAGTACACAACCACAATATACTGGTAGGATCATGCGACTATTCCAATAAGCGTAATATTGGAAAGCAATCACAACAAACAAAATACATATATACATAATACACATATCAATTATCATTTCAAGAGCAACATAAGGTTCCCAATATGAACGACTATATTCATGAATTAGTTATCATAATGGTCTTCTCATGGAACCCACACCCAAATTGCTAATGTGTTGGAAGTTGAATGATCCCGTCGGAAGGCGAGATAGGACTTTCATTGCAGTGACATCAAATCAAATATATGTGTCAGGACATGAAACTCCATCTAATATATGTGTCAAAACTTTCAATATATGAGTTGAAACGTGACACCCGATCAAATATATGTGTTGGAACGTGACATCTGATCCAATATATGTATTAACACGTAATACCTGATTCAAGCTGCACAATCACAATCACACATATAACGAACAATGCTTATAGTCATTAAATCAAGTAATGGATTCATGGAATGTAATTGTTCATATATATACTCATTGCATTACATTAGATTTGCATTTCACTATTCACATACATACATGCATACAATGATGCAATAAAGTGACATATATCACACAAACAGGAAATCAAACCATCACCAACCTTGAAACTATATTTGAATCCTCCTAAGACACTTGAGTCTTCCCTTTCAAAAATCTTTAAGTTTCTTCCTAGTATAAAAACAATCAATTAGCACAAGGATCAATAAACGAGGCATAATTACCCGAATCATAATTTACATTATCAATCCTAGACCAAACCAAGATCCTAATGTTCAATTAGAGCTTTCTCAACCATTAACCCTAGGTCAAATCCCTCCCCCAACGATAATTAGCCACGAAACTAAGTTTTACGGATTGAAAAATCTATTAGGGGAGTAATAATCACACCTTGAGTAAGTTGTCAACAACATTCTCTGGGTAGTCTCTTACCTCTCAAGATCGAGAGTTTTTTAGGAAATACCATTTTTGGGGTTTTTGCCTGATTTAAGTCACGACTATCCATCCACGGTGAGACCTAAACCGCAAATACGGCCTCACCCTAGTAGCTTACACAGAGACAGAAAGTCGAGATTTGTGTTCCAAATTCCCAATTCAAAACACACCTTCAACCCTTGACATTCAAAAACTACCTGTTAAACCTAATATTAGTTTTTGGAGTTCTGCTTGGCCAAATTCGATTCCGTAAAGCCGTACAAGAAACATCATGTCTTGGCATTCCACTCATGTGATAAAATTCATAATTAATTCTCTTATTCATTTCCATATTTCCCTAGATCTCACCTGACTCAAATTTTGCCCAAAACTGGACTATGCTAGGAACTCCCATGTCACTGCTCAAATGTAGTCTGGCCCAATTTCTTTCCCTATTGACTTTTCCATAATGACGGGACTTTGTAGATACAATACTACTCCCAAAATATACTCAGCTCATATTTTTAAAAACATAACTCTTTTTGTAGTTTGAGAATATTAGATAAAATCTTTCCCTTAATATAGATGTACTCAGAACTATTCATGAAAACTCATTTGGAAATTGGTGTTTCCTCTAATCTTAAATGTGAAAATAGTTACTCTTTGGGAATACATAGTTCCCATGTATCATTTTTAATAAAATGAAATTCACTCTCAGTCTTACTCAACTCAATGCTTATGCATAAAAAAACTTTAAAACAGTTGTAAATGACTATTTGAAACGACTCAAAGAAATCTCAAGATATTTAGATGGACTTTTCCGTCGTCCAATCATAAAATCATAAACAAATGTGAGGTCCCATATTCGTTTCTCAAATTTTCAAAATGAACTGGAGTTGTTTAAATGTGTTTAGGTGAATTTGAGGTTTTAGTTTGCAAAACCATAAGTACAATTATTCAACTTAAAAAATAGAGTCAAGTACAAGAGTCTCCCAGCTCATTCTGTCTTTCTTATATTTAAAGCATATAATTCTCAGTATATTTAAAAAAGTAAAGATGATTTTTGAATGCTTAAACTAAATTTGACATATACAAAAATATATTTTAATCCTGTGGTCTTAAATCTATTAAGTGGTATGTTAAAATTAAAACTGACAGAAAAGAAAGAAATATTCTTTAATATTCCAATACAAACCTAACAAAAGGTAAACGATATTCGGTGGTTTTTCTCTTCTCCGAATGCACAAATGAGTTTCGAATCAAGTTGGATCTAGATTAAGGATAAAATAAAGCTTGGAACACAAATAATTTGTTGTTATGCCCTTTTTATTTGAATTCACAGTAATTGAATAAATTTTATTAAATTTCCCATTGTAGAACTAGAAAACAGTGTAGTTTTTAATTTTTTGACATACATTAATTACATTCAGTTTAATTAAATTGTTTTTTTCTTCCTCTTTTGATTATTTGGTTTAAATGTTTTACCTCATATAAAGAATTAATTTGAAAAAATTGGAATATATTATCAAACTAGCTCAAAGTTCTTATTGCTTGTTGTGATTTGTGGATATTATTAACTTAGTTTCAGACAAATGACAATTATGGTTTTTCTAACACAAAAAGGTTGATCCGTAAAAAAAAATACATTTTTAGGGAGTCTCACGGAGTTGATGACTTACTAGAAAATTCGCGAGGAAATCAAATAGATCCAAATATGACTATAAATCAACTCTATTTTTTTGAAGCGTTTGATTCTTTTGTATCTAACATCCTCGAAAGAGATGCTACTGGAACTGCGTCACTTAGATCAGTTCCTTTTTGTATGGATGATCCTTAACTATAAATAAATCCTTCCGTTCTAAGAAAAAAAAATTTGTTGATGATTCTTTGGGGAAGGGAATCTTCATTAGGAAATGGTAGATCAATTAGACAAAGAAATATTATTAGGATAAAGTTTTAAATATCTCTCATTTTTAGTAAGTGCAACAATGTGGAGTTGATTAAAATAATACTACTTGTGAATTTTTATAATTCCTTTCGTGAAATAACTTGATTCAAATTGGTATTTTTTGATCCAAATTGGTATCTTAGCTTCTTCCCTCTTAAGTTGGCAGATAGTCTGCACGCGTTTCAATGGTGTCAGGCTCGTAAGTCCCGTAATGAACCAGCTAAGAGGTCTGTAGAAAGGAAAAGCGATCGAGGCAAGGGTAGTGGAAGAGGGGAGGGGTAGAGGCCGAGAAAGTGTAGCACCCCACAGGGATGGAGCTCCATTAAATAATGTTCCAAGAAAACAGGACCCTCCTACACACCATAAAGAGGTAGAAGAGAATGTGGAAATTTTGGACAATGAGGAATTCGAACTAGATGTACATGCAGAGGCTACAAGTATTCCACCCCAAGACCCAATGTTAGCTTAAGAGATTATGATTTATCTTAAGGGATTGGTTGGTTCGGGAGTTCTTCCTTCAATGCAAGTAGCTCAACCCCCTATTGTTGTTACTGTTCCCAAAGTGGGTGGAGCTGTAGACACTAATGCCATTTTCTTTCCCATATTGGGTCCTATTATGACTGGTAATGATGAGATGATAACTATGTTCCTGAAGCTGAAGCCATTTGTGTTCCATGATTCTCACACTGAGGATGCTTATGAGTTTATTTTGGATTCTTATGAAAGGCTTCACAATTTAGGTATTGTACAACAACATGGTGAGGCTAAGTAGTGGTGGAGGGACGGTGTGGAATGCAAATAATCAGCCTTGACCTTAATCACTTGGACGCAGTTTCATGCTCTATTCCTAGAAAAATATGTGCCCTGGACTTTGAGAATCGCAATAAGGATGAGTTCATGCCCTTGGAGTAAGGTTTTATGACTATAGCTGCATATAAGGCTAAGTTTCATGCCTTGTCTAGATATGCTACACAACTAGTGACTAATGAGAGGAGAGGATTTGTCTGTTTTAAAGGGATTGAACTCCGAACTACAAGTATTGCATGTTCGCATGACCTCTACAAGAAAATGTTTTAATGATGTGACTTACTTTGTGAAGAAAGTGGCAAGAGTTACACATGATGGGCAAGATAAGGGTTTGGCTAAGAAAGCCAATATCACATGTAACTTCCAGGGTTCCTACTTCAGATGTTCAGGCAGTCCCACAGTTGCAGCTCAGCAAATTTAGTAGACAATGTCTGCTTCTCCAGGTAGTTACTCAGGAAATTCATAACAAAATTTTGCTAGTGATAGCTAGGGAGACGCACCTTCGTCTTGAGTCACACACGTATTTTTATTGTAGTTGCTACAATTGTGGAGAACCTTCGCGTATGAGGAGATATTGTCCCCATATACATATGAATAACCCTGCGCAACAACAAACTAGAGAAGTGGTACCCGCGGGAAGCGGTAATAATGGTATAGGATGTCCTTAAGGAGAGCGAGGAGGGAATTAACGAGGTTATTGAGTCCGGGGAAATTAAAATGCAGGTAGAGGAGCGGCACTGGAAGGGAAGGAGGTTGTCCTTCAAGATGACAAGGCTCAGTTTTATGCCTTTTCAGGAAAGATCGAGGCGGAGACATATGAAGCAGTGATCACAATTACTGTTCTTATGTGTGACAGGATGGATAATGTGTTGTTTGATTAGGAATCTACTTTCTCATACATGTAAGTTCAGTTTTCCTTGGAACTTGATGTGGTTTGTGATGTATTTGATGCTGCCACGAATGTTTTTGCCCTAGTTGGAGAGTGTGTCAAAGTCAAACATGTATATCGTGCTTGTCCTGTTATGTTTATGGGTTTCAAAACTTGGGATGATTTTGTTATTTTAGACATGATTGACTTTGATATAGTATTAAGCGTGACTTAGTTGTACCCCTATTATGTTGTGCTTAATAATTATACTATGTTTGTGACTCTAGGGATCTGAGTAGGGAAAAGTTAGATTGAGAAGGGGTGTACAAGCCTAAACCAATTATGGTCATATGTTCCATTCGGGCAATGAAGCTAGTGGGGTAGAGGTGTTCAACGTATTTGGATCATATTCGAGATGTTGATATTGAGTTTCCCTTCGTTGAGTCTATTCCGTTGGTATCTAAATTTAAGAACGTGTTTCCTATCGATTTTCCTAATATGGTTCTGAATAGAGATATATTCCGCATTGATTAGGAACCTATTACACGCATAATCTTAATCCCTCCTTAAGAGAGCTTAAGACTTAAATCCAGGAGCTTCTTTATAAAGGATTCATCAGTCCTATTGATTCCTTGTGGGTTGATCCTTGATTGTTTGTCAAAAAAATATTATGGCCGTGTAAGATTGTGCATAAACTATCGACTGTTGAATAGGGTCACCATTCAAATTAAGCATCTATTTCTTCGAATAGATAATCTCTTTGACCAGTTGCAAGGTCCATCAGATTTCTCTAAGATTGATCTAAGGTATGGTTACCATTAGTTAAATATTAGGCATGAGGATGTACCAAAAACAACGTTTAGAACTTTGTATGGGCACTATGAGTTTTTAGTGATGTCGTTCGGGTTGAAAAATGCAACGGAGGCTTTCATGAGTTTGATAAATGGTGTGTTCAAACCATTTCTTGATTCTTTTGTGATTGTTTTTATTGATTACAGTTTGGTTTATTCGAAGAGTGAGGAAGAGCATGCAATAATCTTTGTATTATTTTGGGTGTCCTTGTAGACAAAAGTTAAATGCAAAATTTTCTATGTGTGAGTTCTGGTTGACTTTTGTTGCCTTTTTGGGGAATGTGGGTTCAAGGGAAAGAGTAATGGTACATCCCCAGAGGATCTAAGTGTCAGAAATTGGGTCTGACCTAGCTTTATGACTAAAATTAGGAGTTTTATTGGACTCGCAGCTACTATTGCCGATTTATGAAGAGTTTTACTTCTATCTCCATGCATTTGACAAGACTAACCCAAAAGAAGGTGCCTTTCTAGTGGACTTACAAAAGTGTAGAGCTCTTCCAAAGCTCAAGAATCTTCTGACCATATCACCTATTTTGGCACTACCAATGGAAGATAAAGATTTCTTTGTTTATTGTGATGCGTCACATGTGGGTTTGGGTATTGTGATAATGCTGTATAAGAATGTTATAGATTATGTGTCGCAGCAAATGAAGTTGAATGAGTGAAATGATTGGACACCTGATTTGGGGTTGAAAACAATAGTTCTTGCTCTTAAGATATGACACATTACCTATATGGTGTCAAGTATGCAATGTTTACTGTTCAATACTTGAATTTAAGACAATGAAGGTGAATGAAGTTACTCAAAGATTATAATGTTACCATACAGTATCATCCAAGTAAGCCTAACATGGTGGTGACGCATTAAGCCAGAAGGTTGTGAGTGTCACACCCTGAGCCTATACCCTAGACGTGGCCGACACCCAATGACCATTGTTGGCCTTGAGCGAACCCTTGGCCTTGCTTACATAACTGAGTGGAAGACTTACTCAATGATAAACAAGAACATTCTCATAAATAACTTAAATTAATGTCTTCGCCAAAATGGCAGTTTAGTCTCAAAATGAAATATCTAAAATAAAAGAGACTCAGCTGAACTAACTGATTATCTGTCTATGAAGCCTTTATAAGTACTAAGATGAATGTTGGGACAGACCCCACAACATTCTAATAAAGAAACAAGACTGAAAGCAATAAAGGGTCCTCCAAAAGTAAGGAGGCAAACCACTGACTCTGGATGCTCAAAATTGATCAACAAGGTGCTAGATGTTGATCTTGGTTACCTGTATCTGCATCATAAGACGATGCAGGACAATTGGCACCAGTAAATTAAATGTACTAGTATGCGAGTTAGAATGCTAAACAACAACTTAAGTTTGATGAAAATAAGATGAAATTACCTTGGCTTTGCTCAACTCAAGAATTACTCAGCTCAATGTATGCATATAAAGCAATTTAAAACACACGTGATATATATAAAGCTTGTAAAACAGTAAAGCAACTCAATTTATCAAATAAAATCGAGTAGCAACCTCAACTTTACTTATATATGAAAGAAATATAGCTCTGTCGGAGTTTCCCTAACCGAAAACCACCATTATGATCCTAAGTGGTGATACAACATCTTGCCCACACTGCCAGAACTTTCCTATACTTTGCCATCACATAGAACATCCTCAACCTAGTGGATCCACTTGCTAAACTTATGTGATCATCTAAAAAGTATGACCTGTTAATACTCATGATGGCTACATGGTTTACATAGAGACTTGAGTTAATATGAACTACCGTCTCCACATTGGTGCTCAATACTACTCCCAAAATATAATTTAGCTCATGCTTTTAAAATAACTTTCTTTCCTCTAGGTTGGGATAATTTGCTCAACCCTTTTTTAACTTTATTAAAAGCCCTCTTGGAATCAATGTTCCCTTTTCTTGTTCAAAACTCTGTTGTGAAATCTTAGTTTCTTCTTAACTTAAATGTAAAAAAAACTTTTATAAACTTTCTTGGGAATAATTAGTTCCCTTATATCTTTTGAGAAATCAACTCAACTCTTTACTCTTTATTTGACTTGAAAGTTTTGATATTAATAAACTCTTTAGGGAATACATAGTTCCCTTATACTTCTTTGAATGATATACTTCAACTCTTACTCCTTCTTTAACTCGAAGATTGAGCCTTAAAACGAAGTTAAAATGTTTAAATAAGACTCTTGGAAACTTTAAGAAACTTTAACTTACTTCATAGCTTTAGACTTGACTTCTTAACTTCCTTGACTTTGATATTAACCTCCCTTGAATTGAATTATGGATTCAAGGTTCATAACTCATGTTTATGGATGATTTTATGATGTTTAGATGTACCTTAGAGTGTTGGAATCAACTAAGAAGTGAGGGTACATAGCTTGGGAACTAGTATGAGAAGATAGGGAAAGAATGGCATCTCTGGGTGACCTTGGAGCTCTAAGAGGCGCAGAGTGCCAGAGCATGACGGACATACTTTATTCTGAGGCACTCAAGATGGCGCGGCACGCCATAGCCTATCAGAAAGAGGCTGTCCTAAAGGTCTCTAGTAGGCGTGGCGCCCTAGGGCCTTTCAGACAGGACCTTCGACTTTTCTTCTCCATTTTTCATCTCTAAACCTTCTAAACTTCCATGCATCTCACCCCAATAACTTAGGATCACTAATAACCTCAATACCCAATAAATTAGACCTAAAAACAACCAGGAAACAAGAATCCAATCAACTAGAACATGCTACAACTCGACCAACAAGAATTCAATAATTGTTCATCAAGAACATCAATATTCATCAACCAATCTATTCAAAAATCGCTGAATTAAACATGTTGGTGTGTGGGTGAACGAACCCAACACAAAAAAGATCTCCATTACCTTATAGGGATCACCCTAACGAATTCTACTAGAAGATCTTGGAGTTCTTGATGAATTCTTGGCCTTTTCTTCTTTCTCCTTTTTCTCTTATCTCTCCCCCCCAAGCCCTAAGTGTATTTCAATTTTCTAAAACTGACGTTAGGTTTCATTTTACCATTAATAAACCCTTAAAACAAATTAGAAAATAGTAGGGTGAAAAGACCACTTTACCCTTACTAAAATCCTGATTGGATTACACCCCAACTTTCGATAGGCATATATCCCTCATACAATATCAAAAATGCGTAAACTTTGTGGCGTTGGAAAGATATATTCAAGGGCTTTCCAACCTTATAAAGAACTGACACTAACTCATCCTGAACTAGAAGTTATGACTATTTGAATATAACCAAAAACTTACTTTTACACTTACGAAATTCTCCTAATTTCTCCTTTGTTTTCCAAAAAAACTATTCTTAGTTTCCTTGCTTAATCCTACCTATTTTGGTTTACGAGATGTTTCAGTGTGTATGGGTAATCAAGCTTGCTTGAGTGTATCAAATAGACCTTTGACCAAAGAAATTCCAACCTTGGAATCTAAGTTCATGACATTGGGCATCTTAATGAAAGGTAGGGTGTTACCAGTCTCACATTCATTGAGAAGATCAAGGCCAAATAGTTTGAATGAGCTCAGAAAAACGATAGTGCATTGCAAGGCACAGGATGCGACTCAAGATACAAATGGTGTTCTCAGTTTTAAAGAAAGAATTTGTGTTCCCCGAGTAGACGACTTAATTCAAAAAATGTTGACAGAATCCCATGGTTCACGATATTCCATTCATTCTTATGTGACCAAGATGTACATAGATTTAAAACGCTTTTATTGGTGGCCTGGCATGAAGAAAAACGTAGCTGATTTTGTGTCTAAGGGCCAAAACTCCCAACAAGTAAAATATGAACAGCAAAGGCCTGCATGTTTGTTTTAGCGAAGGCCAATTCCTGAATGGAAGTGGGAAAGTATAGTTATAGATTTTCTGGTTAGTCTTTCCAATACCTTGGGAAAGTTTGATTCAATTTGGGTAGTGGTGGAAAGACTGAATAAGTCAAACCACTTCATTTTAGTCATAGTAGACTATAATTAGAAGTAGTTGGCTAAGGTGTATATGAAATAGAAAGTTAGGCTCCACGAAATGCCCCTTTCTATAATTTCAGACCATGGTACGCAATTCACTTCCAATTTTTGGGGAAAATTACATGAGGAGTTACGCACACATCTCACTTTACTTATAGTTTTCCATCCAACGATATAGGGACACTCATAAAGGACTACTTAAGTTTTAGAGGAAATGTTGAGGGCATGTGCGATTGACTTTGGAGGACATTGGGATAAGTTCCTACCGTTGTGTGAGTTCTCCTATAACAATATTTACCACTCCAGCATTGATATGGGTCCATTCGAGGCACTTTAATGGTGAGGATGTAGATCACCATAGGATTTTTTGAGGCTTGAATTGTGAAACCCTTGCGACTGATTTGGAAAAAGATGCTCAAGATAAGGTAGGAAGAATCACAACTAAGTTATAGCAGACCATAATCAACGGAAGAAGTATGCTGACTGTAAGGTAAGAATCATGGAATTTCAGGCTGGTGAAAACCTCCTTCTTAAAGTATCACCCATAAAAGGGGTGATGAGGTTCGACAAGAAAGGCAATCTTAGTCCTTGATACATTGGACCATTTGAAGTTCTTGATTGTGTAGGGCTTGTGTCTTATAGGTTTGTATTACCTCCTCGCTTATCTAGAGTTTATCTGTGTTTGATGTATCTATGTTTAAGAATTATCATAGGGATGAATATTAAGTCTTTCATGCCATGAGAGTAAACCCCGGACGTGGCTTCCACTCGACAACCATTGCTTGACCCAAGTGAATCCTTGGTCTTGCTTAGTACTCAATGGAAGACGATACTCAAGATAAATGTACTTTAAAAGTTAACTGGAAGCTCAAAAATAACTGAGAATGTATTATAATTAAACTTTCACTGGCCAAAATGGCAACTCAAGTCTTAACTTAACTAAAAAGGAAAAGTAAAGACTTATGAACTAACATAAACTAACTTTGTCTATGAAAGCCTCTAAGACTATGAGGGATGTTGGGACAAGACCAACAATCATCCTAACAATTAAAACTAATAAATCAATAAAAAGAGGTTGCTTTAGAAGCAAGGAGGCTCACAAACAAACTCTGGAGCTCAATTGAGTCAACAAAACGTTGGATTTTGATCCTGGTTCCTGTATCTGCATTATAATAAGATGCAGGCCAACTTTCATCAGTACATTGAATGTAAGAGCATGCGAGGGAATTATAAAAGAAGACATAAGCTTTAAAGGAACTGAACAAAAAACCTGGTCTCTACTGAACTGAACTGAACTGAACTCATTTCAATATAAAGAGCTATAAATATGTGTAATATAATGAAAAACTTTTAAAATATGGATATCAACTCTGTGTATTTAGAAATACAATAGTAACTCTGTATGTATGCAAAGATACAATATAAACTCTGGAATGTATATAAAAATACAAGAATACTGCTATGGGAGTTTCTCTAAACGACAACCATCACGTAAGAGTTATTGTGATGATACATCATTTTGCCACACGCTGTCAGGCTCATCCTATACCTTGCCAAGGGTATAGAACATGACTATTAAGTGGATCCACTAGTCTATGGTAAAAAGCACTAGGAATCATCTAAAAATTATAACACTTTTCTACCCATGATTGTTGCATGGTTTATGAAGGCAGGGATTTGTCTGAACTCTCCCCCAAATAAGTGCTCAATACTACTCCAAAAATATAATACTAGATCTTATGTATTAAAACATACTTCTTTGTGTGGTTTGAGATAATTTATCAAAAGTTTGGTCAAAGGATCTCCTGGGAATCAAAGTTTCCTCTCTTGCTTAATTGTGAAAGCATTTACTCTTTACTAAAAAACTAGCTCAAAGGATCTTTTGAAAATCAAAGTTTTCTCTCATCTTTAAATGTGAAAATATTTACTCTTTTGGAACATAGTCCCGGTATACTCTTTTTAAGGAATGAACTTCAGTCCTCACTCTTTAATCTACTAAAAACTCAAATCTTAAAATAAAGTGAGAACATTTGCTAAAAGACCTTGGGAAACTCTAAGAAATTCTCTTGACTTGTCTCTTAACTTTTATTGAATTTTAATTTATGTATTCAAGGTTATGATTCATGTTTATACATGATTTCTAGTTGTTTAGAGGTCATTTAGAGTAGTTTTAATGAATAGGAAGTGTTAGTACACTTTAGAAAGACTTAGACGATCTAAACACTGAAAACAGGTTGGGGCACACGACCATGGCGCTCTGCTGGCACGCCACTCCAGACCTTTCCATTTAGAGACCCCATTTTGGCGCACTACTGGCCTGCAGCCCTAACCTTCCTAGAGTAATGGGGGTGTTTTGGCCCAGCCTTCCTTTTCCTAATGGAGGCGCGTGGGGCCAGCCTTCCAGGCGGAACAGGGGCGCGTTGCCCCGGTCTTCCTAGCACAACGGGGGCGCATCGCCCTAGCATTTCCCTAGGCAAAGCTGAAAAACTTTTTCTCTCATTTTCTGACCTCAATTCAATAAATTTCGATTAATTTTCTCAATATATCTTGAAATTCATCTACCCCAAAAAAATACAAAAGAATCAAAATCAAAGTAACTCAAATAATTGACATTAACTCTCAATAACTTCCTATTCTCATTCCAAATTCAATAACGAAAGAAATTCAAGAGTACAACTCAGGAAAATCAAATTCTCAATCTTTTTACGATAAATACAGTGAATTAAACAAGTTTGGTGCATGGGTGAACCAACCGAACACTATGTGAACTCACATACCTCATAGGATCAAATCCTTGATAAACTCCGCAATCAATTCTTTACGAAGACAAGGAATCTTGCTTTTCCTCTTCTCTTCTCTCTTGTGTTCTTTTCTATAAAGACCTAGAGTGAATTTTCAATTTTGAAAACTGAACCAATTCAGTTTTAACCCTAATTAATTCACTAAAAATTGATCAAATCAAGTGGGTATGGAAAAGAGAAATACCCCTTGAAAATCCGGTTTTTACTTTCCTTATCTAGACAATTAAACTTCAAATGAGAATACCTTCCTCATACAAACTCAAAATCGCGCGAACTCGGTGCTTTGGAAAGATAATTCAAATATCATTCCTGCGGTAACTTGTAGCGCCAAACTCATCCTGAGGTAGGATGTATAGTCATTTTAAGTTGATTAAAAACTCATACTTAACCTTACTTAACCAATTTTTGAGATTTTTTGTTCTTTCCAAAAGTGACTCTTTCTTATTCTAGCTCTTTCTAGTTCTTTCAATTAGCGAGATGTTACAACATCATTAAGTGGGACTCAATGTTTTTGGATAAGGACCTTCACTATAAGGAAGAAGCGATTGCAACTTTTGATCCCGATGTCCGAAAGTTGAGGACCAGTGAGATATTGTATGTTAATGTCCAATGTAAGCATCGTTCGGTTGAGGAAGCTACTTGGGAAACTGAGAGGGACATGCAAGACAAGTATTCCCAGTTATTTGACAATTCATGCACTACTCTACCCTTACGTTAGCTAGATTTTCCTAGTTTATCACTCGAGGAGGAGTGATGGGTAAATTGGTATCTATTGTAATGACTTGTTACCATCAATATAGACAAGACAATAGGAAAAGAATTGGGACTAGAAAACTTTTGAGCAAAGACTATAAAATTCCTAGCCTAGTCTATATTTGGACGAAATTTGAGTCAGGTGAGGTGTAGGGAAATATGGTAATTAATGAGAAAACTTATTATGAATTTTATCACATGAGTGGATTGACAGGATGTTAAGGAGCCTACACGATCTTACGGAATCAAATTCAGGCGAGTAGAACTCCTGAAACTAATCTTAATGCGAAAGGGTAATATTTAACATCAAGGGTGGAAAATGTCTTGTGAAATGAAAGTTTGGAACTCAATTCCAACTCACTGTCTCTGTTCAATCCGCGAGGATGGGGCCACTATGGCTGGTCGAGATCCGCCATGGCAGGACCGTCGCGATATAAATCGGGTTAAAATCACAAAAATGTTATTTTCTGCAAACATTCATTCTTGAGAGCTAAGAGACGACCCACAGAAAGTTCTTGACAGTTTTCTACAAGTTCTAGATCTAAAGGTAAGTTTAGTACTCTACTAATCAATTTTTCAATCTATAGAACTTAGATTCTTAGGTAATTAACTTTTGGGGAAGATTTTGACAATGGTGGGAAAAGCCATAATTGAACATTATGATCTTGGGTTGGATGTAGAATTGATAATATTTATTATAATCCAGGTAATAAGGCCTTTTTATTGATCCTAGTGTTAATTGACTGTTTTTAAACTATGAACAAGTGGAAATAATTTAGAAAGGGAAGGCTCAAGTATCTTAGGAGGATTCAAACTTGGTTTCGAGGTAAGTGATAGTTTGATTTCCTGTTTATGTGATATATGTCGATTAATTTCTTCATTGTATGCATGTACGTATGAGAATGAGGAAATGTGAATCGAATCTAATGCATGATTATGTATGAGCAACTATAGACCATAAACCTAATACTTGATTGTATGACTATGAGTAGTGGCATTATGGGTGTGCTTCTGATTGTGGTTGTGCCGATTGGATCGAGTGTCACCTCGGTACACATTTATTGGATCGGGTGTCATGTTCTGGCACATATATTGGATCAGGTTTCATGTTCTGATATACTAACAATTTGGGTGTGGGTTCATCGAGAGGACCACTTGTGATTGATACATTCATACAACATTTTATTGATAATGTTGAATTGTACATTACTCCTAGAATGATAATTGATCTAAATATTATGTATATGTGTGTTTACTCAATGTAATTGCTTGTGTGTATTTTCTTACGAGAGTGGCATCATGATCCTACCAGTACACTGTTGTTGTGTTCTAATACTAAAGTTACTCATTCTTTCTTGAGTACATGACATCTTCGTGCTGCTACGTATAAACCTCATCTAGTAGATTAGTGATCGAGACTGGATTCAAGGGTGAGCCAGTTCTTTCATGCTATCATGGATCCTTCAATTTTTTTAGTCTATTCTTTTCGTACTCAAACTATGTTTTAGTCTTTTCTTATGTTTGTTGCGGAGTTGTGCCCCTTTTTCTTAGATATTTGAACGTAAGAGTTTTGATACAATGACTTTCAGGTTGTAGGTTTTTTTCCCGCAATAGTTCATTAGATGTTTTGGTAGAACTTTCAAAGTTTATGGGAACTCGCTATTTCATTAGGCATTTAAGCCTTCTTCTATATCTTTAAATGTTTTAGTTTTCGTTATGTTGTTTAGTTGGGTTGTAGTAGTGGTTCTCCTACCCGAGGGTTAGCGTGGGTGCCAATCACAGAAGTTTGGGACATGATAGTTAGAGTAAACAATTAGCTGGCTTGAATGGCTGAAAGCAATAACTAACTGAAATGAGAAGGCTGGAAGAAATACTCACCTCAACTAAAACCATTACAAAACAACAATGATAGATGCAATATATAAAGCATTATAAAACAAGAGATAAATCTCAATGTTGTATGAATATACTCTTTACTTTTATTTGAGAGATTCTCTAAGCGACAACAATCATTATGAGTTACATGATGAGATAAAACTTTCCCAAGATGCTAGAATAGTCCTATACCGTATCGGGGTATAGAACACCTTAACTAAGTGGATCCACTAAGTCTGCCCTAAGGAACTTATGATTCATCTAAAAAGTATGATCCTCTATCCATGTTGGCATACATGGTTTATGAGGAATGTGAGTTGTCTTAACTCATTTCCAATATCGGTGCTCAATACTAATCCCAATAATATATTCTGATTCTCAATGTTTAAGAACATACTCCTCCTCTACTTTGCAACAATTTCTCAAACTATCCTCTTAAAAGAGGTAACTTCTTTGAAATATCTTTGAACTCATAAACTCTTTTTAGAAATAAAAAATTAACTTTTCTCAATGTAAAAACTGTTACCTTTGGGACTACTTAATTCCCTTGTACTCTTACTCAATTGATATTGGAAAACTCTTTCTTAAAACTTATCTTTGTTTCCTCAAAACTCAACTTCAAAAACATAAATGTGTGCTTTAAAACGCTTCTCACCAATAATAATTCAATTCATATGGTTCAAGCAGAATCATGGACATGAACGACTCTAACTCATGAATCTTAATAGTAACGTGGAAACTCAAAACTCAAGAACTCAAGGACTTAAGGATTAAAGTACTCATAACTCAGAGCTCACGATATACTCCTCTGAAGAATACTGAATTAATAGAGTTCACACAATATTATGAGCATGAACGGCTCAACTCAAGGATCTCAATACAATGTAGACACGTTAATACAACTCTTCTCATTCTCACACTCTTTTTTTCAAGACCCAAAATGAGTCTTGAGTGGCACCCACACTTAAACTCCTAAGTGGGTGAACCAAGGAATCTAAACCCCAACATATATCAATAATTCAACTACGAATACCAATAAAATGCGGAAGCTCAAAACTTATTAAAGTAACCAATCTAATAAACATCTGAAGCCTAACAGTTATCATATTAAAAATCTGAAAGTCATCAGATCAAGGACATCTGTTCTCAAAATACCAATCTAAGAGTATTAAAGACACCAAAATAAGTAAAAAGATGGTTCATGTCCGAAATTCAAGGAATCATTCCATGAATGAGAGAATCTAGCACAAGCTACATATAATAGCTGACCCCGAAATCTGATGTGCTAGAGACTGGCTAGAGCTGAGGGCGATTCGAAGTTGATGGTACACTTGATACACTCCACAAAAGAAAAAAAAGCAAAAACAAGTCGGGGTCAGTACAAGGAACACGTACTGAGTAGGTATCATAGGCCAACCCAAAATAGAAACTAATATACAATGACAAATATTATAAAATCATCTATGACACTTACCACATGACAAGCAACAAACAACATGAACAAACTACAATGGAAGCCAGTACACAATAACTCACAATATCCAGCATACATATGGGGACTCATGCCTTCACACCACGCTGATTTGGGAAATGGGTTCTTGAGATTGAGTACATTAAGTTAATTTAATATCTTTTTCCTTTAATGTTATCATGTCGGAACGTGACACTCTGTTCCAATTATACCGTGTCAAAACGTGACACTCCGATCCCAAAGTATTGTGTCAAAACATGACATTCTGATCCAATAATATAATTTATTTATTATTTATTATTACCTCTTTCAATTCATTAACAATATTTCACCAAGCCTTGTTTATTCAGGGCATCACTTCGATAGAGAGGGTTCAAGATTATAAGTTTCACGATCTCATGATTTCAGACCAAACATAATCCACACAATCAAGTACATAACAAACTTCACAATATCACTTAATTGCATATCAATAACTATTATGAGTCTATCTATCAAATATAATAAACCATAACCTACCTCACCGAAGAACCGAAGTAAAGCAAGCTACTTCTCCAATACTTTTCCTTTCCTCAATGCTTCAGAACCTTTCCATTCTATCATATATATATATATATATATATATATATATATATATATATATATATATATATATATATATATATATATATATATATATATATATATATATATATATATATATATATATGCATAATTTGTAAGATAACGAGTCTATAAACACTCATATTTTCCTATGTCTAGCATAGACCAAAAAATTCACCTAATTCTAGAATTAATTTTCTAAAGTTCAAACCTAAGGAGTAAGTATTAATTCCTCCAATTTGAATAACCTTAATGATATTATAATACACCATATATTTAATTATCTATCTCAATATATCAAACTATAGTTTATAATCCAATAATTAACTAAAATGATATCAAAAGTCAATCCACACTATATGAACAATACTTAACCTGCATACCAATACCAAGCATAACCCAATTTATAAATTTGGCAAATCTTCCCATGTAATACCTTATTATCAAACCTTAATTAATTTCATACTTCAATGTATCAAATTATAATATATAATAAGGTGTAAAATGTTTTAATATCTAAAAGTTCAAGCCGTTGGTGACAAACCAGTAGCAATGAACTTTTCTACCTGTACGTCAGTACTTTAATTTTGCAATTCCTTACACATAAATGGGTGACTAACTTTTCTCTCAGCCATCATCCAACAACAATACTACATATAAAATTCGCTGACTATATTTTATATGAACCCAATTGAATTGCAATACGGGAGAATTTACACATTTACGTTAACTTCCAATAGAATCTACCATTCTCGAATCAATAAAGTATATACATATCACTAATATAACTAGGAAGGATTAAGGTCAAGAAAATCACCTGAAACCATTTCCGGAATTGGTTTTCTCACAATCGTGCGGCTCCTCTCTATTTTAATTTTCTTTCTTTTCTACAGATCATTTGTCACCCTAATTATCATAAAATCAATTATACAAAGTGATAAAAGCGACCCACTATTTGTTTTAATGCTATCTTCTATTATCACCAACTAACTTTCTTATAAAAACTACCCCACTAATCTCATAATTGTAATTACGAATAGTCCAAAATATCCACTTAGAATCTATCGGAAAATATTTTAGGATAAGAAAAGCTCTAGTACTCAAAACGTCCGGAAAGGTTGTTACTGTAGATACAAATTTAGCCATCGTTCGTCCTCGGACGATCAAAAGAAGGCAAGGGTAAGAATGAGTACCTGAATTGGTAAAAAGATGTGGAATTCTTTCTTGCATATCAACCTCCCTCTCCTTGGAGTCTTCAACTGGCCGATTCTTCCACTGAACCTTGATAGATGCAATCTCCTTTGACCTCAACTTGCGGACCTCACTATCTAGAATAGCTATAGGCTCCTTCTCATTAGACAGATTCTCATCAAGCAAAACTAAAACCCAACAAATAATGTACTTTCCATCACCATGATAATTTTACAACATAGACACAGGAAATATCGGTTGCACTTCTGTCAACCCTCAAGGCAAGGCCAATTCATAACCCACCTCCCCCACGCGCATAAGAACTTTAAATGGACCAATATACCTCAGACTAAGCTTACCTATCTTACCAAACCGCATCATACCATTCATGGGTGAAGCCTTTAGTATAACTTTTTCACCCTCCATAAACTCAAGTCCCTAACCTTCCGATCTGCATACTCTTTCTGCCTGCTTTGAGTTGCTAAAAGCTTCTCCTGAATAAATTTCACTTTCTCTAATGATTCCTTCAAAAGGTCGGTACCCCAAGGTCTTACTTCAAATGCATCAAACCACACACTGGGAGACCTACATCTCCTTGCATACAATGCCTCAAATGGGGCCATATAAATACTCGAGTGATGACTATTGTGTATGAAAACTTCGCCAAGCGTAAGAATTGATCCCAATAACCCCTAAAATCTATCACGCATCCACGAAGAATAAACTCCAACACTTGGATTGTTCAATCAGACTACCCATTGGTCTCAGGGTGATATGTGGTACTAAGATCCAATCTAGTACCTAATTCAGCATGCAAGGTCCTTCAAAAGATAGAAGCTAAGTAAATGCGTACCTCTATATGATATGATGGAAATCGGAACTCCATGCAATCAAACAATCTCACGGATATAGAGTTTGGCTAACTTCTTTGCATTATAAGTCATATTGACCTGAATGAAGTGAGCATACTTCGTTAAGTAGTCAACATTTACCCAAATAGATTGAAACTTACCCAATGTTTTTGGAATACCACCAACAAATCCATTGCAATTCTTTCCTAGTTCCATTCTGGAAAGGAAATTCTCTGAAGTGTACCTCCAGAAATTTGGTATTCATACTTTACCTGCTGACAAATGGGACATTGGTCAACAAAATCTATAATGTTGCTCTTCATTCTACTCCACCAATAATGTTGTCTCACATGACGATACCTCTTGGTTGCACCAGGATGTGTAGAATACCTCGAACTACAGGACTCTACAAGAATAATGTTAGTGAAATCATTAACACGGGGCACACATACCCGCCCCTTAATTCTCAAGACGCCTTCCTCATTGATCACAACCTCTTTAGCCTCTCCAAGAAATACCATATCATAAATTAGGCTCAACTTCTCATCAGCAAACTGCTTTTCCTTAATCTTGTCAAAAAAATAAGATCTTGCCTCCACAAAGGCCAAAAATTCTACTTTCTCAGCAAGAGTCTGAACTTCTTTATCCAATGGGCGTCTAGAAACCTGTATGTGGGTTAAACTACCCATGCTCCATGATTTTCTACTTAGGGAATCTACCACAACATTAGCTTTTCTTGGGTGATATAAAATAATATTATCATAGTCATTCAATAACTCCATCCACCTCCTCTATAAAATAATATCATCATAGTCACACTTGACCCCATATAAATAATTCCTCTACTTTTTCAATGCAAATACAATTGCAGCCAACTCAAAATCATGGGCCGGATAATTAAGTTCATGCACTTTAAATTACCTTGAAGCATAAGAAATTACATTCCTCTCTTGCATTAACACTGCACCAAACCAAAATAAGATGCATCACAATAAACACTAAAATTCTTACCTTTCACTAGCAAGGCAAGAATTGGTGCAGTAGTCAACAAGATCTTGAGTTTCAAGAAGATTTCTTCACACTCATTCGACCATACAAATGGAACATTCTGCTTAGTCAAATTTATCAGTTGGGAAGCAATGGAAGAGAATCCGTTGACGAATCCACGATAGTAGCTAACTAAATCAACAAAGCTCCTTACCTTTGAAACATTACTAGGCCTTACCCTATTCTTCACTGCTTCAATCTTAGTAGAATCCACCAGCACCCCAACCTTAGAAACTGCGTTCCCTACGAAGGACACTGAATCTAGCAAAAACTCACACCTGGAGAATTTGGCTTAAATCTTTTTCTCCCTTAACAACCCTAATACAATTCTCAAATACTCATCATGTTCCTTCGTACTCTTAGAGTATATCAATATATCATCAACAAATACAATAAAAAAGAGGTCCAGATACGGCTTAAAAATCTCGTTCATTAGGCTCATGATAGAGGCAGGGGCATTCGTAAGCTCAAAATACATTAGTAAGAATTTGGTACATCTATTGCCTGCATTTTAATTGATGATAACCGGACCTCAAATCAATTTTAGAGAAAACACAAGCACCTTGTAACTGATCAAACAAATCATCGAGGAATCGGATACTTATTCATAATAGTTACCTTATTGAAGCTAGATCCTAACATGTGTGTCATGAGGTTATAAAGTACTAAAATAGTTAATAATAGTGTTAGAAGTTAGGTTGAGGTGTTTGGAAGTCAAACGTTCATGAGGTCTGTAAACTTGTCAAAGTTGAACTAGTGTGTCGTAGTGTTTTGTAGTTGAGTTTTGGGGTATGGTATGAGGGTGAAACTGAGATTGATGGTTCCTACACATAGCCTGACATGTATAAGGTTTAAAAGTCCAAGAACAATGCCCCAAGAACCATCCAAAGGGTCCTTGAGGACGACCATAACATGGGCCAATGAAGTTGCCAAGGCAGCCAAGATCTGAGGCCCAAGGCGCGTCGCGCAGAGTACACTCAAAGGGCAAAAAGTTTTCCCTGTGATGGGGAGAAAACAAGAACCATTCCATCTCAAAATTTTCCAGAATCAAAATTTGAAAGTGCCTCAGCGACGCGCAGCCATGTCCCAGATTTGGTCACGTCATTTTAAAGTCAAATTTGAATTGGTTAAATGGTCCTATATGTGCAAGGTTATTTTGGGGACTTATTATTGACGGTTATTTAGTCTTTTTAAACCCCAAAATTCACTAGTTAAGCAAAAACCTCAACTCAAAATAAAACCTCTCCATTCCTTCTCTCCATTGATGAAGATTTCAAGCTCCAAGGAAGAAGACTAATTTTCCAAGTTTTCTCCATATATCTTGTGGGATTTGATTTACATAAAGTATGGTGTTTCATCCTTCGATTATCTTCCATTAAAGGAGTCAATTTCGAATGGTTTTCAAAAGATGATCAAACACATGAAATCTTCTATTTCAACTTCTAGACATGGGTTCTTGCATAAAATGATTTGAAACAATGTTTTATGATATAATTGATGTTAATTGAATGATTTTATATCAATTTCCTTATTAACACATGCAAATCATGAAATCCTTATTTTGTCTATATTATGGGTGATTTTATCATGTCTCTATTTTATTGAATTCTTGTGTAGTTTACTTTGGGCTATTGAATTATGTAAGAATCATGTTAGAATTGTATATAGGCTGTCCGAAATTGATGAATTTAATATTGTATTATCTTAGATCATTGTATATTGTGATTATTAGGTTGAATTGTTGATTATGGATATTGGTAAGAGCCTTTATGGATTGAATTGGTTGAATTAGCTATGGATTGGAGTTGTTGATGTTGAAATGGTAGTATGTTGACCTAACCTCTTCTATATTGTGTAGTATAGGTGTTTAATTGTGATGTTTGGTATGGTCCACTTATGGTGGAGGTGCATATGTGATATATTTGTAGAGAATGTGGCCTCGTCGACATTACTTTATGAATTATGGTTTTATCATGTAATAACTTTCCTATGTGATCATTGTGAGGGTCTACTTAACTTATGTGTATATTTGAAGTCAAAGTATGAATTCTTCTAGTTGATGATAAATGTCGATAGTAGACTATGGTGATGCCATATTATGTATTGAGTGATATTTAAGTATGAATCTTCCTAGATGACTATATGAGTCTTATGATGAGTTATGTAAGAATCATGTTAGAATTGTATATAGGCTGTCCGAAATTGATGAATTTAATATTGCATTATCTTGGATCATTGTATATTGTGATTATTAGGTTGAATTGTTGATTATGGATATTGGTAAGAGCCTTTATGGATTGAATTGGTTGAATTAGCTATGGATTGGAGTTGTTGATGTTGAAATGGTAGTATGTTGACCTAACCTCTTCTATATTGTGTAATATAGGTGTTTAATTGTGATGTTTGGTATGGTCCACTTATGGTGGAGGTGCATATGTGATATATTTGTAGAGAATGTGGCCTCGTCGACATTACTTTATGAATTATGGTTTTATCATGTAATAACTTTCCTATGTGATCATTGTGAGGGTCTACTTAACTTATGTGTATATTTGAAGTCAAAGTATGAATTCTTCTAGTTGATGATAAATGTCGATAGTAGACTATGGTGATGCCATATTATGTATTGAGTGATATTTAAGTATGAATCTTCCTAGATGACTATATGAGTCTTATGATGAGTTATGTTGATATTTTTATAGGAATCAGTAGGGTGACTTGTAGTGTACCTAGTTGACCCTACGTAATACTTGAATGTATTTGTACATGTGATAAGATGAAGTATGTGTGTCTTGTTGTGGTAAACTTATGTCCCTATACTTGATAGATGAAGAATATGAGTATGACTCTTGACTTAGTAGGCTAAAGAACCTTTGTCATTCATGTGTATGTATGATTGAAATATGATCTTGAACATAGTTAAGAGGGTCACTAATGTGGAACCTTCAACCTAGAATGAAGGTTATGATATCCTTGAAGTTGAATGTCGTAATGGTATCCTTCGTGTGTGAATGATGCACTTAGGGGTTGGTTGGCTGAAACGGCATGAAATCATCCTAAGGAAAGCATGAAGCTATCCTATTAACCATTGTGTGGCAGCCCTAGTGGACCCCCTTTGGTAAGGTGTATTATGATTTGGTTATAACTTCTATATGGTACCTTTTCACATGCCCTTAGATTTAATTACTCTATGAGAACAAAGTCTAGCACCAAGAGAGTATGCTTGGGGAGTGGGTCTACTTAAGATGAGACTAGAGTACAAACAAACCCTTGTTATTTCATAACCATGTGCCTAGATGGGATATGTACTAGTTCTACCCTTGGCAAGTAGAACATCCTCCATCGGAGTAGGGTAGACTCCTGATTCCATGACTATCTAGTATGGTCTATGTCGGTTATTTTATATTCTCATCATGGTGGATACATTCTAGTGTTGGATAAGTTCTACAACGTTCAGGTAGTGGAATGGACGATGTAACACTTCGAAAATTCAAGACCTATTCTAGAGCCTCACATGAGTATTCGAGGTTTAGAACACTGTTTTAAGGTCAATAATAATGTATAAAAGTCATTAGGATGTTTTAGAGTCAAAACATCAAGGAACGTCCATGACTTCCGGAGACTAGTGCAAAATAGCCTATTTCACGAGGTTTTAAGAGTCTAAAATTGATAAAATTAGGTGAAAAGGTGTCCAACACATATTAGAGTAGGTTTTGGGTGAAAACATCTGGGTACGACTCCCCAAGGACAACCCTAAGGTTCCTTGAGGAGGACCCTTTCATTTTGACCCAAAGCTGTCAAATGGGACAGTGAAGGCAGTGTCCACTACGTTTCCATTGACGGGGCATAGGTGAGACGATGGGGCGTCGATGCCTCCGTTGTTAGACACTTAGCCACTTTTCCAAAAGTTTCCAAATGCAGGGTCTCTGACCAAAACGACGGACCTGCAGGACGGTTGGTCCCAAGGCCCGTTGACTGACCTACGGATAGTAGGTCGTGGTCTCATAGGTCAGGCCTAAAATTTCACTGGTTAATTTTAATAAGTTCATTTAATTAAGTTAGTTATTTAGGGGTTTAATTAGTAATTAGGGGGTTGTTAATTAGGTTAGTTAAATAACTATATAACCTACCCTAAGTCTAATCACAACTTAACACCCCCAAGTTCCCAAACCCAATATGCTCTTCCTTCTCTCTACTTTCTCTATCCCAAAGAAACTACATAGAAGACCAAAGTCTAAGGGTTATAGGGCAGCAAGAAGGGTGATTTTCTCCATCAATCTTCAACAATTAACAAGGTATGAGAACTCTTCGCTTTTGGGATTTATTTCCCCAAAGGGATTTTCCAAAATTGGTTTTCAAACAGATGATTTCATATGAGTTTATTTCTAATATGAATCTGATATTCTAAAATGTATTGTCTATGGTTTATTTAGTAAGTATGATTAAATTATGATGTATTATTGTTCAATTGTAGTAGTTCTTGATGTTTAACCTACTATTAAGGATGAGGGGATGAATTGACCCTAAATCCCTAACCCTAGGTTATGAACTAGTATAGAATTGAATTTTATTGATGTAGTTGACCTAGCTATTGTGTTAATTACTATTAATTGATGTTATTACACCTATTATTGGATTGAATTGATTTGGTTGATGGTATGACCATGATGATAACTTTTGAAGCAGATTGGGTAAGTCTTGATAGGCTAAAACTTTACTTCAACTATTATGGCTTGCCCTTGGTGATGAAGTTCAAGTAAAATATGTCTTGTAATTGGATTGAGTAGGTGTGGTATGATTATGTAATTGAAATATCTTGATTATGTAATTGTGATATTATGATTAAGATGAAAATTATATATGGTTTGTTATCAAGTACCTATGTGCCTTACTATGATAGAATGATGTTAATGTGCAAATCTCACCTATGAGGGTAGTATTGAAAGGTTTTCTCATGCAATTCCTATTGATCTAATGACTATGACTATACAAGGATCTATTCTCCTATGACCTAAATAAGTTATGATTGTTAAAGAAAGACATTTCAAAAGTGACTCTAGCTTAGCATCGAGTGAACTAGTAGTGAGGAGTGTGCCTTCCCAAGTAGGGAAGGTAGGTTCACTATTGTACTCATGAGATTGGAGAATATAATTCCAAATACATGAAGAGGGTACCAATTAATATCTCCTAGTTCTTGAACTATGTTGCCCCCATAGGAATACTAGCTAGTGGATCCACCTAGAATGCTATGTCCATGTCTTGGTACTACCTTGGCAAGTAGTCCACCTTCTTATGGTGTAGGGTTTCATGACACCGGATTCCACATTAGCTCATGTGGTCTATGTCGGTTAAGGAAAGTGTTCCCCAAAGTAAAATGAAATAATAAATAGAACTCTACCTAGGATGACTTAAAGGGTTTGACTTAGTCTAGGTAGGGGTATGAGAATCTACCTATACATTGCACTAGTTATCCTTGAGGGAAGTCTTAGGAGGATGTTCTTATGTTTTATGCTCTTATAAAGTGTATGATATGAATATGTTGAATTTACATGTTGATGATACTATATGATGTTAGTTTCACTTATGAACATGCTATTGGTCTATATTGCTAAGTAAGATGATGATTACTATTAATGATTATGATTAAATGATGTTAGGAATTGTTTATGGTCCCTTGTTGGGTTTACTTGGTTTAGTAAGGTTATAGGGCTTTACATGGTCATTGCATGGTGGTGGGTTATGATTAAGGGTCTGGTATACGTTGCTATGTAATATACTCTTATACATGCTTTGTTGATATAACATGATGTTGGAGTTGTGTTGGCTATGGTCCTAACATGCTATTGAACATGTTGACTTGGTTATACTTGATGATGTTGGTTTTGTGTTGAATATGCTATTGACTTAAAAAATATATGCTTATTGTCTTATAGGTGTTCTTGAGTTTTGCATAAGACTTTTTAAAGTAACTTGGCATGGTTTTGAACGAATGTTCCTTTTAGCATGATTTTTATATTGTATGTGCATATGTTTCCATACATAGTACAAGTGATTTACTAAACCCTATTTATCCCTTTTACCCAAACATTTTAGGTTTCGATCGTTGAAGGGTTCATGACCAATTTGCAAGGAAGGCTTGGATAATTTCTTCAAGTGTGCGTATGACCTCAAGATCAGAGGATGATGCCTATTTATCATTCTACCCATGTGACTTTGTATAGTCTATTGACATTCGTTTCACTCTTATTGTTCAAGACATTGTTGTAAGCCCTAAGTGGCAATTATACATTTTTATAAGGGCTATGCCCGAATTGTACTATTTTGACTGAGATGGTTTTATATGAGACATCACTATTCACTCTGGATGGTGTATATTGTATATGTGAAATAAAAGTAGAAGCCTATGTAAGCTTCCTCTGTCAGAGGTCTATGTAAACCTCATAATGTATATGCAGATGAAAAGTTTTAATTTTCAGCACTTTTAACCTATGAAGTGTAATGATGACTTCTAAGAGGCTAGTCTTAGTCCTCTCCAAAGACGACGATGCCGATTATTTCTAGGGGTACTTCCGGATGTGACAAAAATGGTATCAGAGCATGAGGTTGAATATATTTAGGGTTGATGTCTCATTAAACCATGTTTATGTACATTCTTATTCATAATTGTGAAGAGCGCCACACTTATGAATGAGAGACTATGTGATGCTTAGGAAATTCTCATCTTCTTATGTAGTACCTCTAGAATCTTATTTTATGTACTTTCACCTACATCTTTTATTGTGGTTATAGGTATGATTACTCGAAGGGAAGCGGCACAAAGGGTCGAGGAACGGATTTCTAATACGGGGGCTCATGACAACCAAGCTCCTCCACAAGACAATCAAGTCCCTCCACTTGATGAAGTTGCTATGGATGATCAAGTTCGGATTGTTCCTCCACCGATGACCGATGGAGAGATAAGGGTAGTTTTTTTCAATTTGGCCCAAGCCATGACCTTTCAAGCTAATGCCGTTACTTCTCAAGGCCAAGACTTGACTCCCCTAGTGAATAGGGAGGTTGGACCCCGTGTGCCTCATGATGCTAGCACTATGGCATCTCATTCGAGAGACTTTACTAGGATGATCCATCCATGTTCTTCGGGTCAAAAGTGGATGAATACCCTCATGATTTCCTTCATGAGGTCTATAAGATCCTATTTGCTACGGGTGTGACTCAAATTTAGAAGGTTTAGTAGGCGTCCTATCAACTCAAAGATGTGGCCCAAGCTTGGTACAGACAATGGAGAGATAATAGGGTGCTAAGAGGTTGTTTGGTGACTTGGGTGATCTTCAAGAGGGCTTTATTTGATAGGTTCTTTCCTAGAGAGATGAGGGAAGCTAAGCTGGAAGAATTCATCAACCTTCGTCAAGGAGGTATGAGTCTATTTGATTACTCCTTGGAGTTTACTAAGTTGTCCAAGTATGCTCCATCCTTGGTTGCTAACCCAAGGGATGAGATGAGTCATTTTCTTACGGAAGTGTCGGATAACTTAGTGGAAGAATGTCATTCGGCTATGCTACATGATAATTTGAATATCTCTCGTCTCATGGTTCATTCTCAACAAGTGGAAGAAAGTAGGCTAAAAAGGAACAATAGAGAGGCCTAGAGGGCCAAGTCTTTTGAAAGTGTTTCTTCAAAGGTGTCACATCCGGGAATAGCCCCTAGACGTAACCGGAGGTTTACATTGACCTCTACATACACATAGTATATATAGATCGAGTATACATAGACCGTTCCTATAGAAAGATTACTTAGTATTCTACTTTTATTGCACATAAGTATATAAAATATAACAGTCATAATAGTCGTCTCATCTCATAACCATCTAATAAGAGTGTAAGAACTTGGGCATAACCCATACATCAAAGTAAGAATGCCACACATGGTCTATACAATGTTTCATACTAAATGGAAAAGAAGTAAATATAGAAGTCTTAAACTCAAAACAACTCCATTAGCTAGATAGTGGCATCCACATCGGAAAGTGAGGACCTACCCTACTTGGATGATCAAGAGATCCAAGTCTTCTTCAAGTCGTCTTCAAACGAACTTGAACGAACGGAACCTAAAATTTTGGGGAAAATGAAGAAATGGGGTTAGTAAACCACTCTTACTAAGTATGATACCATATTCACACATACTTTGAGAACATGCTAAGAAAAGGGACATTTCAATAAGCATGCATTTTTCATTAAAAACCTTTCTGCACATTCAACAAGACCATACCAACCAATAGGACATGTTCATTAAGTCATAGGCATATACATAACAATAACAACAACATCAAGTCTAGTCAAGTCAACATGAATATCATATAGTTGAATATGTAGCCAAATAACTCTATCATCAAGTCATAATAGTAACAAGCATGAATAAGAGTACATTTTATCATAACTAAAGCAAGACAAAACCATGAACCCCTATCAAGTCAACAAGTGCAATGACTAAGCAAAGCCCCATAACCTTACTCAATCAAGTAACCTAACAAGAATCATGACTAACTTCCTACTTCACATATCATAAAATTTACGAGTACATAGCATCATACTTTAACAATATAGACCAACACATATTCATAAGTGACAACAATCAACATATAGTATCAACAATGTGCAAATTCATCATATACATGTCATGTAGCACTATAAGCATTTTCGTACATAAGAACATCCGCCTAAGACTCTCTTCAAGGCTAACTAGTGCAATGTTTAGGTAGAATCTCATACCCCTACCTAGACTAAGTTAAACCCCTTAGGTCATCTTAATTAGAGTTCAATTCTTTAATTCATTTTACCTTGTGGGAACATCTAGCCTTAACCAACATAGACCACATGAGCTAATGTAGAATTTGGTGTCATGGAACCTTACACCGAAAGAAGGCGGACTACTTGCCAAGGTAGTACAAAAACATGAACATAGAAACTACGTGGATCCACTAGCTAGTATTCCTATAGGGGCAACATAGTTCAAGAACTAGGAGATATAGTTGGGACTCTCTTTATGCTATCTGCAGTCTAGTCTCCATTCTCAAGAGTACATTAGTGATCCTACCTTCCCTATGTGGTAAGGGACACCCCTCACTCTAGTTCACTCGGTGCTAAGCTAGAGCCCCTTTTGAAATGTCTTTAATATATTTATTAATCATTATAGCTTATTGTAGGTCATATGGTCTAACCGTTGTATAACATCATCATAATTATAGCTCAATAGGAATTGCACGAGTATTGTCCTTTCATTACAATTCATCTAGGTGAGGTTAGCACATTAACATTTTCATATCATGATAAGACACATTGGTAAATCATTCACCATCCTTATAACATTTACATCTTAAGCCATCACCTCACATATCATAGTCAAGACATTTCAATTCAATATCATATTATCCTATCAACCCTAATACAAGGCATACTCCAATACAACATCATGACTTAATCACAATTAACCATAATTTGAAGTAAATGATAGGAATCATAAGACTTACAAAGTCTACTTCATAATTCATCATCAAGGTCTTACCATCAACCCTTAATTCAACCCAATTAGGGTATAACATCATCATAATTTAATGACCAACATGATATCAAGGCTAAAAGAATCACTACATCACAATTCAATTCTAGATCAAAGCTTAAGACAAGATACTCAGGTCAATTCACAACATACTTCATAACCTAGATTAACTTCTAAAGAACTAGCATGATAGGACTATAATTCATCCCAATTTAGTCATAATTGATACTGGAACATCATCTAATAGTAATTCAACCAATAACCAATTCAATTGAACCAATATAATATAATTCATATCAAGATCAATACCTAGGGTTAAGGGGAATAGGTCATCTTCTACAAAGTAGATCAATCCATCAAGAAATAAGATAATTGAGTTAGGATACACGTTAATCTATTCATAATATTCAATAGAAATCATAAACCAATCAATTGATAACACAAATTTCGAGATTGGATGAAACCCACTTGAAAACTCAATTTTTGGAAATCAATTTGATGGAACCCTTTGAGGAAAGAGGTCTCAAAGGTGAATTAGATCCCATACCTTGCTAATTTATGAAGATTGATGGTGAAACTTGACTCTTTGCATCCCTTAAACCCTTCCCTCGATTGGTCTTCAATGGTGCTCTTCACTAGAGAGAGAAAGAAGAGAGAAGGAAGAGTGTTTGGGGTTTGGGAATTATGAGCTTACGTTAGTCTAATTTAGGTTAGGGTCTTTATATAGGTCATTAATTAACTTAATTAGACCCCCATAAACCCCAAAATAATTAAATAACCCCTTAATTAATTAATTTAAGTCACTTAAAAACGTGCAGAAAATCTCATCCCTCACAGACGATACCTCGACCGACGGTCCGTCTGTGAGTCGACGACTCCTCCCCCTACCGTGCTGCACATCCATCTCTAAGTTCGGAGACTTGTACAAATGGACCATTTGCCAAAATGTCTAAGTTTTTGTCGACGGATGGCATCGACGCCCCGTCGATCCACACACGTTCCGTTGTTCCCCCTCGTGGGTGAACACTGCCTAGGCAGCCTTGACCCCAAAATGCAAGGGTCCTCCTCAAGGGCCCTTGGTTGGTCCTTGGGGATTCGTGCCTGGACGTTTCGACCATGAAACATCTTAAACACATGTTATACACCCTTCCACCAATTTTAATGAATTTCCGACTCCTAAAAGCTTGTCAAATAGGCTAAGGCACGCTAGCACCTCATTGAACTAGTTTTTGGACGTCATGGACGTTTTGGTTTCTAGACTTCCTAAATGACATATATTCATTAAAATGGACCTTAAAACAATGTCTAAACCTTATGAAACATATGTTAGGCTCTAGAACACGTCTTGGATTTTCGAACTATTACATTATCCCCCCTTAGGAACATTCGTCCCTGAATGACACTAAAAATTTTTTGAAGAAAGGAATAGACTCAAGACTGGCATATATGAGTCAATACATCAATCATATCATTTACACAAGGAAATTCAAAAATTTCAATTTCCCCATATAAGGCTCAACATTATATTATGAGGAACATCCTTCTCACAGCAACAAGAGCTCAACATAGCAATCGTGAGTCAATTATGTTAAAGTTCAGCTTACCAACATGTTACATATCATTTCATAAAGACTCACCATATCAAAATGCAAACATGACTCAAAACAAGAAAAAATGCAAATTGTTCAAGTCAAGATGCACATTCACTGTAATCCAGTGTTACTACATAAAAAATTCACATATTTGTAAAACTTCACCAAAAATCAAGAAACTTCAATTTTTAGTCATCATTTTCATTATTAATAAGAACAACTAACCTTAGTTATCAAATAGATGAGGGTAACGGAACTTCATGTCGGCCTCGGCCTCCCATGTTGCACCCTTAACTAGGTGATTCTTCCATAACACCTTTACCGAAGACACCTCTTTATTACTTAACTTCTTTAATTGCCTATCAAGGATTTGAACCTGAACCTCCTCATAAGACAGATTATCCTTCACACCAAGACCCTCAATAGGAAGAATAGACTCGGGATCACCGATACACTTCTTAAGCATGGAAACATGGAAAACCTGATGAACCGAAGCCAATTCACTAGGCAACCTTAACTCATAGGCAACCTTACCAACCCTTTGCAAGATTTCATAGGGACCCACATAACGAGGACTCAACTTCCCTTTCTTTCCAAATCTAACCACCCCTTTCATAGGAGAATTCAAATACACCTTATCACCTTCTTCAAACTCTAAGTCCCTTCTCCTATTATCGACATAAGACTTTTGCTGACTATAGGTCGTTTGCTAGCGATTCATTATGATATGAACTTACTCCAAAGTCTTATAAATCAAATCGGGACCAAGAAGCGAAGGCTCACCTACTTCAAACCATCCAATAGGAGACCTACACCTCCTACCATACAAGGCTTCATAAGGAGCCATGGATATCGCTGAATGAAAACTATTATTATAAGCAAACTCCACCAAAGGCAAATGATTATCCCAATTCCCCATAAAATCAATAATACAAGCCCTTAGCATATCTTCAAGGGTTTCAATAGTGCGCTCCGCCTGACCATCCATTTGGGGATGAAAAGCGGTGCTTAACTTCACCTTAGTACCAAAACCTTCTTGGAATGACCTCCAAAACCTAGATGTGAATTGTGAACCTCAATCCGATATGATGGATAACGGAATACCATGACGACACACAATCTCATCTATGAAGATCCTTGCATAATATTCCACCGAATAAGTAGACTTGAATGAAATGAGCGGACTTGGTCAACATATCTACAATTACCCATATAGAGTCATATTGTTTTTGTGTCTGAGGCAAACCCACTACTAAATCCATATTGATGTCTTCCCACTTCTAAATAGGAACTTGGATTTCTTGTAGTAAGCCACCCGGCTTTTAATGTTCGGCTTTCACTTATTGTCTATTTGGACACTTAGCAACAAATTCCGTTATGTCCCTTTTCAAACCTTCCCACCGAAATACTTCCCTAAGGTCATGGTACATTTTTTTCGAACTTGGATGAATGGATTAATGGGACTTATAGGATTCTTCAAGGATCCGGTTCCTCAACCCATCTACATTGGGAACACACGACCTTCATTGATACCTAAAGACACCATACCCCCCTAAGGAGAATGACTCATTAAGATTACGAAGAACAGATTCTTTCAACACCATCAATGATTGATCAAGGTGTTGTTTGGACTTCACCTCAATTACCAATGATGACTCGGAGTTATGATGGACCATGAAACCACCATTTGGAGAATCTTCCAACCTCACACCCAATCTAGGCAACCTATGAACATCTTTCACTAGGTCTTTCTTGGCTTCATCTATATGAGACACACTACCCATGGATAACCGACTTAGAGCATCCCTAACCACATTGGCCTTACCGGGGTGATAGAGGACACTCATGTAGTAATCTTTCAACAATTCTAACCACCTTCTTTGTCGATGATTCAACTCCTTTTGGGTAAACACATATTGGAGACTCTTGTGGTCGGTATATACATCCATATGGATACTACACAAACGATACCTCAATATTTTCAAGGCAAATAGCACGACCGCTAATTCAAGATCATGAGTTGGGTAGTTTCTCTCATGCACCTTAAGTTGCCTAGAAGCATAGGCTACCACCTTCCTATGTTGCATAAACAAACACCCTAAACCCACTCGGGATGCATCACAATACACAACGAAACCCTTTGTACCCTACGGTAAGGTCAACACCGGAGCGGAAGTAAGCCTGTCTTTCAAAATTTGGAAGCTTCTCTCACATGCCTCCGAACACTCAAATTTCTTACTCTTTTGGGTCAAAGTGGTCAAGGGAGATGCAATGGACGCAAAACAATCCACAAACCTCTTATAATAACCCGCTACACCCAAGAAACTCCTAATATCAGTTGGAGTCAATGGCCTAGGCCAATTTTTCACCGCCTCGATTTTACTCGGATCAACCTCAAATCCCTCACTAGAGATGATATGACCAAGAAACGCCACCAACCTCAACCAAAACTCACATTTGCTATACTTGGCAAATGATTGGTTCTCCTTAAGCACTTGTAACACCACCCTCAAATGGTTCATGTGAGTACCCTCATTTTTCTAATATACCAAGATGTCGTTAATGAAGATAATGACAAATGAGTCTAGGTAACTTCGAAATACTCTATTCATGAGATCCATAAACACCGTCGGGGCATTCGTGAGACCAAAGGACATTTCTAAGAACTTATAGTTACCATATCTAGTCCAAAATGCCATCTTTGGTTTATCCTCACCTCTCATTCTAAGTTGGTGATACCCCAATTTCAAGTGAATCTTAGAAAAGTAGCTTGCCCTTTGGAGTTGATCAAACAAGTCGTCAATTCGAGGGAGATGATACTTGTTCTAAATAGTGACTTTATTGAGTTGGTGGTAATCAATGCACATCCAAAGGGACCCATCCTTCTTCTTCACAAACAAGACCGAAGCACCATAGTGCTTCTTGCCACACTTTCCACAAGTTGGCTTTTCGGTTGGTGAACTAGTACCCTTTCCCTTTTTAGCCTTAGGGTTAGACTTCCTATCATCCCTAGACTTAGGAAACTTGGAATGAACTTTATTAGACACCTTTTTCTTGAACCAAGACTTGTCTTGAATCTCAAGCCTTCCCTTTGAGGAGCCACCATCAAAAGATCTTTCTCTCTTGGCATCTCTACTCCCTCTTATCCCTTGCCTTTTCCACTTGTTGAGCATGAACCATAAGACGAGAAATTTTCATATTGTCATGTAGCATATCCGAATGACACTCCCCTCGCAAGTCATCCGACACTCCCGTCACAAAGCTGTTCATTTCATCTCTAGGGTCAGAAACCAAAGAAGGTGCATATTTTGACAATTGAGTGAATTTCAAAGAGTACTAAAGAACACTCATACGAAGGTTGATGAACTCCACCACCTTGAATTCCCTCTTATCCCTAAGAAAGAACCTACCAATAAAAACCTTCTTGAAAATTTCCCAAGTCACCGGTTCAACGCTTAACGGCCTATAATTCCTCTATTGGACGTACCAAGTTTGGGACACGTCTTTGAGTTGGTAAGTGGCTAACTCGACCTTCTCACAAGTAGACAACCCCATCGCATAGAGGATCTTATAAACCTCATGAATGAACTCTTGGGGTTCTTCTTCAATCTTGGATCAGTAGAATGTAGGAGGATTCATCCTAGTGAAATCCCTTAGACGGGAGGCCATGGTAGCAACTTGTTGGTGTGCTCGGGGTACAACCTCCCGATTAGCTTGGGTCGTCATGGCTTGGGCTTGATTAGTGGCGGCATGTGATTGGGTAGTAATGTCTTTGGCCATTTGGAATAGAGCGGCCCTTATGTTCTCATCCGTCAAAGGAGGAGGATTGACCGCAACTTGGTCATCATTCACATCATCTTCAAGAGAAGGAATTTTATCACCACGGGGAGGAACTCCCGCATTGGCAATCTCCTTTTCAAGTCTTTGTGCCACATTCCTTCGAGTATTCATTGCCTATAATCATAATAAGAGGATTAGATGCAAAAGCACATAGATTTAACACTCTAAAGGCACGATATTGGACTTCCAAGAAAGGGAGAGTTTCTTAAGCATCATATACATTTCTATTCATAAGTGTGGCACGCTTCACAATGATGAATACAAACCTACATAGACGTTGTTGAGAGAGACATCAACTCAAAGATATTTAACCTGATGATCTGATACCAAGTTTGACACATCTTGGAATACCCCTTAGACGTAACCGGTGTCATCGTCCTCTTTGAGGACTAAGACTAACCTCTTAGCTTAAATTATTACATTCATAGGTCAGATTTAGTAGAAAATTTAAAAGTTTTCATTACTTTTACTCGAAGGTTTACATAGACCTCTACATAAACATAGTATATATATATATCGAGTATACATAGATACTTCGTATAGAAAGATTACTTAGTCTTCTACTTTTATTGCACATTAGTATATAAAATATAATATCATCACAATAGTCGTCTCATCTCATAACCATCTAATAAGAGTGCAAGAACTTGAGCATAACCCATACATCAAAGTAAGAATGCCTCACATGGGCTATACAATGTTTCATACTAAATGGAGAAGAAGGAAACATAGAAGTCTTAAACTCAAAACAACTCCATTAGCTAGATAGTGGTATCGCCCTCGGAAAGTGAAGACCTACCCTACTTGGATGATCAAGAGATCCAAGTCTTCTTCAAGTCGTCTTCAAAGGCACTTCAACGACCGAAACCTAAAATATTGGGGAAAAGGAAGAAATGGGGTTAGTACACCACTCTTACTAAGTATGAGACCATATGCACACATACTTTGAAAACATGCTAAGAAAAGGGATATTTCAATAAGCATGCAATTTTCATTAAAAACCTTTATGCATATTCAACAAGACCATACGAACCAATATGACATGTTCATTAAGTCATAGACATGTACATCACAAGAACAACAATATCAAGTCTAGTCAAGTCAACATGCATATCATATAGTTCAATACATAGCCAAATAACTCTATCATCAAGTCATAATAGAAACAAGCATGAATAAGAGTACATTTTATCATAACTAAAGCAAGACAATTACCCATGAACCCCTATCAAGTCAACAAGTGCAGTGACCAAGCAAAGTCCATAAACTTACTCAATTAGGTAACCCAATAAGAATGATGACTAACTTCCCACTTCATAATATCATAACATTTAAGAGTACATAGAATCATACTTTAACAATATAGACCAACACATATTCATAAGTGACACCAATAAACATATAGTATCAACAATGTGCAAGTTCATCATATACATGTCATGTAGCACTATAAGCATTTTCATACATAATAACATTCCCCTAAGACTCTCTTCAAGGCGAACAAGTGCAATTTTTAGGTAGAATACCATACCCCTACATAGACTAAGCTAAACCCCTTAAGTCATCTTAGTTAGAGTTCAATGTTGTAGTTTATTTTACCTTTTGGGGACATTTTTCCCTAACCGACATAGACCACATGAGCTAATGTGGAATCCGGTGTCATGGAACCCTACACCGAAAGAAGGAAGACTACTTGCCAAGGTAGTACCAAAACATGAACATAGCAACTACGTGGATCCAATAGCTAGTATTCTTGTGGGGCAACATAGTTCAAGAACTAGGAGATATAGTTGGGACCCTCTTTATGCTACATGCATTATAGTCTCCAATCTAAAGAGCACATTAGTGATCCTACCTTCTCTATGTGGGAAGGGACACCCCTCACTCGAGTTCACTCAGTGCTAAGCTAGAGTCCCTTTTGAAATGTCTTTAATGTCTTTAGTAATCATCATAGCTTATTGTAGGTCATAGGGTCTAACCCCATGTATAACATCATCATTATTATAGCTCAATAGGAATTGGATGAGTATTGTCCTTTAATCACAATTCATCTATGTGAGGTTAGCACATTAACGTTTTCATATCATGATAAGGCAGATTGGTAAATCATTCACCATCCTTATTACATTTACATCTTAAGACAACACCTCACAAATCATAGTCAAGACATTTCATTTCAACATCATACCATCCTATCAACCCTAATACAAGGCATACTCCAATACAACAGCATGACTTAATCACAATTAACCATAATTTGAAGTAAAGGATAAGAATCATAAGACTTACAAAGTCTCCTTCATAATTCATCATCAAGGTCTTACCATAAACCCTTACTTCAACCCAATTAGGGTATAATATCATTATAATTCAATGACCAACATGATATCAGGGCTAAAAGAATCACTATATCACAATTCAATAGTAGATCAAAGCTTAAGACAAGATACTTAGGTCAATTCACAACATAATTCATTACCTAGATCAAATTCTCAAGAACTAGCATGATAGGACTATAATGCATCCTAATTTCATAATTTATACAACATCATCTAATAGTAATTCAAGCAACAACCAATTCAATTGAACCAATACAATATAATTCATTTCAAGATCACAACCTAGTGTTAAGGGGAATATGTTATCTTCTACAAACTAGACTAATCCATAAAGAAATAACATAATTTAGTTATGATGCATGTTAATCTATTCATAATATCCAAAAGAAATCATAAACAAATCAATTCATAATACCAATTTCGAGATTGGATGAAACCCACTTGAAAACTCAATTTTTGGAAATCAATTTGATGGTTTATACCGGAGACGTTGCCAGTGCTATTGGCTATGGTATATGTAGATCAAAAATGATGAATGGGATAGTGGCACGCCACTCGCCGCAAATGCAGAAGGATGCCACCGAAAAGAATGGAACATTGTTTCGCTCTATTGGATACGTCAGATCCCGTATAACAAGCGAGCTCTTTACCCTCAAATTCAAACATGTGGGCACAAAATTCTATCCTGTTTTATTGTTACGTAGCAATAGAAGCTTGCTATTGCTGCTTCGGCACCACTTTTTTGCCCTCTCTTCGCTCTGGACAAGAGCGCTAGTCCCTTTGAGGAAAGAGGTCTCAAAGGTGAATTAGAACCCATACCTTGCTAATTGATGGTGAAACTTGACTATTTTCAGCGCTTAAACCCTTCCATAGCTTGGTCTTCAATGGTATTCTTCACTAGAGAGAGAAAGAAGAGAGAAGGAAAGAGTTTGGGGTTTGGGAATTATGAGCTTAGGTTAGTCTAATTTAGGTTAGGGTATTTATATAGGTCCTTAGTTAACTTAATTAGACCTCCCTAAATCCCTAACTAATTAACTAACCCTTTAATCGATTAATTTAAGTCACTTAAAAACGTACTGAACATCTCAGCCCTCACAGACGAGACCTCGAACAATGGTCCGTCTGTGAGTCGACGACTCCTCCCCCTTCCGTGCTGCACATCCGTCTCTAAGCTTAGAGACATGTCCAAATGGACCATTTTACAAAATTTCTAAGTGTTGTTAGATGGATGGAATCGACGCCCCTTCGATCCACACACGTTCAGTCGTTCCCCTTTGCGGGTGAACACTGCCCACGCAACCCTAACCCCAAAATGCAAGGGTCCTCCTCAATGGCCCTTGGTTGGTCCTTGCTGAGTTGTGCCCAGAATTTTCGACCATGAATCATCTTAAACACATGTTAGACACCCTTTCACCAATTTTCATGAATTTCCGACTCCTAAAAGCTACACAAATAGGCTAAGACGCGCTAGAAACTCATTGAACTAGTTTCCGGACGTCATGGATGTTCTTGGATGTTTTGGTTTCTAGACTTCCTAAATGACTTATATTCATTAAAATGGACCTTAATACAGTGTCTAAACCTTATGACACTTATGTTAGGTTCTAGAACACGTCTTGGATTTTCGAAGTATTACAAAAGGGGAGGTTGGAAATTCAAGTCAAGCCTAGATTCAAGAAGAGGTTCTCCAATCATGTTCCTTCCAAATTTCCCAAGGCTCGTGATGATAGGATGTCTAAACCTAAGTCTAAAAAGGTAAAATGTACTAATTCACCAAGTAAGCAGCCAATTTGTGTAAAGTGTGGTAAGAAGCATTATGGTGAGTGCCTTGTTGGGGTGGACAATTTAGTTAGATGTGGCAAGAGTGGCCATAGGGTTAGAGATTTTCCTAATATAAAGGGGCAAGACAAGAGTAGTGGGCAAGCATAATCAAGTGGTTCTAATGTTGATGCTCCAAGAAGAATCACTTTTATGCACTTCGCTCAAGGGGTGAACAAGAGAGTTCTCCCGATGTGGTGACCTCTATGTTGGTTCTAATGTTGATGCTCCAAGAAGAATCGCTTTTATGCACTTCGCTCAAGGGGTGAACAAGAGAGTTCTCCCGATGTGGTGACCTCTATGTTGCAAATTTTCTCTATTGATCTTTATGCTTTACTTGATCCGTGTGCTTCATTATCATTTTTTACTCCCTTGATATCTAGGAAGTTTGATATTTTGCCTGATCTCCTAAATGAATCTTTTATGGTAACTACCCCGGTAAGTGATTCAGTGGTTGTAAAAAAGGGTAGATATAAATTGTCCTATAAAGTTGACCAATAGAGTAACTCATGTTGAATTAGTTGAACTTGATATGGTTGATTTTGATTTCATTTTGGGGATGGATTGTTTGCATGATTGGTTTGCTTCCATTGGTTGTAGAACAAGAATTGTCAAGTTCAATTTTTCCAATGAACCCGCCTTAGAGTGGAAGGGGGGTAATTCTATTCCTAGAGGTCGTATTATTTCTTGTCTAAAAGCTTGTAAGATGATCTCCAAAGGGTTCTTATACCATATTCTAAGTGTCAAAGATTTAGACTCTAAAAATCCTCCAGTTAGTCCCTATAGTGAGGGAATTTCCGGAGGTCTTTCCTAATGATCTTGTCGGAATCCGTCTCGAACGGTAAATTGATTTTTTTATTGACCTGCTACCGAATACCAACCCCATTTCAATTCTTCCTTATTGGATGGCTCCGGCTGAATTGAAAGAGTTGATAGCTCAATTAAAGGACTTACTAGACAAAGGCTTCATAAAACCTAGAATTTCTCCATGGGGTGCTCCAGTATTGTTTGTGAAGAAGAAGGATGGGTCCCTTAGAATGTGCATTGATTATCGCCAACTCAATAAAGTCACCATTATGAACAAGTATCCTCTCCCTTGGATTGACGACTTATTTGATCAACTCCAAGGGGCAAGCTACTTTTCTAAGATTGACTTTAGATCGGGGTATCACCAACTTAGGGTGATAGGTGATGATATACCAAAAATGGCAACTCCAACTAGATATGGGCACTATGAGTTCTTAGTGATGTCGTTTGGCCTCACAAATGCCCCGGCGGTGTTTATGGACCTCATGAATAGGGTGTTTCAAAGTTACCTAGATTCATTTGTCATTGTCTTCATTGACAACATCTTGGTATATTCAAAATATCAAGGTGAACACATGAACTATTTGAGGGTGTTGTTACAACTGCTTAAGGAAAACCAACTATTTGCCAAGTATAGCAAATGTGAGTTTTGATTGAGGTCGGTAGCATTTCTTGGTCATATCATCTCTAGTGAGGGAGTGAAGGTAGATCCAAGGAAAACCAAGGCAGTCAAGAATTGTCCTAGACCATTGACTCCAACAGACATTATGATTTTATTGGCTCTAGCGGGGTACTATAGGAAGTTTATGGATGGTTTTGCGTCCATTGCTTCCCCCTATGACTACCTTGACCCAAACGAGGGTGAAATTTGAGTTGTTGGAGGCATGTGAAAGAAGCTTCTAAATTTTGAAAGATAGGCTTGCTTACGCTTCGGTGTTGACTTTACTGGAGGGTACCAAGGGCTTCGTTGTATATTGTGATGCATCCCGAGTGGGCTTAGGGTTTGTCCTTATGCAACATGGGAAAGTAGTAGCCTATGCCTCTAGACAACTTAAGGTGCATGATAATAATTATCCAACTCATGATCTTGAGTTAGAGGCCATGGTATTTGCCTTGAAAATATGGAGGTATTAATTGTATGGTGTTCATGTTGATGTGTATACCGACCATAAGATTCTTCAACACCATGATATGGAAGAAGTCAAGAAAGACCTAGTCAAAGATATTCATAGGTTGGCTTGGTTGGGTGTTCGATTAGAAGATTCTCCTAATGATGGTTTTACGGTTCATCATAACTCCGAATCATCTTTGGTGGTTGAGGTGAAGTCTAAGCAACACCTTGATCATTCATTGATAGATTTGAAGGAATCGGTTCTTAGTAAGATTAATGAATCATTCTCCTTAGGGGGATGGTGTTATGAGGTACCAATAGAGGTTGTGTATTCCCAATGTGGATGATTTGAGGAACCGAATTCTAGAGGAAGCTCATGGTTCACGTTATTCAATTCATCCAGGTTCTTCAAGATGTATCATGACCTTGGAGAAATATTTTTGTGGGATGGTTTGAAAAGGGACTTAGCGGAATTTGTTGCTAAGTGTCTAAATTATCAACATGTGAAGGTCGAGCCCCTAAAGCAGGGTGGCTTTCTCCAACAAATACAAGTTCTCGTTTGGAAGTGGGAAGACATTAATATGGACTTTGTAGTGGGTTTGCCTCAGACACAAATGCAAAATGACTCTATATGGGTGGTTGGATAGGTTGACCAAATCCGCTTATTTTATTCCTGTCAAGTCCACTTATCGGCGGAGGATTATGCAAGGATCTTCATAGATGATATTGTGTGTCTTCATGGTATTCCGTTATCTATCATATCGGATAGGGGTGCACAATCCACATCTAGATTTTGGAGGTCATTCCAAAAATGGTTGGGTGCAAAGGTGAAGTTAAGCAGCGCCTTTCATCCTGAAACGGATGGTCAAGCGAAGCATACTATTCACACCCTTGAGGATATGCTTAAAGCTTGTGTAATTGATTTCAAGGGAAATTGGGATAAACACTTTCCTTTGGTTGAGTTCTCTTATAACAATAGTTGACATTCAACTATATGAAACGCTCCTTTTGAGGCCTTGTATGGTAGGAGATGTGGATCTCCGATTGGATGGTTTGAAGTGGGTGAGTCTTCACTTTTGGGTCCCGAATTGATCTGCAAGACTTTGGAGAAAGTTAATATCTTAATGAAGCGGTTTAAAACAGCTTATAGCTGGCAAAAGTCTTATGCCGACAATAGGTGAAGAGAGTTAGAGTTTGAAGAAGGTGATAAAGTGTATTTTAAAACTTCACCCATGAAAGGGGTGACGAGATTTGGAAAGAAAGGGAAGTTAAGTCCTCGTTATGTGGGTCCCTATGAAATTTTGCAAAGGGTTGGTAAGGTTGCAGACGATTTGAGATTACCTAGTGAACTAGCTTCGGTTCACTCGGTGTTCCATGCCTCCATGCTTAAGAAGTGCATCAGTGATTCCGATTATTCCTATTGAGGGTCTAGTTGTGGATGTGAACCTCTACTATGAGGAGGTTCCAGTCGATATCCTTGATAGACAAGTGAAGAAATTGAGAAACAAGGAGGTGTCTTCCGTAAAGGTGTTGTGAAAGAACTAACTAGTTGAGGGAGCAACATAGGAGGCTGACATAAAGCCTTTTTACCCTCATCTCTTTGTTTAAAAATGTTAGTTTATCCTACTAATAATTAAAATAATGAATAAATTAAATTTGACTTGTGATTGTAAAGATGTGCATATTCATGCTAAAGGTTTTTTGCTAAAATGAAGTTTCATGTGAAAATGCTCTTTTGCTCAATTTTGCACTTATTTGTGTATTTGGTATGATGTTGCCTATTTGAAATGAGATTGAGCATGTGGATATGTTTTGAAAGAAATTTTGTCACAAGTGACTCTATATGTTGGGTTGAGCTCATGTTGTTGTTGAGAAGGTACTTCCTCATGTTGTGGTTTTGAGCTCTTATGTATTGCAATTGATATTTTGAGTTACTTTAAGTAGATGCCATGTTGGTATGTTGAAATGAGTTGTAACTCATATTGATTTTGAATGTTGTTCCTTGGGCTGCTAGTATTGAGTCTATCCTTTCCCTTCAAAAGATTTTTATTGTCATTCGGGGACGAATGTTCCTAAGGGAAGATAATCTAATACTCCAAAAATACAAGACCTAGTCTAGATCCTCACATGAGTTTCTAAGGTTTATAACATTGTTTTAAGGTAAATAATAATGTATACAAGTCATTTAGAAAGTTTTAGAGTCAAAACGTCAAGGAACGTCCATGACGTCCGGAGACTAGTGCAAAAGGTACTAGTGTGCCTTAGCCTATTTCACGGGGTTTTAAGAGTCGGATATTGATGAAATTATCTGTAAAGGTTTCTAACACATACAGGAGTAGGTTTTGGGTCAAAACGTCCGGGTACGACTCCCCAAGAACCACCCTAAGGGTCCTTGAGGAGGACGTTTTAAATTTGACCCAAAGCTGTCAAATAGGACAGTGCAGGAAGTGTCCACCTACGCTTGCCATTGACGGGGCGTAGGTGAGACGACGGGACCTTGATGCCTCCGTTGTTGTACACTTAGCCACTTTTCCAAAAGTGGCCAAATGCAGGGTCTTTGACCAAATTGACGGACCTGCAGGACGGTTGGTCCCAAGGCCCGTCGAGTCACCTACGGACCGTAGGTCGTGGTCTCGTATGTCAGGCTTGCAATTTCACTGGTGAGTTTTAATAAGTTCATTTAATTAAGTTAGTTAGATAGGGGTTTAATTAGTTATTAGTGGGTGGTTATTAAGGTTAATTAAATAACAATATAACCTACCATGAGTCTAAACACAAATTAACACCCCCAAATTCCCAAACCTTAATTTCTCTTCCTTCTCTCTACTTTCTTTCTCCCAAAGAAACTCCATAGTAGACCATAGTCTAAGGGTTATAGGGAAGTAATAAGGGTGTTTTTCTCCATTAATCTTAAAAAATTAACAAGGTATCTAAACTCTTCACCTTTTGGATACTTTTCCCCAAAGGGTTTTTCCAAAATTGGTTGACAAAAAGATGATTTCATATGGGTTTATTTTTAATACGAATTTGATCTTCTAAATTGTGTTGTATATGGTTTATTTTAGTTATTATTATAACATTATGATGTATTATTGTTCAATTGTAGTAGTTCTTGAGGTTTAACCTAGTATTGACGATGAGGAGATGAATTGACCCCAAATCCCTAACCCTAGGTTATGAACTAGTATAGAATTGAATTGCATTGATGTAGTTGACCTAGTTGTTGTGTTAATTAATATTTATTGATGTTATTACACCTATTATCGGATTGAATTTACTTGGTTGATGGTAAGACCAAGATGATGGCTTTTGAAGGAGATTGGGTAAGTTTTAATATCCTAAACCTTTACTTCAATTATGATGGCTTGTACATGGTGATGAAGTTCAATTGATGTATGTCTTGTAATTGGATTGAGTGGGTGTGGTATGATGATTTAATTGAAATGTCTTGATTATGTAATTATGAGATTATGCATAAGATGTATTGATATATGGTTGGTTACGAAGTACTTATGTGCCTTACTATGATATAATGATGTTAATGTGCAAATCTCACCTATGAGGGTTGTATTGAAATTTTTTCTCATGCAATTCCTATTGAGCTAATGACTATGACTATACAAGGATATATTCTCCTATGACCTAATCTAAGTTATGATTGTTATAGAAAGATATTTCAAAATGGACTCTAGCTTAGGACATAGTTAACTAGTAGTAAGGAGTTTCCCTTCCCAAGTAGTGAAGGTAGGTTCACTATTATACTCATGATATTGGAGACTATAATGCCAAAAGCATAAAGTTGGTCCGAAGTAATATCTTCTAGTTCTTAAACTATGTTTCCCCCATAGGAATACTAGCTAAGGGATCCACCTAGAATGTTATGTTCATGTCTTGGTACTACCTTGTTAAGTAGTCCACTTTTTTTTGGTGTAGGGTTTCATGACACCGGATTTCATGTTTAGCTCAAATGGTCTATTGTCAGTTAATGTGATTGTTCCCGAAAGAAAAATTAATGAATGAAATTAATGAAGTGAACACTAACTAGGGTGACTTAAGGCGTTCTACTTAATGTAGGTAAGGGTATGAGACTCTACTTATACTACATAAGTTGGCCTTGAGGGGAGTCCTATGAGGTTATTCTTATGCACTTATGATATGAATGAAATGCATATGTTGACTTTACATGTTGATGATCCTATATAATGTTAGTTTCATTGATGAACATGATATTGGTCTAAATTGCTATATATGATGATGACTACACATGATGTTATGTTATATGAAGAAAGGCATCACTTATGGTCTCTTTCCTAGTTTACTTGATTACGTGGGGTTATGGGGCTTCACATGAGCATCGCACTTCTAGGCTTGGGATGGATGGTGAGTATGGGTGTTGTATGCTTTCCTGTTACGAAATCTAGTACATGAATTGTTGTTATGACTTTTTGATGATGCTATTCATGTTGATATGACATTTATGATGATGTTTGTCTTTTGTTGGATATGAACTTTTCTAAAGTGATGTTATGATCATTGACTTCTATATGCTCTTGATTGTGCATAAAGGCTTTCAAAAGTGACTTAGCATGGTTTTTAACAAATGTTCTTTTAAGCATGATTTCAATGGTTTTATGTGCATATGATTCAATACTTAGTACAGGTGGTTGTACTAACCCATATTGTTTCCCTTTTCCCAAAAACAATGTAGGTTCGGGTCATTTAAATGTAGGAGGCCAGTTTGAAGGAAGACTTGGACATATTTCCCAAGTTATTGGTAGGTCCTGAAGTTCGGGAATGTTGACATTCTTCTACTCTACCTATGAGATTGACTATTTCTATATGACACTTGTTCTTTCTTTTATCATTTGAGATTATTGTTGTAAGCCTATATGTGGCATATTGTATTAACGTAAGAGCTATGCCTAATATTGTAATTCTCTTTAGATGGTTTAATATGAGACAAAGTATTATACTATTTCTTATGGATTGTATATATTGCCTAAACGAGAAGTCTATGTAAACTTCAATAAGCGATGAGTCTATGCAAACTCCATGTATGATATCTGATAAGTTTAAGTATACTTCACTATGTAAAAGTTTATAATTTAATGATATGTTATGACGAATGCTAAGGTCTAGTCCAAGTCCTCTTCGAGGACGAAGACGGCAGTTACATCTAGGGGTTTCTCCCCGATCGTGACATCAATCACTATTAAGAGTCTATTTATCAAATAAAATAAACCATAACCAACATCTACCGAAGAACCGAAGTCAAGCAAGTTACTTCTCAAATACTTTCCCTTTCCTTAATGCTTTCGAACCTTTCCAATCTATATCAAATATTTATAAGCATAATTTGTAAGTTAAAGAGTCTACAAACACTCATATTATCCTATGTTTAGCACAGACCCAAAAATTCACCTAATTCTACAATTAATTTTCTTAAGTTCAAACCTAAGGAGTAAGTATTAATTACTCCGATTCGCATAACCTTAATAATATGATAATGCACCTTATATTTACTTACCTATGTCAATACATCAAAATATAGTTTATAATCCAATAACCAACTTAAAGGAAACCAAAAGTTAATCCATAATATACGAACAATACTTAACCTACATACAAAGACCAATCAAAACCCAATTTATAACTTTATCAATTCTTCCCATCTAATACCTTCTTATCCAACCTTAATTAATTGCATACTTCAATGTATCAAATTAAAATATATAATAAGATAGAAAATGTTTTAATGTGTAAAAGTTCAAGCCACTTGTGACAAACCAGTTGTAGTGAACTTTTCTAACTGTACGTCCGTACTTTAATCTTTCAATTCCTTACACATTAATAGTTGCCTAACTTTTCTCTCAGCCATCATCCATTAACAATAATATATATAAAATTCGCCGAAAATATTTTATATGAACCCAATTGAATTGCAATACGGGAGAAGTTTCACATACACGATAAATTCCAACAGAGTCTACCATTATCTAATCAATAAAGTATATACATATCACTAATATAACTAGGAAGGATTAAGGTCAAGAAAATCACCTTAAGCCGTTTCTGAAACTGGTTTTTCTCAAAATCATGCGGTTGCTCTCTATTTTAATTTTCTTTCTTTTCTACATATCAGTTATCACCCTAATTGTCATAAAATCAGTTATAAAAAGTGATAAAAGTGACACACTGTTTGTTTTAATGTAATCTTCTATATCAACCAACTAACTTAATTATAAAAACTACCCAACTAATTTCATAATGGTAATTACGAATAGTCCAAAATACCCATTAAGAATCAATCGGAAAATATTTTAGGATACGAAAAGTTGTAGTACTCAAAATGACCAAAAGGGTCATTATACTTTTACTCAAAGACTCGGTTCAAAACTATGACTGATTTCAAAAGAAAGATCAAATTTGACTTAAGGGACCCTCTTCAACTTTCCTCTTAATATCACTTTAATTGAAATGTAATTTCAGAGATATGATTAGGATATGTAGGATCTTTCAATTTTTAATGAATATTTTAAGAGTTTATATCAAGAAAAATACAATGACACGATTCAAAAGAACACATAAAGAAGGAGAAACTAAAAAGAAAAAGGGGCAAGCAATCTTGACCCATCAGTGGCGCGTTACACTAGCCCCAAAAGTAATTAGATTACTTTGGGTCACACTGCTGGCGCATGGATCCAGACCTCCTTGCACTATGGGGGCGCATTGCCCTAGCCCAAACCCAGACATTTAACGAATTTGTCTACAATTTCGAGTTCTGACTCATCTAGAATCTATTGGTTTCTTCCAAACTCTCTTTTACTAGTAAACCTAACACAAAATTATCAAGATCTCACTCAAAATCTATGAATAAACACCACTCAGTCGGAAGACCCTCCCCTCAAGAACTCCAAACCTACATTGATAAAGAAAGTGGCAAAAACATAAGAACTACTCAAGAATCATTACATAAACAATTTCATTTTAATAGAAGAACTACATGATTGACGTGAGGAAAAAATCTAGATATCCGAATATCCCCTATTCACATGTCTGAACTATCTAAATCTCATTTCTTGAATCATTTCCTGCACCGATGTCACTCCTAGATTGTCTCAAATATCCGCATTTTAATAATATATCTCCTAATATACACACACATGCATCATAAAATCCTTATTTCCGCAACTCTAAATTTCTCAACGTCAGAGTTCTTAAATGTAAAACTATCCGCCCTACACAACATAGTTAGTCTAATTATCGCTTTGTAAATGTGCCTTCAAGCTTTGCTATCACCTTCTTATCATAGAAGATTCTGGACGCACGACTTCATTTCATCCACATTGTGCCAATTTAATAATTCTATCAAATTGGGAGATTTTAATATTCATTGTCAAATTACGGCAATAATAGATTTGATATGTAGGCGATAAAAAAAATCAAACTCAAGAATTTCTCAAAAATATAATAAATTACCTGGAGTATTTGAAATTTTTTAAAAATAATTTATAGATATGTTTTTTGTTAAATCTTTAACTTAGGCTAGATTGAATCTTGACTCATTTATTGTCTTGATTCATTAATTTTGCCCCTGTTTGAGTTTTAGTCAACCTTCCAATTGTCACCCTACCTAATATATATATATATATATATATATATATATATATATATATATATATATATATATATACATACATAATTTAGCTTTAATTATTCATCTCTTGATTTACTTTTCTACTCAATTATTTATTGAAATAGCCCTACCCCTGCCCCGCCCCCTCCTTTTAAAAAAACTTTCTCCAATCATGAAATTTTAAAAATTAACATCAAACAAAAATTGTGCTACATTGTATCTTGTTGGTGTTCGAAAGCGAAAAAGTGGTAAATTTGGTGCTCAAATCAGACAACCTATCGAAAAGAAGAAAATTTAGCTAGGTACTTCTAACACTGTTGATGAAGCTTCTGCAAGATACAAGTCTAAGAAGCTTGAGATTGAAGAACTGGTCATAGCTAAAAACGCAAACAAGGAATAGATTTTTGAAAAATCTAATAAAAAACTTGTTTGGGTGATGGATATAAACGGAAGTCATCAATTGGTGTTACTGGAAACTGGAATCCATCAAAGGGAGTATAGGAAAAAATGAAAGAAGAAATTGAGGATGAAACGGATGAAGAACTATTTAAGGGGACTTGGTGAAAATTTTAAAGGTCATCGAACTAAAATTTTTACATAAGTTAGGGTTTTTCAATTTTTTATAACTATGTATATTCGTTGGTGAATTTAGTGCAACGGATGATCTTAGCATAGATATGTAATTTATGGTCTAAAAAAGGAGGGAAAAGGGTCCAAAATAGCAATTTTAGCACTATCGGGGTACAAGTTTTAATTTTAGAAACTTTCAGAGGCTTTAGGTCTTTGTGATTAGATTTTCTATATTCTATGTTTTTATGTTACAACAATTATTATATTTAGATAATTTTGTTTCTCCATTATTATTTATATTTATCATCTTTTTATTTTAGTGATTAGAATTTCTTTGATTCTAAGATATTTCTATTATAATATTGTAAATATAATTTGGGAACCCTAACACACAAGATTACTTACAAAATATTGCTTCGAAATATTCTTGTTGGAGCCACCCTTTTTTTTAAAAAAATTTCCAATCATGAAATTCCAAAAATTAAAATTATAAAAGTTGTATTAGATTGTATTCTTTTGGTCTTCGAAAGAATAAGAATGAAAAATTTGTGGTGATACTTTTACCACTGTGGATGAAACTTCTGAAAGTTACAAGTCTAAGAAGCTTGAATTTGCTGAACTAGTCATAACTATACTATAGAATCAGTAAGATTTCTACAAAATATGATAAAAGAACTTGTCCGAGTGATGAATCTAAAAAAAAAAGCATCAATGAGTGTTACTAGAAATTTGAATCCATATAATAGAGTTGAGGAAAAAAATCAAAGAAGAAATTCGAAATAAAATGGATGAAGAACTATTTTAGGAGACCTGACTGAATATTTTAGAAGGTAACGAGGTGAAAATATCACATAAAATTTGGGTTTTTAATTGTTGATAATTGTGAATACTTTTCAGATGAATTTAGTTTCTTGGATGATCTTAGCATATGTATGTAATACTATGATCCAAAAAAGGAGGGAGGGGGGGGGGGGGGAGAAGGTAGCAATTCAGAAAATTTGGGGGGTACAAGTTTTTGTTTTAAAAATATTCAGGGGTTGTAGGACTTTGTGATTAGTTTTCGATATAATCTATGTTGTTATGTTACAAAAACTGTTAAATGGATGTTTAAATTTTCAATGAATGAATATAATTTCCATTTTTAAAAAAATTAGTGCGGTTTTAGTGGAATCAAATTTTCAATAATAAAAAATTTAATGAAAATAATTTCTTTTTATTTTTATGAGTAAGAGTAAAAGCAGTGTATATTGTTTTTCTTTCCTTTGCATTTCAGCAATAAAAGTATAAGGAATATGCAACTTTTTTAATTTTTTTCACCCTTAGTTTCTTTCTTACCTCTATTTGTACAAAAAGTAAAAACTATTCATTCACAATTTCAATATGACACTTCAACCTTGATAGTTCTTGTTAGTAAACTTATTTTCACTTGCATTCAATTAAATTCATCGAAAAAATGGACAAAATCTAAATAAAATCCCAAAATAAGAAGAAATGATTTTTTCTTAAATGAATATACTTATCGTAGGTCCAAGAAGACAGATTAGCTGTACAAGCATTGTTATTTGGTTCCTTTGCCCCTCCATAATCTAGTATTGCAACTTATTTTTGTGTTTACCGATTATGTGTAGGATTATTTGGTAGCACTGTGCTATTTATTATCCTTCTATTCAGTAGTCACCGTTGGAGTTTTACTTTAGTAGTTTCAGATATATCCTTTAATTTCTATTACTATCTATTTTTCTTTTTTACTTTGATTTTCATATTATTTTGTTGTAGTTACGGTTATGTTACTTTATATCTGTTATTTACTAGCAGTTTGATTATTACGGTTCCGTACTTCCTTATTTAGATTACTTTGAATTATTTTTTTTTTAATCATAAATCAACTAAAAACTACCTATTAAATAAGAGTAAAGTATGTATATCTACATTAGAAATTTTGTTGTTAGCTCATATTTGGTTTTGGATTATGTACATTGAACTTGTTGGTGTAAGCTTATATTAGATTTGTTCCAAAAACTCAAATGGATTATACGAGTAGGTCACAATAAATTCAAATTAGAGGTAAATACAACTAAAAGATCCATATCATAAAGTCTATAGTAATAATCTCCATGAAAGAGTACAACTAAACCCACACTTTTAATAGTTTAAGTATGAAACTAAAAAAAAGGAGATATTTTAGGTATTTTTTTGACAGTTTTATCTCTCTCTTTATATATATATAGAAAATCTTGTAAAAGTTATAGATACTCCATCTATATCTTTCATTTTTACTTTTTGTCAGTCACAAAAAATGTAAATATTTATATTCAAAATAATTTAAAATATTTTAATTATTTTATTTTATAATTACATAAATATTTATAATTTTATTAAATATTTCTTCTACAACGTTATATGTGATGAAAACAACTACAGTGCTATAACATTTAATATTGACTATCAATGCAATAAATTATGAAAAATAATTTGAGACTAAGGCAAAAAAAATCAACTAAATTTGCCTAATTTAAATCAAACATAAAAAAATAACCAATGATTAGAGGATGACCAACTTATTGGATCGAAAACAACCCAAAATGTATCCTATAAATAACTTGATGGAGGACGGAGGTAGGTAAAATAAATAAATGCATGTCCATATTATTATTGTTACAATCTAAATAAAAACTCTTCTCAATAATTTTTAAAGTTATTCCAAAATTATTGATAATTTATGTATCCAATTTCTTTTATCTTTTAATTTATTTTTTAAAATTTTCATTGTACATTATTGACATAAAACTTCTTGTGATTTAATTTAATTTATAGTGAAGTTTATTAAAGGAGAGAAATTGAGAACAACATCGATGAAGTGAAATGTAGAGGGGACCAAATTTTTTTAAATTTATTCATTTTTAAATTTTGGACAATAAGTTTATTGCATTGAATAGATTAATTATCATTAGAAGAAGCATGATAAACCATTAGAACCATGGTCGTCTCGATCGACCAGAAGGCCACTGAAACAATCGCTATTTGGGATCCCCATCTTCTCCCAAATATGTACCTTGTTGACTCTACGTGTGTGATAAGATGAAGTATGCGTGTCTTATTGTGGTAAACCTATGTCCCTCTACTTGATCCATGAAGAATATTAATATGACCCTTGACTTAGTAGGCTAAAACACCTTTTGTCAGTAATGTGTACGTATGGTTGAAATATGATCTTGAACATCGTTAAGAGGGTCATTAATGTGGAACCTTCAACCTAGAAAGAACGTTATGATATCCTTGAAGTTGAAAGTCATAATAGTATCCTTCGTGTGTGAATGATGGAATTAGGGGTTGGTTGGCTGAAACGGCATGAAATCATCCTGAGGAAAGCATGAAGCTATCATAATAACCATTGTGTGGCAGCCCTAGTGGACAATCTTTGGTAAGGTGTATTATGATTTGGTTATGGCTTCTATATGGTACCTCTTCACATGCCCTTAGATTGAATTACTCTATGAGAACAAAGTCTAGCACCGAGAGAGTATGCCTGGGGAGTGGCTCTACTTAAGATGAGACTAGAGTACAAAGAAACCCTTGATATTCCTTAACCATGTGCCTAGATTGGATATGTCCTAGTTCTATCCTTGGCAAGTAGAACACACTCCATCGGAGTAGAGTAGACTAGGGATTCCATGCCTAGCTAGTATGGTCTATGTTGGTTATTTCATATTCTCATCATACGGGATAAGTTCTAGTGTTGTATAAGTTCTACAACGTTTAGGTAGTGGAATGGGACGTTGTAACACTCCGAAAATCCAAGACATAGTCTAGATCCTGACATGAGTGTCCAAGGTTTCTAACACTGTTTTAAAGTCAATAATAATGTATAGAAATCATTAGGAAGTTTTAGAGTCAAAACGTCAAGGAACGTCTATGACATCCGGCGACTAGTGCAAAAGGTGCTACTGTGCCTTAGTCTATTTCACGGAGGTTTTGGGTCAAAACATCCGGGTACGACTCTCCAAGGACCACCCAAAGGTTTCTTGAGAAGGACCCTTTCATTTTAACCAAAAGCAGTCAAATAGGACAGTGCAGGCAGTGTCCACCTACGCTTGCCATTGACGGGGCATAGGTGAGACGATGGGGCGTCGATGCCTCTATCGTTGGACACTTATCCACTTTTACAAAAGTGGCCAAATGCAGGGTCTCTGACCAAAACAATGGACCTGCAGGACGGTTGGTCAAAAGGCCCGTTGACTGACCTACAGATAGTAGGTCGTGGTCTCATAGGTCAGACCTGTAATTTCACTAGTGTGTTTTAATAAGTTCATTTAATTAAGTTAGTTAGTTAGGGGTTCAGTTAGTGATTATGGGGTGGTTAATTAGGTTAGTTAAATAACTATATAACCTACCCTAAGTCTAAACACAACTTAACACCCGCAAATTCCCAAACCCAATATGCTCTTCCTTCTCTCTACTTTCTCTATCCCAAAGAAACTCCATAGAAGACAAAAGTCTAAGGGTTCTAAAGAAGCAAGAAGGGTTCTTTTATCCATCAATCTTCAACAATTAACACGGTATGGGAAGTCTTTGATTTTGTAATTTTTTTTGCCAAAAGGTTTTTCCAAAATTGGTTTTCAAATAGATGATTTCATATGGGTTTCTTTCTAACACGAATTTATCTTCTAAATTGTATTGTCTATGGTTTCTTTAGTAATTATGATTACATGATGATGTATTATTGCTCAATTGTAGTAGTTCTTGATGTTTAACCTACTATTAAGGATGAGGGGATGAATTGACCCTAAATCCCTAACCCTAGGTTATCAACTAGTATAGAATTGAATTGTATTGATGTAGTTGACCTAGCTATTGTGTTAATTACTATTGATTGATGTTATGACACCTATTATTGGATCAAATTGACTTGGTTAATGGTAAGACGATGATGATGACTTTTGAAGGAGATTGGGTAAGTCTTGATATGCTAAATTTTTACTTCAATTATGATTACTTGTACTTGATGATGCATTTCAATTAAAGTATGTCTTGTAATTGGATTGAGTAGTTGTGGTATGATGATGTAATTGAATTATCTTGATTATTTAGTTGTGAGATTATGCTTAAGATGTAATGATATATGGTTGGTTATGAAGTAGCTATGTGCCTTACTATGATATAATGATGTTAATGTGCAAATCTCACCTATGAGGGTTGTATTGAAAGGTGTTCTCATGCAATTCCTATTGAGATAATGACTATGAATATACAAGGAGATATTCTCCTATGACTTAAACTAAGTTATGATTATTAATGAAAGACATTTCAAAAGGGACTCTAGCGTAGTTTCGAGTGAACTAGTAGTAAGGAGAATCCCTTCCCTAGTAGGGAAGGTAGGTTCACTATTCTACTCATGATATTGGAGAATATAATTCCAAAGGCATGAAGAGGGTACCAAGTAATATCTCCTACTTCTTGAACTATGTTGCCCCCATAGAAATACTAGCTAGTGGATCCACCTAGAATACTATGTTCATGTCTTGGTACTACCTTGGCAAGTCGTCCACCTTCTTATGGTGTAGGGTTTCATGACACCGGATTCCACATTAGCTCATGTGGTCTATGTCGGTTAAGGCAAGTGTTCCCGAAAGTAGAATGAAATAATAAATAGAACTCTACCTAGGATGACTTAAGGGGTTTGACTTAGTCTAGGTAGGGTATGGGAATCTACCTACACATTGCACTAGTTATCGTTGAGGGAAGTCTTAGGAGGATATTCTTATGTTCTTATGATATTATAAAGTGTATGATATGCATATGTTGAATTTACATGTTGATGATACTATATGATGTTAGTTTCACTTAAGAACATGCTATTGGTCTATATTGCGAAGTAAGATGATGACTACTCTTAATGATTATAATTAAATGATGTTAGACATTGCTTATGGTTGCTTTTTGGGTTTACTTGGTTGATTAAGGTTATGGGGTCTTACTTTGTCATTGCACTTGTAGACTTGGTGGTGGGTTATGATTTATGGTCTTGTATACGTTGATATGTAATGAACTTTTATACATGCTTTGTTGATATAACATGATGTTGGAGTTGTGTTGGATATGGTCCTAACATGATATTGAACATGTTGACTTGCTTATACTTGATTATGTTAGTCTTGTGTTGAATATGGTATTGACTTAAAGAATATATGCTTATTTTCTTATAGGTGTTATTGATTTGTGCATAAGACTTTTCAAAGTAACTTGGCATGGTTTTGAACGAATTTTCCTTTTAGCATGATTTTTATATTGTATGTGCATATGTTTCGATACATAGTACAAGTGATGTACTAACCCCTATTTCTCACTTTTTCCCAAACATTTTAGGTTCCGATCGTTGAATGGTTCGTGTCTAATTTGCAAGGAAGGCTTGGATCATTTCTCCAAGTGTGCATATGTTCTCAAGATCAGAGGATGAGGCCTATTTACCATTCTACCTATGTGACTTGCTATAGTATATTGACATTCGTTTCACTCTTATTGTTCAAGACATTGTTGTAAGCCCTAATTGGAAATTATACATTTGTATAAGGGCTATGCCCAAATTGTTCTATTTCTACTAAGATTGTTTTATATGAGACATCACTAATACACTCTAGACGTTGTATATTGTATATGTGTAGTAAAAGTAGAAGACTATGTAAGCTTCCTATGTGAGCTTCCTATGTAAACCTCGTAATAAAGATGTAGATGAAAAGTTTTAATTTTTCGCACTTTTAACTTATGAAGTGTAATAATGACTCCTAAGAGGCTAGTCTTAGACCTCTCCGAGGACGCCGACGCCGATTACGTTTGGGGGGTACTTCCCGGATGTGAAAAAATTGGTATCAGAGAATGAGGTTGAGTATATTTAAGGTCGATGTCTCATTAAACCACGTTTATGTTTATTCTTATTCATAATTCTGAACAGAGCCACACTTATGAATGAGAGACTATGTGATGCTCAGGAAATTCTCATCTTCTTATGTCGTGCCTCTAGAGTCTTATTTTATGTACTTCCACCTAAACCTTTTATTGTGGTTATAGGTATAATTACTCGAAGGGCAGCGACACGAAGGGCCGAGAAAGGTATTGCCAACGCGGGGGCTCATTACAATCAAGCTCTTCACAAGACAATGAAGTCCCTCCACTTGAAGAAGTTTGTATGGGTGATCAAGTTTTGGTTGTTCCTCCACCGATGACTGATGGAGAGATAAGGACAGTTTTTTTGAATTTGCCTCAAACCATGACCTCTCAAGCAAATGCCATCACTTCTCAAGTCCAATCCATGACGCCCCAAGTTAATAGGGAGGTTAGACCCGTGTGCCTCATGATTCTAGCAGTATGGCATCTAATTTGAGAGATTTTATTAGGATGAATCCACCCATGTTCTTCGGGTCAAAAGCGTATGAAGACCCTCAAGACTTCCATGATGAGGTCTATAAAATCGTATTTGCTATGGGTGTGACTCCAATTGAGAGGCCGAGTTGGCGGCCTATCAACTCAAAGATGTGGCCCAAGCTTCGTACAAACAATGAAGAGATAATAGGGTACTAAGAGGTGGTACGGTGACTTGTGAGATCTTCAAGAGGGCTTTGATTAATAGGTTATTTCCTAGAGAGATGAGGGAAGCTAAGGTGGAAGAATTCATCAACCTTCGTCAAGGAGGTATGAGTGTACTTGACTACTCCTTGAAGTTTACTAAGTTGTCCAAGTATGCTCCATTGTTGGTTGCTAACCCAAGGGTTGAAATGAGTCGTTTTCTTACAGAAGTGTCCGATGACTTAGTGGAAGAATGTCATTTGGCTATGATAAATGATAATATGAATATCTCTTGTCTCATGGTTCATGCTCAACAAGTGGAATAAAGTAGGCTAAGGAGTAAGAATAGAGAGTCCAAGAGGGCCAAGTCTTTTAAAAGCGGTTCTTCAAATGGGAGGTTAGAAATTCAAGACAAGCCTAGATTCAAGAAGAGGTTCTCCAATCAATTTCCTTTACAATATCCCAAGGCTTGTGATGATAGGGTGTCTAACCCTAAGTCTAAAAAGGGAAAAGGTACTAATTTACCAAGTAAGAAGCCAATTTGTGGAAAGTGTGGTAAGAAGCATTATGGTGAGTGCCTTGTTGGGACGGACAATTTCTTTGGATGTGGAAAGAGTTGGCACAAGGTTAGGGATTTCGCAAATATAAAGGGGAAAGACAAGAGTAGTGGGCAAGCATAAGCAAGTAGTTCTATTGTTGATGCTTCAACAAAGAATCACTTTTATGCACTTCGCTCAAGGGGTGAAAAAGAGAGTTCTCCCGATGTGGTGACCGGTATATTGCAAGTTTTCTCTATTGATCTTTATTCTTTACTTGATCCGGGTGCTACATTATCCTTTGTTACTCCCTTGATAGCTAGAAAATTTGATATTTTGCCTGATGTCCTAAATGAACCTTTTATGGTAACTACCCCGGTAGGTGATTCGGTGGTTGCAAAGATGGTACATAGAAATTTTCCTATAATGTTTCCTAACAGAGTAACTCATGTTGAATTAGTTGAACTTGATATGGTTGATTTTTATGTCATTTTGGGGATGGATTGTTTGCATGATTGTTTTGCTTCCATTGATTGTAGAACAAGAATTGTCAAGTTCAATTTTCCTAATGAACGTGTCTTAGAGTTGAAGGGGGTAATGCTATTCCTAAAGGTCATATCATTTCTTGTCTAAAGGCTTGTAAGATGATCTACAAAGGGTGCTTATACCATATTGTAAGAGACAAAGATTTAGACTCTGAAAATCCTCCCATTGAGTTAGTCCCCATAGTGAAGGAATTCTTGGAGGTCTTCCCTAATGATCTTCCTGGAATCCCTCCCAAACGGTAAATTGATTTTTGTATTGACTTGCTATCGGATACCAACCCCATTTCAATTTCTCCTTATCGAATGGCTCCGGACGAATTGAATGATTTGATAGCTCAACTCAAGGACTTACTAGACAAAGGCTTTATAATACATAGTATTTCTCCATGGGGTGCTCCAGTATTGATTGTGAAGAAGAAGGATGGGCCCCTAGAATGTGCATTGATTATTGCCAACTCAATAAATTCACCATTATGAACAAGTATCCTCTCCCTCGGATTGACGACTTGTTTGATCAACTCCAATGGGCAAGCTACTTTTCTAAAATTGTCTTGAGATCGGGGTATCACCAACTTAGGGTGAGAGGTTAGGATATAACATAAAGGTCATCTCGAACTAGATATGGGCACTATGAGTTCTTAGTTATGTCGTTTGGCCTCACAAATGGCCCGGCGACGTTTATAGACCTCATGAATAGGGTGTTTCGAAGTTACCTAGATTTATTTGTCATTGTCTTTATTGACGACATCTTAATATATTCGAAATATGAAGGTGAACACATGAACCATTTGAGGGTGGTGTTATAATTGCTATAGAAAACCAAGTATTTGCCAAGTATAGCAAATATGAGTTTTAATTGAGGTCGATAGAGTTTCTTTGTCATATCATCTCTAGTGAGGGAGTGGAGGTTGATCCAAGGAAAACCAAGGCATTCAATAATTGTCCTAGACCATTAACTCTAACCGACATTAGGAGTTTCTTGGCTCTAGCGGGGTACTATAGGAGGTTTTGCGTCCATTGCTTCCCTCTTGACTACCTTGACACAAAAGAGGGTGAAATTTGAGTGGTCGAGGCATGTGAAAGAAGCTTCCAAATTTTGAAAGATAGGCTTACATCCGCTCCGGTGTTGACTTTATCGGAGGGTACCAAGGGCTTCGTTGTATATTGTGATGCATCCCTAGTGGGCTTAAAGTGTGTCCTTATGCAATATGGGAAAGTAGTAGACTATGCCTCTAAATAACTTAATGTGTATGAGAATAATTATCCAACTCATGATCTTGAGTTAGAGGCCATGGTATTTTCCTTGAAAATATTGAGGCATTACTTGTATGGTGTTCATGTTGATGTTTATACCGACCATAAGAGTCTTCAATATGTGTTTACTCAAAAGGAGTTAAACCTCCGACAAAGAAGATGGTTGGAATTATTGAAAGATTAGTACATGAGTGTTCTTTACCACCCCGGCAAGGCCAATGTGGTTGCGGATGCTCTAAGTCATATGACCATGGGTAGTGTGTCTCATGTGAAAAAATCCAAGAAAGACCTAGTGAAAGATGTTCATAGGTTGGCTTGGTTGGGTGTTCGATTAGAAGATTCTCCTAATGGTGGTTTATGGTTCATCATAACTCCGAATCATCTTTGGTGGTTGAGGTGAAGTCTAAGCAACACCTTGATCAATCATTCATGGATTTGAAGGAATAGGTTCTTGGTAAGATTAATGAGTCATTATCCTTAGAGGGATGGTGTTTTCAGCTACCAAGAGAGGTTATGTATGCCCAATGTGGATGATTTGAGGAACTGGATTATAGAGGAAGCTCATGGTTCCCGTTATTTAATTTATCCAGGTTCTTCAAATGTATCATGACCTTAGAGAAATATTTTCATGGGATGGTTTGAAAAGGGACATAGCGGAATTTGTTGCAAAGTATCCAAATTGTCATCATGTGAAGGCCGAGCACCTAAAGTCGGCTTGCTTACTCCAAGAAATAAAACTTCCCGTTTGAAAGTGGGAAGACATTAATATGGACTTCCTAGTGGGATTGCCTCGGACACAAAGGCAAAATGACTTTATATGGGTGGTTGTGGATAGGTTGACAAATCCGCTCATTTTATCCTCGTTAAGTCCACTTCTTGGCAGAGGATTATGCAATCTTCATAGATGAGATTGTGTGTCTTCAAGGTATTCCGTTATCCATCATATCGGATAAGGGCGCACAATTCACATCTAGGTTTTGGAGGTCATTCCAAAAAGGGTTGGGTACAAAGGTGAAGTTAAGCAGCGCCTTTTATCCCGAAATGGATGGTCAAGTGGAGCGTACTATTCACACCCTTGAGGATATGATTTGAGCTTGTTTAATTGATTTCAAAGGAAATTGGCATAAACACTTTCCTTTGGTTGAGTTCTCTTATAACAATAGTTACCATTCAACTATATCAAAGTCTCATTTTGAGGCCTTGTATGGTAGGAGATGTGGATCTCCAATTGGACGGTTTGAAGTGGGCGAGTCTTCACTTTTTGGTCCCGAATTGATCTACAAGACTTTGGCAAAAATTAATATCATAAGGAACCGGTTGAAAACAGCCTATAGCCATTAAAAGTCTTATGCCGACAATAGGAGAAGAGAGTTAGAGTTTGAAGAAGGTGATAAAGTGTATTTTAAAACATCACCCATGAAAGGGGTGATGAGATTTGGCAAGAAAGGAAAGTTAAGTCCTTGTTATGTGGGTCCCTATGAAATTTTACTAAGGGTTGGTAAGGTTGCATACGAGTTGAGATTACCTAGTGAACTAGCTTCTTTTCATCTGGTGTTCCATGACTCTATGCTTAAGAAGTGCATCGGTGATTCCGAGTCCATTCTTCCTATTGAGGGTTTAGTTGTGGATGAGAACCTCTCCTATGAGGAGGTTCCGATTGATATCCTTGATAGACAAGTGAAGAAGTTGATAAAGAAGGAGGTGGCTTCCGTAAATGTGTTATGGAAGAACCAACTAGTTGAGGGAGCAACATGGGAGGCCGAGGCCGACATGAAGTCTCGTTACACTCATCTCTTTGTTTAAAAAGGTTTGTTGATCCTACTAATAATTAAAATAATAAATAAAATAAATTTAACTTGTGATTGTAAAGATGTGCATATTCATGCTAAACTTGTGAAAATGCTCTTTTGCTCAATTTTGCACTTATTTGTGTATTTGGTATGATGTTCCCTATTTGTAATGAGATTAGGCATTTGGATATGTTTTGAAGGAAATTTTGGCATAAGTTACTCTATATGTTGGGTTGAGCTCATATTGCTGTTGAGAAGGTACTTCCTCATGTTGTGGTTTTGAGATCTTATGTGGTGCAATTGATGTTTTGAGTTACTTTAAGTAGATGCCATGTTTGTATGTTGAAATTAGTTGTAAGTCATATTGATTTTGAATGTTGTTGCTTGGGCTGCTAGTATTGAGTCTATCCTTTCCCTTCAAAAAACTTTTAGTGTCATTCGGGGAGGAATGTTCCTAAGGGGGGATAATGTAACACTCCGAAAATCCAAGACCTAGTCTAGATCCTCACATGAGTGTCTAAGGTTTATAACACTGTTTTAATGTCAATAATAATGTATAAAAGTCATTTAGGAAATTTTAGAGTCATAACGTCAAGGAACGTCCATGACGTCCGCAGACTAGTGCAAAAGGTGCTAGTGTGCCTTAGCCTATTTCACGGGGTTTTAAGAGTCGGAAATTGATGAAATTGGGTGAAAAGGTGTGTAACACATATTAGAGTAGATTTTGGGTCAAAACGTCCGGGTACGACTACCCAAGAACCACCCTAAGGGTCCTTGAGGAGGACCTTTTCATTTTGACCAAAAGTTGTCAAATGGGACAGTGGAGGGAGTGTCCACCTACGCTTGACATTGACGGGGCATAGGTGAGACGACGGTGCATCGACTAACCTACGAACAGTAGGTCGTGGTCTCATAGGTCAGACCTACAATTTCACTAGTGAGTTTTAATAAGTTCATTTAATTAAGTTAGTTAGTTAGGGGTTTAATTAGTGATTAGGGGGTGGTTAATTAGGTTAGTTAAATAACTATATAACCTACCCTAAGTCTAAACACAACTTAACACCCCTAAATTCCCAAACCCAATATGCTCTTCCTTCTCTCTACTTTCTCAATCCCAAAGAAACTCCATAGAAGACCAAAGTCTAAGGGTTTAGGACAAAAAGAAGGGATCTTTTATCCATCAATATTCCACAATTAACAAGGTATGTAAACTCTTTGATTTTAGGATTTATTTCCCCAAAGGGTTAATCCAAAATTGGTTTCAAAAAGATGATTTCATATGGGTTTCTTTCTAATACGAATTTGATCTTCTAAATTGTATTGTCTATGGCTTATTTAGTTATTATGATTGCATGATGATATATTATTGTTCAATTATACTATTTCTTGATGTTTTACCTACTATTGAGGATGAAGGGATGAATTGACCCTAAATCCCTAACCCTATATTATGAACTAGTATAGAATTGAATTGTATTGATTTAGTTGACCTAGCTATTGTTTTAATTACTATTGATTGATGTTATTACACCTATTATTAGATTGAATTGACTTGGTTGATGGTAAAACCATGATGATGACTTTTGAAGGAGATTGGGTAAGTCTTGATATGCTAAACTTTTACTTCAATTATGATGATTTGTATTTGGTGATAAAGTTCAATTAGAGTATATCTTGTAATTGGATTGAGTAGATGTGGTATGATGAAGTAATTGACATATCTTTATTATGTAATTGTGAAATTATGCTTAAGATGTATTGATATATGGTTTGTTATGAAGTAGCTATGTGCCTTACTATGATATAATGATGTTAATGTAAAAATCTCACCTATGAGGGTTGTATTGAAAGGTGTTATCATGCAATTCCTATGGAGATAATGACTATGAGTATACAAGGATATATTCTCCTATGACCTAATCTAAGTTATAATTGTTATAGAAAGACATTTCAAAATGTACTCTAGCTTAGAACCGAGTTAACTAGTAGTGAGGAGTGTCCCTTCCCAAGTAGGTAAGGTAGGTTCACTATTATACTCATTATATTGGAGTCTAAAATGCCAAAGGCATAAAGAGTGTCCAAATAATATCTCCTAGTTCTTGAACTATGTTTCCCCTATAGGAATACTAGCTAGGGGATCCACCTAGAATGTTCTGTTCATGTCTTGGTACTACCTTGGCAAGTAGTCCACCTTCTTTCAGTGTAGGGTTTCATGCCACTGGATTAAACATTAGATCATGTGGTCAATGTCAGTTAAGGCAAGTATTTCGGAAATTATAATGAAATAATAAAGAGAACTCCACATGGGATGACTTAATGGGTTTGACTTAGTTTAGGTAGGAGTATGGGACTCTACCCATACATTGCACTAGTTAGAATTGAGGGAAGTCTTAGGAGGATGTTCTTATGTTTGTATGCTCTTATAAAGTGTATGATATACATTTGTTGACTTTTCATGTTGATGATACTATGTGATGTTAGTTTCACTTATGAACATGTTATTGGTCAATATTGCTAAGTAAGATGATGATTACTCTTAACGATTATGATTAGGTGATGTTAGGCATTGCTTATGGTCCCTTGTTGGGTTTACTTGGTTGATTAAGGTTATGGGGTCCTACTTTGTCATTGCACTTGTAGACTTGGTGGTGGGTTATGAGTAAGGGTCTTGTATACATTGTTATGTAATGAACTTTTATACATGGTTTGTTGATATACCATGATGTTGGAGTTGTGTTGGCTATGGTCCTAATATACTATTGAACATGTTGACTTGGTTATACTTGATGATGTTCGTCTTGTGTTGAATATGCTATTGACTTAAAGAATATATTTTTATTGTCTGATATGTGTTCTTGATTTGTGGATAAGACTTTCCAAAGTAACTTTGCATGGTTTTGAGCGAATTTCCCTTTTAGCATGATTTATATTTTGTATGTGCATATGTTTCCATACTTAGTACAAGTGATTTACTGACCCCTATTTCTCCCTTTTCCCCAAACATTTTAAGTTATGGTCGTTGAAGGGTTCGTGTCCAATTTGCAATGAAGGCTTGGATCATTTCTCCAAGTGTGGGTATGTCTTCAAAATCCGAGGATGATGCCTTTCTCCCATTTCTACCTATGGGACTTGCTATAGTCTATTGACATTCATTTCACTCTTATTGTTCAAGACATTGTTGTAAGCCCTAAGTGTCAATTATACATTTGTATAAGGGCTATGCTTGAATTGTTTTATTTAGACTTAGATGATTTTATATGATACATCACTATTAGACTCGATATTGTCTATTTTAAATATGTGCAATAAAAGTAGAAGCCTATGTAATCTTCCTATGTGAGAGGTCTATATAAACCTCATAATGCAGATGTAGATGAAAAGTTTTAATTTTTCGCACTTTTAACCTATGAAATATAATGATGAATGCTAAGAAGCTAGTCTTAGTCCTCTCAGAGGACGACGAGGCCAATTACGTCTAAAGGGTACTTCTCCGATGTGACAGATGCTATCTAGACATTGCACGAGTAGGCTTTGAAGATGTTAGTGTGTAGGTTTCCTAGTTATTCTCGAAGACCATTATGTGAAAGTCCTTTTGTTTGATGTCTCTTAGATGGCTTAATAAACATATTGACTTAAGTAAAATGCATTTTAATGAAAAGGTACTTATCTAGAGTAGCTTTAAGGATTGCTTAGGTAGGCTTGGAGAGGGTGTATGGGCGGTCTATTCATGTATTACTTAGGTGAGTCTTAGAGTAATTATAGGTACGGAGTTTAATTGATGAAATGGGTATAATCTTATCTTAGGTATTCTTAAGGATCACTTAGGTGTGTGTGAAGGGGTTGTATTGGCGGTCGCTTCATAACTAACTCAAGTGAGCCTTAGAATAACCTTTGGTAGGAGGGTCTCATGTTTATGTGTTTTGAAGTGATGTTGATGCTATATTATGAAATGTGACTCATATTAAGTAACTCTTATATTTGTCATATGAAGTTTTCTCTGAAAAGAGCATGTTTTATACAAATATCCTTTTACCATGGTTTTAATTACATGCCACCATACTTAGTTCATTCTAATGTATAATTCCATATATTTTGTCTTATCTCTAAAGGTTTAGGTGGCATTTGAGGGGATTCTTTGAAGCGAGTCTTGGATATTAGCATTCATTCAAGCAAAGGTGGGGTATGTCCTCAATCGATTCGAGTAAATCACTATGTTTAGTTTTCTTTGTTACAAGTATTGCAATAGACTTAGATATTTTTATTTTGTTGATGTATGGGTCGTGTCCAAAGATATTTGTGTGTCTAACATGGAGATTATAAGACTTAGTCTTTCCTATGATTTTTAATAAAAAATATCTTGAATATTATTTGATTGTGTGAAAAGTTTTAATTCCGCACTACTTTTCATACATGTATGCAATGAATGATGTCAAAGGGCTTGTACAAGAACTCCGAGAGGTCAAGTACGTTGTGCCACGATTTGAGAATACCATTTCTTCTAAGGTATACTTTCGGGTTGTGACAAACTTGGTATCAGAGCTAAGGTTTTGGGAGTAGTCTTTAGGAATACAAAGTCTCATTAAAGCCACATCTAGTAGAGTCTTATTAATCGGTGTGAGTCGTGGCACATCTATGAGCGAGAGGCTATCGAATGATAGAGTTTCACTTTCTTCATCACTCTTGTGTCGTGCCAATCGAGTTGAAGTTATAAGTGTCTATTCCTAATCCTTCTCTTGTGTTTTTAGGAGATGACTACGGAAAGGATGGCCGACAGAAGGTTGGATGAGAAAGGTTTGCATGAGGGAGTTCCCAAGGTGGATTATATCCCCAAAGACTTGAAGCTCCACAAGGTGTTCAAGTTCCTCCACAAGGTGATAAAGTCCCTATTGGAGGTGAAGGAAATGAGGTTCTGGTGGTTCCCCCAGATATGACTAATGGGGAGATTAGAGAGGCTCTACTTGCATTAGCCCGAGCCATGACAACTCATGTGAATAGGGGTATTGAGCCTAGGGTAAATATTTTAGAGAGTACTATGACTTCTAGGTTGAGGAACTTTGTGAGGATGAATCCTCCTATTTTTCTTGGCTCTAAGGTGGGAGAAAATCCCCAATAGTTTCTAGATCGTGTGTACAAGGTGTTGAGTGTTATGGGGGTGACTTCTAGGGAGAAGGTTAAGTTGGCTTCATACCAATTGATGGAAGTTGCTCAAGAATGATACATTGAATAGAAAGAAATGGTATGGTTGAGTCTTGTTCTATAGAGTGGGAAGAGTTTAAGAAGGCTATCTTAGGAAATTACTTTCCTCGTGAGAGGTGGAAGGTGAAGGTTTAGTTGTTCATTAACCTTAGTCAAGGGAACATGAGTGTGGAAGAGTATTCTTTGAAGTTCATCTTGTTGTCTAGGTATGCTCTGTCATTGGTGTCTAACCCTAGGGATGAGATGAGTAGGTTTGTGACTGGTGTTGCCGACCTTATGAAAGAAGAGTGTCGTACGACTATGCTCTATGGTGAAATGAACTTTTCTAGACTTATGGTGTATGCACAATCCATTGATGAGTCCAAACTTAGTAGGATTTTAAGGAACTTGAAGAGGGGTAGATCTGATGAGCAAAAACAATCTAGGTTCAAGAAGAGGGCTCCAAACCAAGATGGATCTAGTGCTCCTAACGTCAAGATTGAGGGTGGTAGTAGTTCTGAAGGTGTTAAGCCTACTTGTGCTAGGTGTAGGAAGAAGCACTTTGGGAAATGCCTAGTCGGTATTGGAGGTTGTTTTGGTTGTGGTAAGGATTGTCATAAGCTGAGGAATTGTCCTACTATTGCAGCTAGAGGAAGAGAACCCAAGCAAGTTTTTCCTAGTTCTGCAGAAGGTGATGCTCCACAGAGGAATCCATTCTATGTTCTTCAAGCTAAGGAAGAAAATTTGGGTGATGATGCCGGTAACTTATAGTTTTCTCTCTTGTGTAGTGATGGGTTTCTTCTAAGTGGGGGAGTATGATGAGTAGTGAAGTTGTGATTTGTTGTCTCTTCTTTTCTATTCTATTCAAGCTTGAGAGATAGAAATTCATAGTAGCATGTTGCATGTTGCATGTTTTTTAGGAGTGTAGTTGAATATGAAATTCATTGTTCTCCTTGAATTGTGTATTCATTGTTCTCCTTGAATTGTGTATCTTATGAAGTAATTTTTATGTTTTAAAATGAATTTATATTGTTTTATCTCTCATATTGTCATGCCTCCATCATAAATTGCTTAAATTGTTACCTTAGTGTGTTAGTTAGCATACTTCTTTGTAAAGAGTTTGATGCTTCACTCTAAAGGATTTCAAAATTTGACTAAATTGTTCATTCATTAAAAATTGGTATAATGTGTATAGATTGATGTATATGAGCATGATAATGTGTGGAGAAGGAGTTCCTCTTATATGAATTGAAGGATGAGAGTCTTATTGCATGATGATTTGTAGAAGTAGTTTCTATCTTCTTATTGTGTTTTGAGTCTCTTGATTATGTGGAATTGGTGTTACTCTTAAATATGTGTATTGAATATTGTGTGGTATGGTTATGTGTTGCTAGTCTTTAGTCTTATCTCTTGGAACTGTTTAAAATGAAGCAAGTGTAATTCGAGGACGAATGTTGTCCAAGTGGGGGAGAATGTAACACCCTAAAAATGAAATAGGTGAAGCTAGAGACTAACATGTGTGTCATGAGTTTATAAAGTCCTAAAATGGTTAATAATAGCGTTAGAAGTCAGTTTGAGGAGTCTTGAAGTGAATCGTCCAAGATGTCCGGAAACTAGTTGAAGTTGAACTAGTGTGTCGTAATGTTTGGAAGTGGAGTTTTGGGGTATGGTATGACGGTGAAATTGAGTATTCATGATTCCTAAACATATCTTGACATAAAAGGGTAAAAATGGCCGAGAACGACACCCCAAGGACAACCAAAGGGTCCTTTAGGAGGATCCAAACATGTGTCAATGAAGATGCTGAGGGAGCCAAGATCTGAGGCCCAAGGCGCGTCGCACATCCTACAATCAAAGGGTAAAATATTTGCCCTAAGATGCGGGGCTGACACCAACAATTCTGTCTCAAAATTTTCCAGAACCAAGAATTGGATGTGCCTCAGCGACACACAGCCATGTCCCAAATTTGATCGCGTCGTTTTTAAGTCAAATTTGAATTGGTTAAATGGTCCTATATGTTCCGGGGTATTTTCGGTATTTTGGTGACTTATTATTGACGATTTTTGAGTCTTTTCCAACCCCAAAAGCCACCAATTAAGCAAAACCCTCAACTCAAAACAAAACCTCTATTCCTTCTCTCCAAAACCTCCATTGATGAAGCATTGAAGCTCGAACGAAGAAGACTGATTTTCCAAAATTTTCTGCATCAATCTTATGGGATTTGATTCACCTAAGGTATGGTTTTCCATCCTTGGATTCTCTTTCATTCAAGGTGTCAATTTCAAATGGGTTTCAAAGATGATCAAAAACATGAAATCTTCTATTTCAACTTCTAGCCATGGATTCTTGCATAAAATTATTTGAAACAATGTTTTATGATATAATTGATGTTAATTGAATTATTTTATATCAAATTCCTTATGAACCCATGCAAATCATGCAATCCTTATTTTGTCTATATTATGGGTGATTTGATCATGTCTCTTTTGTATTGAATTCTTATGGCGTTTTATTTGGGCTATTGAAATATGTAAGAAGTATGTTAGAATTGCATATAGGTTGTCCGAAATTGATGAATTTCATATTGTATTATCTTGGATCATTGTATATTGTTATTATTGGGTTGAATTGTTGATTATGGCTTTTGCTAAGAGACCTTGTGGATTGAATTGGTTGAATTGGCTATGGATTGGAGTTATTGATGTTGAAATGGTGGTATGTTGACCTAAACTCTTCAATATTGTGTAGTATAGGTATTTCAACTGTGATGTTTGGTATGATCCACTTATGGTGGTGGTGAATATGTGATATATTTGGGGAGAATTTAGCCTCGTCAGCATTACTTTAGAATTATTGTATTATGATGTAATAACTTGCAGATGTGGTCATTGTGAGGGTCTAGGTGACTTATATGTATATGTGAAGTCAAAATATGAATTCTTCTAGTTGATGATAGATGTCTATAGTAGACTATGGTGATGCCTTAATTTGTATTGATTGATGTTGAAGTATGAATCTTCCTAGATGACTATATGAAGCTTATAATGAGTTATATTGATGTTTCTATGGGAATGTGTAGGGTGACTTGTAGTGTACCTAGTTGACCCTATGTGCTACTTGAATGTATTTTTACATGTGATAAGATGAAGTGTGTGTGTCTTGTTGTGGTAGACCTATGTCCCTCTACTTGATACATGAAGAATATGAATATGACTCTTGACTTAGTACGCTAAAGCACCATTGTCATTAATGTGTATGTATGATTGAAATATCATCTTTAACATAGTTAAGAAGGTCATTAATGTGGAACCTTCAACCTAGATAGAAGGTTATGATATCCTTGAAGTTGAAAGCCTAATGGTATCCTTCTTGTGTGAATTATGGACTTAGGGGTTGGTTGGTTGGAACGACATCAAATCATCCTTAGAAAAGTCATGAAGCTATCCTAGTAACCATTGTGTGGCAGCCCTAGTGGACCTCCTTTGGTAAAGTGTATTATGATTTGGTTATGACTATAATATGTTACTTCTTCATATGCCCTTAGATTGAATTACCCTATGAGAACAAAGGCTAGCACCGAGAGAGTATGCTTGGGGAGTGACTCTACTTAATATGAGACTAGAGTAAAAAGAAACCCTTGATATTCCTTAACCATGTTCCTACATGGGATATGTCCCAGTTCTACCCTTGGCAAGTAGTACACCCTCCATCAGAGTAGGGTATACTCTGGATTCTATGCCTAGCTAGTATGGTCTATGTCGGTTATTGCCTATTCTCATCATGTGGGATACATTCTAGTGTTGGGATAAGTTCTACCACGTTTATGTAGTGGAATGGAACACTATCTAGACATTGCACGAGTAGTCTTTGAAGATGCTAGTGTGTAGGTTCCCTAGGTCTTCTCGAAGACCATTATGTGAAAGTCCATAATTGTTGGATGTCTCATAGATGGCTTAATGAACTAAGTGACTTAAGTAAAAGTTAATGAAAAGGTAGTTATCTAGAGTAGCTGTAAGAAGTTCTTAGGTAGACTTGGAGAGGTTGTATTGATTGTCTCTTCATGTCTTACTTAGGTGAGTCTTAGAGTTATTCTAGGTAGGGAGTTTAATTGATGAAATGGTACTAATCTTATCTTAGGTAGTCTTAAGGATCGCTTAGGTGTGTGTGAAGGGGTTGTATGGGAGGTCGCTTCAAAACTCACTCAAGTGAGCATTACAATAACCTTCGGTAGAAGGGTCTCATGTTTATGTGTTTTGAAGTGATGTTGATGTTATATTATGGAATGTGACTTATATATACTTATGTTGACTTGTAGGTTACTCTTATATTTGTCTTATGAAGTTTTCTCTAAAAAAGAACATGTTTTATAAAAATGTCCTTTTAGCATGGTTTTAATTGCATGTCACCATATTTAGTGCATTCTACTATACTAATTTCATAAATTTTGTCTTATCTCTAAAGGTGTCGGTGACATTTGAGAGGAGTTTGTGAACTGAAGCTTGGATATTAGCATTCATTCAAGTAAAGTTGGGGTATGTCCTCAATAGATTCGAGGACATCACTATCTTTAGTTTTCTTTGTTACAAGTATTGTAGTATACTTAGATATTTCTATTTTGTTGATGTATGGGCCGTATCCCAAAATATTCATGTGTTTAACATGGAGACTTTGAGACGTAGTCTTTCCTACGATTTTTTATAAAAGATATCTGGAAGAATTATTTGATTGTTTTAAAGTTTTATATCCGCACTATTTTTCATACATGTATACGATGAATGATGTCAAAGGTCTTGTACAATACCTTGGAGAGGTCAAGTACGCCATGCCACGATTTAAGAATACCATTTATTCTAGGGTATACTCTCGGGCCGTGACACATACCAGGGAGGTCTATAGGAAAAATATCCACAAACTCACGGACTATCTAAATAGACTCGATCGAAGGCACTTTGGAAGTATCATCCCTAAGATGTTCCAAGAAATCTAAACAACCCTTACTCACAAATCTCTTAGCACGAAGCAAAGAGATAATATGGACTGGTTGGAAATATAGTCACCCTCCAACACTAGTGGATCTGTCCGAGGCTTGGCCACGGTCACATTCTTAGAATTACAATCTAAGATAGAAAATTTTTGAGAAAGTCAAGCCATACCCAAAATTACATCAAAATTAACAATCTCCATAATAATCAAATCAACATAAGTGTTGCTCCCTACAAAAGTCACAAGGCAAGACCTATACACCTTCTCAACTATCACAGACTCATCTATCCTCCTGTCCCTCAAAGTTCGGGGGTATATACTTCTCTATGAATAAGCTAGGAAACGATGCCAAAATCATACGTTGTGCCTTTGCTCGCCGACACTCAACATAAGACCGCCACCACATTTTGACATCTCCTTGAAACTGGTAGATCACAAATACAACACCGAATTGATCCATTATGTCCATCTTATGCAGCAGCTCATAACAATGAACCAGGAAATCATAAGCATCTTCAGCTTCTGTACCCTTGAAGACTGGAGGCTTCAAATTTAAGAACATAATGAAGAGATCATGCTGGTCACTAGTCATTACAGACTCTGTAGTCAATAGGGGAAGCATGTCTATTTCAAAGGACACATCAATGCGGTGAGCCACGACAGTTGCATGTTGTAGTCCCTGAATCTAAGGTCTTGGTGTAGAAATAAATGGGGGTGTCTGGCCCTGATCATATTACCCGCTAAGATAAGTGATAACCTCATTAATCATCTCTAGAGTAGGCTGAGGTGGTACTTCATTCTGAGGAATTTTCTCATCTTCCCCTTCATTAGCCTCTCTCACTACCTCTTTAGTAGGTGGAGGAGTCAGCGTTCTATCCCTATCTTGACCAGGTGGTTGTCCTCTACCCCTAGTAGGCCTTCTTCCACGACCTCTACCACGGCCTCTCGCCACTGCTCCCCCTCAAGCTGCAGCCGAAATGGTTGGCTCAGGATCACCCTGTCTTTTCGGTGTTGGTGTTGTTCCAGTTGTTTCTCTAGTTCTTACCATCTGCCAAATAAAGTGAAGAAGGTCAGATACCAATTGGATTAAATTAATAGCACGAAAGAAAGAAAAATATGAGTTTTCGTAAAGTCTGATAGCCTCTCGTAGAAAAGTATAAAGAGTCTATAAACACTCATATTATCCTATGTTTAGCATAGACCCAAAAAGTCACCTAATTCTATAATTAATTTTCTAAAGTTCAAACCTAAGGAGTAAGTATTAATTCCTCCGATTCGCATAACCTTAATGATATTATAATGCACCTAATATTTAATTACCTATGTCAATTTATCAATAAAGTATATGCATATCACTAATATAACTAGGAAGGATTAAGGTCAAGAAAATCACCTGAAGCTATTTCTGAAACTGTTTTTTCTCACAATCCTGCGGCTCCTCTCTATTTTAATTTTCTTTCTTTTTTACAAATCAGTTAACACCCTAATTGTCATAAAATCAATTATAAAAAGTGATAAAAGTGACACACTTTTTTTTAATGAAATATTCTATATCAACCAACTAACTTAATTATAAAAACTACCCCACTAAATTCATAATGGTAATTACGAATAGTCCAAAATATCCATTAAGAATCATCCGAAAATATTTTAGGATACGAAAAGTTATAGCACTCAAAACGACCAAAAGGGTTGTTACACTTTTACTCAAGACTCGGTTCAAAACTATGACTGATTTCAAAAGAAAGATCAAATTTGACTTAAGGGACCTTCTTCAAATTTCCTCTTAATATCACTTTAAATTGAAATGTAATTTCAGAGAAATGATTAGGATATGTAGGATCTTTCAATTTTTAATGAATATTTTAAGACTTTATATCCAGAAAAAAAACAATGACACGATTCAAAAGAACACATACAGAAGGAGAAACTAAAAAGAAAAAGGGGCAAGCGATCTTGACCCATCAGTGGTGCGTCACACCAGCCACAAAAGTAATTGGAGTACTTTGGGGCACATTGCTGGCGCTGGGTGCCAAACCTCCTGGCACTATGGTGGTGCATTGCCCTAGCCCGGACCCAGAAATGTAACGAATTTGTCTACAATTACGGGTCCTGACTCATCTAGAATCTATTGGTTTCTTCCAAACTCTCTTTTACTAGTAAACCTAACATAAAATTGTCATGATCTTACTCAAAATCTATGAATAAACACCACTCAGTCGCAAGACCATCACCTTAAGAACTCAAAACCTACATTGATAAAGAATGTGGTAAAAACATAAGAACTACTCAAGAATCATTACATAACCAATTTCATTAATGAATTAATAGAAGAACTACATGATTATCCAAATATCCCTTATGCACATGCGCGCGCGCGCACACACGCACACACACGCGCGCACGCACGCACGCACGCGCGCGCGCGTACATACACATACTTTAGCTTGCATTTTTCATCTCTTGATTTTCTAAGTATAATTTGGGAACCCTAACACACAACATTACTTGCAAAATATGCTTTAAAATATTTTTGTTGAAGTAATAAATTTACCAAAAAGACTGCTTCTCTACTCTCTTCTTTATTGAAAAAGCCCCCGGCCACCCTTTTTTTTAAAAATAAATCTCCAATCACGCAATTCCAAAAAGTATTATGATGAAAGTTGTATTAGATTGTATTCTTTTGGTGTTTGAAAGAATAAGAATGATGAATTTGTGGTGGAATCAGACACCCTAATATACAAACTGATGATTTAGTTGGATATTTTTACCACTGTGGATGAAGCTTCTGAAAGTTACAAGTCTAAGAAGCTTGAATTTGCAGAATTAGTCATAACTATACTATAAAATCAAGTAAGATTTCTGCAAAATTTGATAAAAGAACTTGTCCAAGTGATGAATCTAAAAAAAAGCATCAATGGGTGTAAAATATTTTGCTTTAATACTTTTTTCTTGGATTAAAAAATGTATTGAAAATAATTTATTTTTGTTTTTATGAGTAAGAGTAAAATCAGTGTATATGGTTTTTCTTTACTTTGCATTTCAGCAATAAAAGTACAAGGAATATGCAAAATGTTTTCTTTTTTTTTTCACCCTTAGTTTCTTTCTTACCTCTATTTGTACAAATAGTAAAAACTATTTATTCACAATTTGAATTTGACACTTCAACTTTAATATTTCTTGTTAGTGAACTTATTTTCACTTGCATTCAATTAAATTCATCAAAAAAGAAATGGACAAAATCTAAATAAAAATTCCAAAATAAGAAGAAATGATTTTTTCTTAAATGAATATTCTTATCGTAGGTCCAGGAAGATTGATTAGCCGAACAAGCATTGTTATTTGGTTCCTTTGCCCCTACATAATCTACTATTGTAACTTGTTTTTGTGTTTACCGATTATGTAAATGATTATTTTGTAGCCCTGTGCTATTTTAGTATCCTTCTATTTCAGTAGTCACCGTTGAAGTTTTGCTTCAGTAGTTTCTGATATATCCTTTGATTTCTATTATTATTTATTTTTTCTTTTTTACTTTGATTTTCGTATTATTTTATTGTAGTTACGGTTATGTTACTTTATGTCTGCCATTTATTATCAGTTTTATTCTTACAGTTTCGTACTTCCTTTTTTAGATTACTTTGAATTGGTTTTTTGTTGAATCGGAGATCTACTAAAAACTACCTCTTAAATAAGAATAACGTATGTATATCTACATTAGACATGTTGTTGTTAGCTCATATTTGGTTTGGATTATGTACATTGAACTTGTTGGTGTAATCTCATATTAGGTTTGATCTAAAAACTCAAATGGATTATAGTATGTTACAATGAATTCAAATTAGAGGTAAATACAACTAAAAGATCCATATTATAAAGTCTATAGTAATAATCTCCATGAAAGAGTACAACTAAACCCACACTTTTAACAGTTTAAGTATGAAACTAAAAAAAAGGAGATATTTTAGATGTGTTTTTGAAATTTATCTCTCTCTCTTTAAAAGTTATAGATTTTTCTTGGCATATCAAAATAATTCTAGGGAAGCAACGACGATATTTATAATTATTAGTAGTAGTTTTGAGTTATTTCACATAAATTTCTTACTTCGTTACTATATTAAAAAAAATTGTAGCACGTATATGTGTGGTTCTATAGGAAAATAAGATACTCCATCTATATCTTTCATTTTTACTTTTTGTCAGTCACAAAAAATGTAAATATTTATATTCAAAATAATTTAAAATATTTTAATTATTTTATTTTATAATAACATAAATATTTATAATTTGATAAAACATTTCTTCCAACGTTATATGTGATGAAAACAACTACAGTGCTATAACATTTAATAGTGACTATCAATGCAATAAATTATGAAAAATAATTTGAGACTGAGGAACAAAAATCAAATATAAAAACAATAACCAATGATTAGAGGATAACCAACTTATTGGATCGAAAACAACCAAAAATATCTCCTATAAATAACTTGATGGAGGAAGGAGGTAGGTCAAATAAATAATTGCATGTCCACATTGTTATTGTTACAATCTAAATAAATACTCTTCTCAATAATTTTTAAAGTTATTCCAAAATTATTGATATTTTATGTATCCAATTTCTTAAATCTTTTAGTTTAATTTTAAAAAATTCATTCTACATTATTGACATAAAACTTGTTGTGATTTAAATAATTAATAGTGAAGTTTATTGAAGGAGAGAAATTGAGAACAACATCGATGAAGTGAAATGTAGAGGGAACAGAACACTTTAAATTTATTAATTTTTTAATTTAGGAAAAAAAGTTTATTGCATTGAATAGATTAATTATAATTATATATATTTATCATTAAAAATATGCATCTACCGATAAACTTTAAAAGAATTTTTCCTAAAGAAAATATCATTGAGAAATTTAATATTATTTAGTTGATTGTAGTATCTTTTCTAGATTCTTATGTGGCTATTTAATTTTAGTATCCTTTCTAGGTTCGCATGTGGCTATATAATTTGTTGTCTAGCTATTTATATTATGACGATTATCATGAACCAACAATACCTTGTTCTTATACTTACTTTTCTTTATTCTCTTTTCAGTATTTCTTATTCTTTCATTATTGAATATTCTAAAGTCTCTCAAACATTAAAAAATTCTACATTATGTAAAATCTATTGTTGTTTGTTTATAAAAAGATCAAATTTATTTTTGGTGTCTTATTCAAATTTCAAGCACTAAAGCTAGTCAACCCTATTTTAATATTATTAGATAAACTTATCAAGTTCATCTCAATACTATTTTAATGACATCATATTTTAAAAAAATTTAAGTCATGTTTTATTATTCAAACTTTACATAATATATTTTTGATTGAAAATTTACATTATCTGCATTCTTACTTCATAATGTCCGCATATTGTTACGCCTCGATCCTACACCCTAGGCGGGACTAACACTGGAGAATCACAGCTGGCCCCAAGAGAACCGTTGGATTCACTTAGTAATTAGTGGAAGACTTTACTCAACAAAGATAAACTCATGAAATAAACTTAGAATGTTCTAAAGGAAAAATTCAACAAGCCAATGAGGCAACTTAAGTCTTATCACAAAATAACTGAAATGAACAAGACAAATCAACTAATAAAGTCTAACTATCTATGAAGCCTATAGTACCATGAGGGATGTCAAAACAAAAACCTCAATCATCCTAACAACTGAAATGACAAACAATGATAAAAAGGATCCTCTGGAAAGCAAGGAGGCTCACCAACAAATCTGAATGCTCAATTGGATCAATGAAGTGTTAGGTAATGATCTTGGTTACCTGTATTTGGATAATAAAATGATGTAGTCCAAATGACATTAGTACATTAAATGTGTGAGCATGTAATTTGAAATCTAAACAAGACATAAGCTTGAACTGGAATATGAAAGAAACACTTACCTCATCTCTACTTAACTGATGGTTAGTAAACTCAATGCCAAACTAAACACAATATTGATGCAGTTTAGATAAAGCATTTAAAACAGTAAATAACAACTCGAATAATTGGAAAATACAATAATGTATCAGTTGTATATAATAATACAAAAATAAACCGTTTGGGAGATTCTCTAATAGACAAGCTTCACTATGAGCAATGTGATGATACAACATTTCGTCTACGCTGCTATAACTATTGTATAGCTTGTTGGGATATAGAATGCCTCAACTGAGTGGATCCACTAAGCTATGCTTAAAAGCATTATAGGATCATCTAAAAATTATGACCCTTTCTACCCACATTAGCTACATGATTTATGGAGACTTGAGTTCTCTGAACTCGTCTCCATATCGCTGCTCAATACTTCTCACGACCCCGACAATCGTGATAATCACCTACACTAACCCTTCAGTGGGAGAACCACTATTAAAACCAAACTAAACAACCTAACGAAACTAAAACATGTAAATATACGGAAGCAGGTCTAAATGAAGAATAAAAATGGAGTTGCGATAAACTCCAAAAAGTTGATAAAACAACTACCATAACTATGGCGAAAATTCACCCTTAGAACCTGAAAGTCATTGTACCAAAACTCTAAAGTACAAAATGTCTAAGAGAATGGGTGGTACAACCCCTAAACAAAAATACAAATAATATTTAAAACACTGGTCTTAGTCCTAAGAGAATGGACTAAAAATAGAGGATCCATGGAAGCTTTGTCACGCCCCTAGCTACCCCTGAGACGGGGACACGGGACCTAGGACCACAATTGATCCCAAGATAACCCTGTTGGCATGACCATCAGCATACTAAAGATAATAAACTGATGCGGAAGCTAAATCATTTATAAAATTAAAAGATGGGGAAAACCTATAAATTATAACTGAGATAAATGAAATAAGGATGAGTTTAATACAAAGAAGTTATTAAATCAACACTAAATTGAATCTAACTATGTATGAAAATAGCCTCTAACTGACTAGAAATGTTGTGACAGACTCCAACTAAATCTAGCAAAAAGTGAAACTAAATGACTGAAATGCTGGAAACAAACTCATGATTGTTGTCCTCGAAGAATGAGGAGTCACCAGTGATTCTGCTGAATTACATATCGAGAATCGATCTAAGCGTGATATGGATGCTCAGAAACTGAATCTACATCGCTAGAAGATGTAGCGTACGTATGTGTCAGTACTTGAAAGGTATTGAGCATGTAGGATATATTAAAACTTAAATAAAACATAATTGAAAAAGAACAAAAGAAAGAATAATATTTTGAATATGATATACTGAATTCTGAGCTAACTGGATGCAATGACCAAATTTATAACATGCGAAGACTAAACACTAACTGAACTGTAAATATGGTCAATGAAATAGAGTCTGACTGAATTGTGGGAGCTACTAATAACCGATAATAAAACCACATGAGCTAAATGTGGAGTCCGATGCATACGCCCAATAGAGAGGACCCAATATACCCTGCAAGAGGTATAAAGCCATGCTGGCGTGGTCACTAAAATGATGCCCACAGAGGGAACTTACAACCTACTTGGCTAGTAGTTTTGTGACTGATTCGGTACGCTGAACCCTAGTCCAACTCGGTATTATGTTACTACAAAGGAATAAAGTGATTAAGACATTATGACTGAATTTTTGTAAATACTGGATAGCTCAAAACTGAACATGCAAACTGAGAATACAACAATAAATATGATAATGATGCATTAATAACTGAGGCATGTATATGTGAAGTAACTAAAATCTCTGACCTATGGCATGTGTAATTCATGAACTAAAGAAATACATAGCTAGGGTTCTCAAATTCATGCAATAAATTGAGTAATAACATGGTGATCTGATTTAGAATATGTAACTAACTAATTCTTGGTAATCTGCTGAAGTTCTAGAAACCCTATGTCTAATCATGATATGGGAATCAAGAAACTGACTGATCACTAGGGACCTAATGGGGGAAAGAAACCCACTAGTGAAATCCCACATACCTGGTGATAAAATCCACGGAAAAATCTTTAGATTTCGGGGCTGGAACTGATGGAACCTTGTTGCACTCTTGAACTAGGGTTCTTGAACTTTTTCTCCTCTCTTGCAACTAATTTTCTAAGTTTTGATTTATGATTTTGACGTAGGTAAGTTCTTGTTATGTGTATAGGCTTAAACTAACTAAAATATCATTATTTCGGGCTTAAATGACGTATCTTAGGGTTTAAATGAACTAGGAAAAGACCAAAAGACCCTTGAATATTTTTTTGTTGGAGCAATTGAACACCTACACTGATGGGCCGTCATTCAATCGACGGTCCGTCATTTGGATCTGCTCCATAAGCCCTCACTTAAATAGGCATAATTTTTTACTTGGAGGTCGCATTTTAGCAAACTTAGTGGCTCGGGAAAGATAATTCTATTATCTATCATATCATATGCAATAAGATACCTAGTTCCTTTTGTGATAAGAGTTATGACCTTTTGAAATTTACCCAACAACATTTTCCCTTATCTAGCTGCTAACTTTCACCTACGGACTGGACTGGTCAATTGTTGTTCATGTTCAAGGCTAGGTAATGGGGTCTTGATCCATGGACATAGACCACTAACCGTGATCTTACTTACGGACCATAGGTCTATCCCTGGGTCGAGACTTATAAAATTTTCTGAGCTGGGGTTTGGGAAGGGTTGCAGATGTCTACTGTGGACCTACAGTACGGGCCGTAGATCAGACTACGATCCGTAGAAGGTGAACGTAGGTTGCACCAATAATTTTTTGAAAAGCTGATTGCTGGTTTGTTTTAGATACGGGTGTTACATTATCTCCCTCTCGAGAACATTCGTCCTCGAATGAAGACTATAATAGCTGAAATAGAGGGAGATAGCTACACTCCCTACTACTAAAAAGTGAGGACTTAGTTTCTAACTAAATTAAGTTCCAGGAACATGCAAATACGCTTAAAATTCATGTACAAACTGAGGAAACATGATTCTAAGGCTGAATTCACACATGTATGACTGAAAAACTAAAGAGGAACTATTACCTCAAGCTGGAGTGGACTCGGAAGGAAAGAGGTGAGGATACTTGGCTTTCATGGCTGCTTCTGCTTCCCAAGTGGCTCCCTCTACAGACAGACTCCTCCACAAAACCTTGACCGAAGCGACTTACTTGTTTCTCAACCTTCTAACCTGATGATCAAGAATCTCAACTTGTACATGCTTATAAGAAAGACGATCTTTCACAGCCACACTCTCTAATGGTACTACAGAAGCTGGATTTTTCACATACTTCTTCAAAAGTGATATATGGAAGACTGGATGCACTACTGCTCATTCTGCTGGCAACTCTAACTCATATGCCACTTTGCATACTATTTTCAAGATCTTTTAAGGTCCTATATATCTAAGACTAAGCTTATCTTTCTTGCCAAATCTCATCACCCCCTTCATACGTGACACTTTCAAGAAAACCAAATCATCAACTTGGAACTCTAGTTCCCTTCTCCTTAAATCTACATAAGATTTATGACGACTCTAGGTTGTCTTAACTTTATCTCTAATCATATGCACTTTCTCCATACCATAAAGGACTGAATATGGTCCTATCAAAGTTGATTCACCTACTTCAAACTAACCAACATGAGATCTACATCTCCGCCCATACAGTGCCTTATAAGGGGTAATCTGTATGCTGGAATGGTAACTATTGTTGTAGGAGAACTCAATAAGAGGAAGGTGATCATCCCAACTACCCTTAAAATCAATCACAAAAGCTCTCAATTTATCCTCTATGGTCTGAATGGTATGTTCTGCCTGTCGATCCGTGTACGGATGAAATGTGTACTAAGATTAACCTGAGTACCAAGACCATTCTGAAGTGACTTCCAGAAATCAGAGGTAAACAAAGGACCTTTATATGAGATGTTAGACAAAGGAACCCCATGCAACCTCACATTTTCATTAATGTAAAGTTTTGAATAGTCCTTCGCCGAATCTGTAGTCTTGACCGCCAATAAGCGAGAAGACTTAGTCATCCTATCAACTATCATCCAAATGGAGTCATGTTGTCTACGAGTACGAGGTAACCCAGTGATGAAATCCATATTGATCACTTCCCACTTCCAAGTAGGAATTTCGATCTGTTGAGTCATACCCCATTATTTCTGATGTTCTACCTTGACTTGCTGGAAATTGGGGCACTTAATCACAAAATCTACTATATCACTCTTCATGCCATTCCACCAATAGACTTTCTGCAGATTGTGGTACATATTTGTGGCACCTAGATGAATATAATATCTGGAGTTATGGGCTAGCTTCTACAAGAATATACGGTCTCAACTCACCCACATAAACAACACACAATCTACCCGGGTAGTGAAGTACAATAAAACTCCACTTTCTGATTATGGACTGCACCTTTAAGTTCAAGCAAGATTGGATCAGCGTCTTGCTTTTCCTTAACCTCCAGTAGGAATGAAGATTCTGACCCATTCTGAACTATTACACCATTGTCTGATATGCTCATAAGGCGAACTCCCAAGCAAGCAAGGTTGTGAACATCCTTCACTACTTCCTTCATTTCTTCCTCAACATGGGCTACACTACGCATAGATAATTATCTTAGAGAATCCTCTACTATATTTGCCTTATAAGGATGATAATGCACACTCATATCATAATCCTTAAGGAACTCAAGCCATCTCCTCTAGCAAAGATTCAACTATTCTGGGTGAACATATATTGAAGGCTCTTATGGTAAGTTAAAACATCTATATGAACACCATACAAGTAGTTTCTCCAGATTTTGAGTGCAAACACCATTGCTGCAAGCTCGAGGTCATGAGTTGGATAATTCTTCTCATGCACCATAAGATTTCTAGAAGCATAAACTATAATCTTATCTTGATGCATCAAGACACAACCTAGGCCAACTCTAGATGCATCAAAACCGATCACATAACCATCTGAACCCTCTGGTAGATTCAAGATCGAAGTTGTAGTCAATGTAGTTTCCAATTTTGCAAATCTTTTCGCACAATCATCTGACCATTGAAACTTGACCATATTCTAAGTCAACCTAGTCAATAGTGAGGCTATGGATGAAAATCCTTCCACGAACCTTCTATAATAACACTCTAGACCTAAGAAACTACTGATATATATAGGAGAGGTAGGTCTGAGCCATTGTTTCACTTCTTCTATCTTCTGCGAATCCACCCGGATACCCTCGCTAGATACAATGTGACCAAGGAAAGCAACGGATCGCAACCTGAACTCATATTTGCTAAGCTTAGCGAATAACTAACGATCTTTGAGAGTCTGCAGAACAACTCTCAAATGACTCGCATATTCTTCCACATTCCTAGAATAAATGAGGATATCATCCATAAAGACGATAATGAATAAGTCCAAGTACTGTTTGAATACTCTGTTCATCAAATCCATGAAAGCTGAAGGAGCATTGGCTAGTCCAAATGGCATAACTACAAATTCATAATTACCATACTGAGTTCTGAAGGATGTTTTCGGAATGTCACTATCTTAGACTCTAAGCTGATGATAACCCGATCTAAGGTCTATCTTTGATAAATGACTAGCACCCTGAAGTTGGTCAAACAACTCCTCAATCCTAGGTATGGGATACTTATTTTTTATTGTGACCTTTTTCAACTGCCTATAGTCAATGCACATTCTGAATTAACCATCTTTCTTCTTTACGAACAACATTGGTGCACCCCATGGCAAAATACTAGGTCTGATAACCCTTATCTAGAAGGTCTTTCAGCCGATCTTTCAATTAGTTATGGCCTACTAGAGGTATTCTCTAAGGAGGAATAGAAATATGTTGGGTATCTTGAAGGAGATCAATTCCAAAGTCAATTTCCCTTTCAAGAGGGACTCCGGGAAGATCTTCTGGAAATACTTCTGGAAACTCCCTAACTACTGGAACTGACTCAAGAGTTGGGGTTTTGGAGCTAGAATCCTTAACCCGAACTAAATGGTAGAGATAACCCTTGGAGATTATCTTTCTAGCCTTAAGGTAAAAATGAATCGACCCATAGGCGCTAAGCTAATACCCTTCCATTCTAAGATTGGTTCATCTCGAAACTGAAAATGAACAATCCTAGTTCTACAATCGACTGAGGCATAACAGGAATGTAACCAATCCATGACTTTAATGACATCAAAGTCTACTATTTCTAACTCTACAAGATATGTTGAGGTGACTTTCTCAGAGACTGTGAAAGGACAATTTTTGTATACTCGTCTAGCTATAACCTGGTCACAAACTGGAGTAGAGACTAAGAAAGGTTCTGAGAGAGTTTCTGGACAAACACTGAATTGGACTACTATGTAAGGAGTTACAAAGGAAAGAGTATCCCCTGGATCTATTAATGCATAAACATCAAGGTCAAACACTAGTAATGTACAAGTGACTACATCGGGAGTACCTTCCTGATCCTAGCAAGCCTGAAGAGCATACAACCTGTTTTGCCGTTGACCACCACCTATACTAGATAAGTTACCCTACTAAGTCGGGCGACTTGCTGGTGTTGCTGGAGTTATAGACTAAGCTCTATAATTACTACCTCGTTGATCCTATTTAGAAGGACAATCCCTCAACCTGTGACCAGATTGACCGTACCCAAATCACCCTTTCTTTCCTGCGAGGCACTCTCCTAGATGGTTCTTACTATACTTAGGGCAAGTGGGGTAAGTCTTGGTGACTTAAAAACTTCTCTGAGGCTTAGATATTGATGCCCTATCCTTCTTATCATACTTGTTCTTGGAGGATGGAATATTAGCTGATACAGGGGCTGGGGTTGAAAATATCTGCGAGCAATTTCCACCACCCGATTTCTGCTGAGAATAGTCATCGTTCCCATTCCTAGCCTTCTTTTTCTCCTTGGCTTGTTCCCTAATCTTATCACCCTCAACCTGTTGAGCATGAGTCATAAGCCTAGAGATGTTCATATCTCCTAGTAAAATAGCATTTATGCACTCTGTTTTCACTAAATTTGTCACTCCATACAAGAACTTATTAATCTGAGCCCTGGATTCAGCAACAATTCGAGGAGCATACCTGGAGAGTTGGTTAAACTTGAGCCCATACTCTTGGACCATCATATTTCCCTGCCTTATGTTCATGAATAACTGAGCCTTTTCTTGTCTAAACTCTATTGGGAAAAACATGTCCAAAAAAGTCTCACTAAAGCACTCCCAAGTAATAGGAGCTGCATTTGTACCCCTATTCTTCTTCCACTGAGTGTACTATGAGCCACATCTTTCAACTGGTATGATACCAACTCAACTCGATCATTCCCAGTAACCTACATCACTTCAAAGATCTTGTTGATCTCATCTAAGAAATTCTGAGGATCTTCAGGCGGATTCATCCTAACAATGTCACGGACCCTTTTTGTTGTTGATCCACCATTTGCATTCAAAAGAGCTTGAACCTGATTGTTTTGGTTGGCCATACTCTGAGCCAACATCTGAATGATGTTCCTGAATTCAGAATTGGAGACTTCCGGATCTGGGGCTGGAGGAGCTGTGTTTGCATTTCTGGCATTCATATTCGTGGCGTTATTTAAACGAGGAGGCATGATGTGAAATGTAAAACGTCGAGTTAGAATGGAATTAGATCATACCTTACGCAGGATAAGATTAACAAGAAAGTGAAGTTTTTCCGAAAAACACTTTGTAGCCTCCCTCTCATTAGATGTGGTGCACTTCAGACCCATCAAAAGGACTCTACTTAGTGCGGCTTTTCAGACATGCTCGGACACTTAAACCCAGGTTTCTGATATAAAGATTGTCACGCCCCGAGCTACCCCTGAGATGCGGACATAGTACCCAGGACCACAAGTGATCCCAAGCTAACCCTACTTGCATGATCATCAACATACTAACACAATAAACTGATGCGTAAGCTAAATCATTTATAAAATTAAAAAATGGGGAAAACTCATATAGTATAACTGAGATAAATAAAATATTGATTAGTTTACTACAAAGAAGTTATTAACTCAACACTAAGATAAATCTAACAATATGTGAAAAGATCCTCTAACTGGCCAGAAATGATGGGACAGACCCAAGTTAAGTCTAGAAAAAACTTAAACTAAATGATTAAACATACTGGAAAGAAACTCATGACTATTGTCCTCGGAGAATGAGGACTCACCACTTATTCTGCTTAACTAGAGAATGGGAATTGATCTAAGCATGATCAGATGCTGATAACCTGAACCTACATCACGAGAAGATGTATCGCACGTATGCATCAGTACTTGAAAAGTACTGAGCATGTAGGATAGAGTAAAATTGAAATAAAACATAACTGAACAAGCACAAAAGCAAGTATAATTTTCTGAACATGATATACTGAATTCAGAGCTAAGTGGATTCAATGACCAAAATTATAACATTCTCAGACTGAACTCTAAATATGGTCAATGCAATAGAGTCTAACTGAACTGTGGGAGATACTTATAACCAATAATAAAACCACATGAGCTAAATGTGGAGTCCGATGTATACGCCCCATCGAGAGGAAATAATATACCCTGCCAGAGGTATAAATGCATACTAGCGTGACCACTAAACTGATGCCCACAGAGGGGACTTACAACCTACTTGGCTAGTAGTTTTGGGAATATTTGGGTACGCTAAACCCTAGTCCAACTCAGTATTATGCTACTCCCAATGAATTAAGTGATTAACATATTATGACTGAATTTCTGTAAATACTTGATATCTCAAAATTGATATGCAAACTGAGAATGCAAAAATTAATCTGAAGTAACTGAAATATCTGGCCCATACCATGTGTAATTCAACAACTAAAGAAATTCATAGCTAAGGTTCTGAAATTCATACAATAAACCAAGTAATAACATGGTGATCTGATTTGGAACATATAACTAACTAATTCACGGTAATCTGCTGAAGTTCTAGAAACACTAAGTCCAATCATGATATGGGAATCAAGAAACTAACTCATAACTAGGGACCTAATGGGTGAAAGGAACCCACTAGTGAAATCCCACATACCTGGTGATGAAATCCATGGAGAAATCTTTAGATTTCAGGGTTGGAACTCATGGAACCTTGTTGCGTTCTTGAACTAGGGTTCATGACCTTTTTCTCCTCTCTTGCTTCTAATTTTCTAAGTTTTGATTTATGATTTTGGCGTAGGTAAGTTCTTGTTATGTTTCTAGTTTTAAACTGACTAAATTCTTATTATTTATGGCTTAAATGACGTATCTTGGGGTTTATACGAACTAGGAAAAGAACAAAAGACCTCTGAAAATTTTGTTGTCGGGCCAATCGACGACCTAGACTTTTGGGTCGTAGTTCAATCAAGGGTCCGTCGTTTGGGTCTGCTAGACACGCCATCACTGATATAGGAATTTTTTTTTACTAGGAGGCCGTATTTTAGCAAACTCGGTGGCCTTGGAAATATAATTCAATTGTCTATCATATCATAAGTTATATGACACCTAATTTGTTTTGTGCTAAGAGTCATGACCATTTGAAGTTGACCCAATAACATTTTCCCCCTAACTTATTGCTAACCTTCACCTACGGTCCGTAGGTCCATCTACGAACCGTACTGGTCAATTGTGGTTCATGTTGGAGGTTAGGTAATGGGGTCTTGATCCACGGACAAAGACCACAGACCGTGGTCTGACTTACGAACCGTAGGTGTGTCCGTGGATTAAGACTTAGCAAATTTTCTGAGCAGGTTTTTGGGAAAGGTCGCAGATGTCAACTATGGACCTACAGTACGGGTCATAGATCAGACTACTGTCCGTAGATGGTGACCTAGATTGCACCTGCTATTTTTTTGAAAAGCTGATTTTTGGTTTGTTTTGGATACGGGGTGTTACAAGCTTGAAAGCATTTGCTCACCCTTGAATTTTGTCTCGATCAATTAGCGCTGCAATTGACAAAGAACGAGCAAGTGCAGTATCATTACAAAAACAGAGTTCACTGGTAGGATCACGCGACTATGTCAATAAGTGAGACATAGGAAAGCAATCACAACACATTAAACAAACATATACAAAATACATACATCAGTTAACATCTTAAGAGCAACATACATTTCCCATTATTAACGACAATAGACATGAATGTAATAATCACAATGGTCCTCTCTTGGAACCCACATCCAAATTACTAGTGTCTCAGAACTTAAAACCCAATCCAATATTTGTATTGGAATGTGACAAACAATCCAATATATGTGTTAGAATATGACACCCGATCCAATATATGTGTCAGAAAGTGACACCTGATCTAAAATGTAAGTTGAAATGTGACACCATATCTAATATATGTGTCGTAATGTGAAACCCGATCAAATCAACACAACCGCAATCGCAATAACATCCATAATGAACTATGCTTATAGTCTTTCAATCAAGTAATGGTTGACAATATTTAATAGTTCATATATTGTAAAACTACGAATGTCCATGACTTAGTCTAGAGTCTCACTTGAATAATTAATCCTTAGCACGGTGTTTCTAAGTCTAAATTAATGCATTTAAACTAATTAGGAAGTGTTAGAGTCAAAACGTAAAGAAATGACCATGACGTCCGGAGGTTTGTGAAAGTTGAGCTAGTGTACCATCCAGTGTCTCAAGGGATTTATGAGTCGGAATTAAGGCAAATTTTGTAAAAAGGTTTAAACTATACGTTAGAGTGTGTTTAGGGTCGAAACGTCTGGGTACAACTTCCCAAAGACCAGGGTCCTTAAAGAGGACCCTATCAATTCACCCTAAAAGTTGTCAATTGACAGTGGGCAAACGACGAGCCATCAATGGGTCAATGACCCGTTGATGGTGCTAGTGGGTAGAGATTTAGAAAAATCAAAAGATGGCTCAAAAATAAAGTCTCTGAGAAAAAACACGGATTACCAGTACGGTTCGTGTTATGGTTAACGGATCGTCGATGTGGAGTCGTGGTTCGGCCATCGACTTTACTGTCCAATGTCGGTTAATATGGGGGTGTTTAAGTAATTAGGTATTAAATTAATTAAGGGTTAAGGGGTGGTTAATTAATTTAGTTGGGTACTATAAAGATTTAGACTTCATTAAACTAGCTCATCACTTCATAATTTCCCCAAACCTAAATTAGCTCTCACTTTCTCTACTTTCTTCACTACCCAAAGACCCCAATTGAAGACCAAGGTTAAAGCTTCATTAGGGCTCCAAGATCAAGAATTTTCTCCATCAATATTCAAGGATTTTTAATGTATGGTAGCTATTCGTTCTTGGGATCTCTTTCCCTAAGAGGCTCATCAAAATTGGTTTTCAAAGATGTCTAAATTCATGGTTTCATCCAATTTCGTGGGTTACCATTCAAATTGATGTATTGTTGTATTTATTTGGTTATATTGACAGATTATGATTTTTTGTTGGTTAATTTATGTGATTCCTTAGACTTTAACCTAGTTTGTCTAAAAGATCCATGATTGTCCCTATTCCCTAACCCTAGGTTATGAATTAGGTTAGTGATTAGGGATGACATAATTGACTTAGTTTTTGTATAGTTTACTATTATTGATGATAATGAGTAAATTGATGGATGAATATTGTGGAATTGATAGTGAAATCTTGAAGGAGATTCTTCGAAGCCATTGGTAAGACATTTGAGATTATGAATACTTTACTTCAATTATGATGGTCTATTCTTGATGATGATGTTCAATTTTGAAGAATGATTTTGTCATTAGAATAGGAAGATGATGATATACTGAATATGATAGTATGTTATGAATATTTTTAATGTGAGAATATGGTAAGGGTATGATATGCAAGAATGAAGGTGATTCCCTTGTGTGCCTATTATTATTACTATGATGTGTTGATCTCACTAATGATGGTTCGTTATGAAAGGAAGTTCTCATTCTAAACCAAATGAGCTAATAACATTATTATAGAAGGGGTTAGTCTCATATGTCCTATATTAATATTTCATAATTAAGAAAGGCTTAAACACATTTCAAAAATAGACTTTAGCTAAGCATGAGCAAACTAGATATGAGAGGTATCTCTTCCCAATGACGGAAGGTAGGTTCACAATGATTCTCATGAGATAGAGACTACCATGCAATGTGCATACATGAGTTTCTAGTATATCTCCTAGTTCCTTTACAATGCTGCACCCGTAGGAAACCTAGCTAATAAATACACCTAAAATGATATGTTCTTGTTATGGTTCTACCTTGGAATGTCGAGCACCTTATTTTGGTGTAGGTTTCATGACACCGGATTCCATGTTTAGACTACATGGTCTATTGTCGGTTAAGGCGATTGTTCACAAACGTAAAATGAATGACTGAAAGTAATAAAAATGGATACTAACTAGGGTGACTTAAGGGGTTCTACTTAGTATAGGTAAGTGTATTGGACTTTACCAATGAATTGCACAAGTTAACCTTTAAGGGAGTCCTAGGAGGTAGTTCTTATGGGCTTATGTTTTGAATGAAATGCATATGTTGACTTTACATGATATTAATCTTATATGTGGTTTTTTTCATTGATGAACATGATATTGATCTAAATTGCTATGTTAAGGAATACAACACATGATATGATAGTATTTGAAGGGTAGATATTGCTTATGATCTCTTTCTAGTTTACGTGATTATGTGGGGTTATAGGTCTTCACATGAGCATTGCACTTGTAGGCTAGGGATGGGATAGTGAGTAAGGGTATTGTATGCTTTGATTTTATGAACTTTATGATATGAAATGTTGACATTGCTTTATTATGATGTTGGTATTGTGTTGGATCAACATGTTTTAATGTTGATATGATTATGGACTTGTATATGCCTTTATGTGTGCATAAAAGGCTTTCAAAAGTAACTTAACATGTTTTAAAGAAAATGTCCCTTTGTACATGATTTCAATTATTTTACTTGCATATGTTTCTGTACGTAGTACATGTGGTTTGTACTAACCCATATTCTATCTATTTTTACAATAATGTAGGTACGGTCCATTGAAGAGCTTTCTAGGCCATTTGCTAGGAAGACTCGGATATATTTCTCAAGTTGTTGGTGAGTCCTCAAATCCTAGGATGATGACATTCTTCTACTCTAGCTAAGATATTGACTATGTCTAAGACAATTGTTCTTTCATTATTTGAGACTTTTTTGTAAGCCTATATGTGGCATATTGTAATAGTGTAAGGGCTATGGCCAAATCTTACACTTCTATGATAGATGGTTTATGTGTGAGACAAATATTAGACTACATAATATTAATTGGATATATTGCATAATTGAGAAGTCTATGTGTACTTCATAAATGAGGAGTCTATGTAAACTTCATATATGATAAACGAGAAGTCTAAGTATACTCCACTATGTAAAAGTTTTAAATTTTCCGCATTTTCTCTACCTATGATTTGCAATGAATTATGCTAAGGGATAGTTTAAGGCCTCTTTGAGGATGATGACGCCAGTTACGTCTAGGGGGTGCTCCCCCGTCGTGACATGTATATACTCATTGCAGTAGATTCTATTCATATTTCACTATTATCATACATGCATGCATACAATGAAGCAATTACCCGTCGTATATCACACAAACAAGAAATCAAACCATCACCTACCTCAAAACCAAGCTTTAATCCTCCTAAGATACTTGAGACATCCCTTTCCAAATTCTTTCAGCCCGTTCTTTGACTAGAAACAATCAATTAACGCAAGGATCAACAATCAAGGCTTATTACCCAAATTATAATTGAAATTATTAATCCTAGACGAAACCCATGATTGTAATGTTCAATACGGGTTTTTCCCACCATTAAGATCAGGTCAAAACCCTCACCCAATGATAATTATCAAAGAATCTACGTTCTATAGATCGAAAAATGTATTAGGAAGTAATAATCTTACCTTGAGTGCTACAAGTTGTGGAAAATAGTCAAGAACTTGCCCTGGGTCGTCTCTTACCTCACAAGAATGAAGGTTTTTATAAAATAACATTTTTGGGGTTTTTCTTGATTTAAGTTGCGAGTATCCCGCAACTATAAGACCCTACCCGCCATAATAGCCCTACCTTTGTCACGACTGGAATCTAGACCCCAAACGAGACCGACATCGTTGACCTCTCAGAGGTCGCAGACAAGCCTACTTACGTCATTCTTACTTCATCTAGGTTAATTTTAGCAAAAAGTTTAAAACTTTTTGTTTCTTAACATACTTATTAAGCATTCTCATCATTACATAATAGTTCACCATCAACCATCTAATATTAAGATCATCAAATGAAAGAAATAGTATAATATAGTAATAAAGATGTACTTACCAAAATGGCACCAATACAATGTCTGAATAAAACAGGAAAGGAATACTAGTGGAACATGCTCCACTAGCTCAACTCTAAAACTAAGCTAGAATATAAATTGCAGCATCCTCGAAAGCATGAGGGCCTACCAAGTCCGGATGAATGCTCGACGTCCGGATAGCTTCAGCTTCAACCTGTAGCTCTAGTGTCCACCTGTGCCTGCACCTAAAATTGTAGAGTTGTATAGGGTTAGTACACACTGGTACTAAGTATGGGTATATGCAAGCACACACCAAGGACATGCATGAGAAAAGATAGCTCTTTCCTAACAACATGATTATGGAAAGTCAAGTTAGTGGACTTGCCGAATTGAGATTAGGAAAGTTATTGAACCTTCCAAATTTGGATTAGGAAAGTCAGTGAGCTTTCCAAATTTGGATTAGGAAAGTCATGCCATGATAGTAACATGCATCATCATAATTATCTTATTGCACACAGCTTATAACATCATACACATAGCACATATCATAGCACATAACATATAGCACATAGCTTCTTTCATATCATTCATTCATATACCAATAGACCTTGGAATCATGGACTTGACATTAAGACTTTCCAAAATGAGGGCTCAACATATGGGACCTCAACTAGGGAGTCTTCATTATCAAATACAGAGTCTGCTTCATTCATTCATATGTACTTCATTTCATTTCGTTCATAGGCTAGTGTGAACACCAGCTATACCTAGGGTGTAGTTTAAGACTTTCATCGGGTTTGCTGTGCAATGATCAAGAATAACCTAATGTCATTACCTCAGTCTAGATCACCTCTTGATCATCCTATCCTAACAACTTTGGTATCATTCATTTCATTATGTGCTTCATTTGAGGCTGACCTCATTCATTCATTGGGAACTTTAACTTTAACCAACATAGATCATGTGAGCATCATGAAATCCAGTGTCTCCCCCACGCCGAAAATAGGTGGAATCACTGGCCAAATTGACCCAAAAACATGCTAGCGTACATGGGAATTCAACCCCGCTAGATCCCTATATTGGTAGTATAGGTTCGAAGACCAGGAGATATAAGGAGACCCATACCCGGCAAGCCAGACAGTCTCATCTCATGAGAGTTACGTGAACCTCCGCCCTTGCCTAAAGAAGGCATCACCGCTCATAGCTAGTCTATCGATGCTCAGTATAAAGTTCCATTACATTCAACTCATACGTCATGGAAGCTGGCTTCTAGTATGAGGACATCATAGCTCATTAGATGGTTTCTCATCTCATCATTAGTATTAAGTGTGTTAATCTCAATACTTTCATTAGAGTGTTCATAGAGACTGGTCTCTTCATTAACTTTACACTCTCATAGGTGAGTACGTTTTGGTAACATATACTTAGGCTCATTTGAGATTGTTCTCATCTTTTACATTAGCCTCATATCATGTTGTCACGACATTCATTAACATTAGCACATTTGCTCTTCATAATTACTCACCCCATTTTACGTGAATGTTCATTTGATCATATGCCAATATACTTGGCCATTTGTGTGTTTCACACCCTTACTTAACCCTTCTAGGGTTTCATTATTTCATTACATAATAATCATTTTCATCGTATGCCAATGCACTAGGCCATTTAGTGTGTTTTACACTCATACTTAACCCTTCTAGGGTTACATCATTTTATTACATACATCTTAGGTTCACTTCTTTAAAACGTATGCTAGACTTATGAGTCTATACACACAAGCCATGAGGCTTCATTCATAATTCGTTAAGTGTTCATACTTTCCTAAGATTATGTAGTACAAGACTTATGTATCTTGTATATATGCCAAGATCTTGATTTCGATCTAAGTAGGTGGCATTATTCTTGGATATTTTATTCACGTATGACTTATGTATCAATAAAGAAATTTGGGCAAGGAAACCCAAGTTCGAATCACTTGGATAACATTTACATTTTTCATTGATTTTATTTTTAATCTCCATGATATTTGGGACTCTAAATTGAACCCTAACATTAACATTGTAGCATTAGTTTTCTACTTGGTTTTCTTCTTAAGTTGGCCGAAGGGTTGTGGGTTCGAACCCCCACAACCCCTTTTTATTTTTCATTAACATCACATTGCCCCTTTTCGCCCAAACCAAGAGGTTGTGGGATCAAACCCCCACAGCCTCTTTTATTTTATGCTTATATTCGCTGGGAAATTGGGATGTTGTGGGTTCGAACCCCCACAACCTCCTTATTTTAATTTTAATTTCGCTAGGCTGTGAGGTTGTGGGTTCGAACCCCCACAACCTCCAATATTTATTTTTAATTAAAAATCCACTAAGTTAGGCGTTTGGCAGTGAGGTTGTGGGATCGAGCCCCCACAGCCTCACTTTGTTTTTCTTAATTAATTTCGCCTTCTCCTTTCCAGCCTTGAGGTCATGGGTTCGATTCCCACGCCTCACATTTTCTTTTCTTTATTTTTCTCTTCTTTCACTCGCTGTCTGGAGGTCGTGGGTTCGATTCTCGTGCCTCCAGTTTATTTATTTTAATTCTTGTTCTCTTTCTTACTAACCCAACAGACCCATTTTCGATTCCCCCAGCCCCTTTTTCTTTTTCCTTTCTCACGAATTCCAGTAGCCAAAGGGTGAGGTCACAGGTTCGAATCCTGGTGGCCTCACATCTTTAAAATGTATTATTTTCAAGATTTCCAACCTTCTTTTTGAACGAAATTAAGGTACACCAAGCTGGAAATTTATTCATAATTTTTAGCTTCCTTTCATCAATCCTATTCATGTTAGTTTCTTAGGGCATTTCACCAAGCATTTAATGTATAGTTAGGTGTAGTTTAGGGGTTACATTAGTCAACCGTTTTCACCCAAAATAGTAACCTCACACCCCATATGAACATCACATTGTGTACAACTTTAACACATAAAATACAAGGATTAACATGCTAATTCACACTTCTAACAGTGAGTAAGTTCACTGCCAACATGCACACACACACATCATTTTTTTTCGATCACACATTGCTTGTAATTTTCGTGATTTTACGTACATAAACATATTCACATTCAATACAAAAACATCACACATACCAAAATCTACCAGCAAACAAAACCCAACCTATGAATCATTGGGAGCAAGTGACAAGGACATGCAACGGGGAACAACCCTAGTTTTCGGAGTGAATATCTTGAATCTTAAGGGGTCTCTTGGGAAAGGGACCAAGAGTGAAGAAACCCATACCTTAATTTGCTTGTTCAAACGTGAAGTTGCTGCCCAAATCTTTCTCCAAAACCACGTCCACTCACCTAAATTTTCACCACCAACTCGACGGAATCTCCCCTTGCCTTAACGTTTTTGGTTAACTTGTTTTTGTTAGACTTTTTCGTGAGTTCTTCAAGTGTGAAGAACTTTTGTTAAGGCTTCTGTTCTTTACGTTAATTGGCAGAGAGAAACAAGAGAGTTTTGAGCGTAAAGATGTGATAGACGTGAGAGAGTGAAATGTGTGAAGTTGTTTAGGATTAGATGATGACTTAGTCAATTTAGGACTCTCCTTAATACAAAAAATCTGATTTAATTAATTATACATGAAAGGACCATTTTTCCCTTACAATAAATCAGATATTAATAATAAGTATATCATAAATTCGTTGCTTCCAATGGGGCTCGAACTCGAGTGACACCATTTCGCAAAAATGGGTCACTTCGGGTCGACCAAACCCGAATTGATGCTTTAATTAAATTAATTAATTAATTAATTAATTCCTTAGGGTAATTACAATATTAACCTTGGCCTGGAAAAGACCATTTTACCCCTGGACCCTCAAAACTTAAAATTTCCTCTTTTATGTCTGGTAAAGACCCTTTCGATTAAATCTTCATTTTCGAGAGCCTTACATGGTTGGTTCCAACCTTTCCAAGCTCAACTAACTCCCCAAGTTAGTTGGCTTGGCCGTAGCAAGGGTTCTGAGGTCTGGTTCTACGCGTATCAATCCGTGTGAACCTTGGTCTAATCGCAAGCATTCTTGACACCTTAAGCATTTAGCTTATTCATTTTTAGGGTTGTTTCAACCTTCGCGGAGCTAACCCTATCATGGAAGCTTGCACGGAGACAAAAAATTTGAATTTGAGTTTCAAACTCTCATTTCACAACACACTTTCAACCCTTGATGTTGAAAAACTATGTGTTCACAGTAAGATTAGGTTAGGAATTTCTACTCACCCAAATTTCATTCTGTAAAGTTGTACGAGCTACCTTACGTCTTAACTATCCACTCATTTGATCGAATTTATAATCAATTCTCTTATTCATTGCCTAATTTCCCTATACTTCACCTGATTCAGATTTCACCGGAATCTGGACTAGGCTAGGAATTCCTAAGTCACTACTCAAAAGTTTTTGTCCTAATTTATTTCCCCATTGACTTTTCCATAACGACGGGAACATGTCGTTACAATAGGTATCAATTTACCCATCACTTGTCGGCGAGTGATATATTAGGGAAAATTGGCTAAAGTAAGGGTAGAGTAGTACCTGAATCATTGAACAACTGGGGATACTTGTTTCGCATGTCCTTCTCAATTTCCAAAGTAGCTTCCTCCATCGGACGATGCTTCCACTGAACTTTCACGGACTTTATATCCTTGGTCCTCATTTTTCGGACATCACGATTCAGGATTGCAACATGTTCTTCAACATGGACAATGAATACTAGATGAACTCGAGATAGCCTAGGCGGTAAATCCAACCTATAAGTAACTGTCCTTACCCAATCAAGCATCTCAAATAGGATAATATATCGAAGACTAAGCTTGCCATTCTTGCCGAATCTCATCACCCCCTTTATGGGTGACACTTTTAGAAGGGCTTGCTACCAGCCTGAAATGTCATGTCTCTTACCTTACGGCCTGTGTACTTCTTTCTCGACTCTGGGCTGCTAAAAGCTTTGATTAGATTCTTTTTACCTTATATAGAGCATCTTTCACACAATAAACTTCCAAACATCTCCACCCTCAAACCATCCTATGGATGATCTACATCTTTTCCCATAAAGTGCCTCGAACGGCGCCATGTCAATGCTAGAGTTGCAACTGTTATTATAGGAAAACTCACACAAAAGTATGAATGTATCCCAATGTCCTCCAAAGTCAATAAAACATGCCCTCAATATATCCTCCAATAATTGAATAGTATTTTTTTGACATTACATCCCTTCGTGGATTAAAGGTTGTACTAAAAGTGAGTTAAGTACCAAACTCCTAATGAAATTTTCCCCAAAACATGGATGTGAGATGTGTACCACAATCAAAGATAATAGAAAGGGGCACTCCATGGAGCCTCATTATCTCTTTCACATACAACTTAGCTAACTGTTGCGTGTTATAGTCAACTATGACCGAAATGCAGCATTATAGTCAACTCTGACTGGAATGAAATGTGCTGACATAGTAAGTCAATCAACCACTACCCAAATGGAATCAAAATTTCCCAATCTCTTGGGAAGTTTAGCCACAAAATCCATAACTATCCTGTCCAACTTCCATTCAGGGATTGACATTCGCCGGAGAAAACTGGAAGGCCTTTGGTGCTCATACTTTACCTGCTGATAGTTTTTTCACTTAGCCACAAACTCATCTATGTCCTTCTTCATGCCAGGCAACAATTAAAGCCATTTCAAATCTTTTTACATCTTTGTCATACCCGGATGAATGGAATACCGCAAACCATGGGATTTTTTCAACATCTTCTGAATTAACTCATCCACTTGGGAACAGAAATTCCTCCCTTATAACTGAGAAAACCACCCTATTCGATAGCCACACCTTGTGCATTTCCAGACATTATCTTCCTTGTAAGGTCATTCAAACTCTCATCCTCAAACTGTTTGGTCTTGATCTCCTCAATGAAGGTGGGCTTAACCTCAATAATTGCTAATACCCCACCTTTTTCTGAGATAACTTCATGAACTTAGACTCCAAGGATTGAAGACAGAGGTAGCTTGGATACACCACACCAAGATAGACTACACATACTCACTATATTTCTACTATCATAATCGTTGAGTAACTTCATCTACCTTTGTTGGCGCAGATTCATTTCCTTGACTACGATGGTTAGTAACTACCTCATACTTCAAACCATAAAGGTAATGCCGCCAAATCATGAGGGAAAACACTATTGCTGCCAACTCCAAATAATGTGTCGGGTATTTCATCTCATTCACCTTAAACTGCGATCGATGCAAAATTTAAAACATTCTTATCCTACAGCAACACAGCACCCAATCACGAATGTGAAGCATCTTAGTAAGCAATGAAATATTTACCTTCCAAAAGTAGTGCCAGAATCGGTGTTTTTCATAGAAGAGTCTTGAGCTTTTGAAAGATTTATTCACATTTGTCAGTTCATTCGAAGGGTACCTCCTTTTTGGCCATTCCTTCTAAACGTGTGGCAATGGAAGCAAAATTTCTACAAACCGACGCCAATAACTGGCGAGCCCCCACAAAACTCCTAATTTCAGTCGTAGAGCAAGGTCGGACCCAATTCTTAACTGCTTAGATATTTTAGGGATCTATCATTACCCCTTCCTTTAAAACTACATGCCCAAGAAAGTAACCTAAAGTTAACCAAAACTCACACTTGGAAAATTTAGCATATAAACTTTGTCTCCCCTAGACACCCAAAACCATATGAAGATGTTTGTCGTGCTCTTCCTTACTCTTCGAATAAACCAAGATTTCATGAATAAATATGATAAAAAGGAATCTAGGAATCGCTTGAACACACCATTCATCAAACTCATGAAAGTTGCAGGGGCATTGGTCAACCCAAATCATATCACTAAAAAGTCATAATGCCTATAGAGGGTCCTCAATGCCATTTTTGATACATCCTTAGGCCTAATATTTAACTGATGATAACAGACCTAAGATTAATTTTAGAGAAAGCTAATTCTCCGTGTACGTGGTCAAAGAGATCATCTATCCGGAGCAATGTATTTTTATTTCGAATGGTGACCTTATTCAATTGTATATAGTCTATGCACATCCTCATACTACCATCCTTCTCTTAACAAACAATACATGATAACCCCACAAGAAAGCACTAGAACGGATGAATCCATTACCAAGAATATCTTGGATTTGAACCTTAAGCTTTTTCAATTCTGTCAGAGGCATGCGATAAGGTGGAACAAAGATGGGGCGAGTAACCAACTTTATCCTGACCCTGACCACCGTGATCGGCACCCAACTAATCCTCATGTGGAAGACTCACTACTACAACCCAACTAACAACTTAACAAAAACTAAATCATTTAAAAATTTGGAACCATATTTAAATGAGCATAAAAATGGAGTTAACATCAACTCCAAAAAGTTAATAAAAACAACTAGCACAACTATTGCAGAAAGTCACCTCTAGAACCTAAAAGTCATTTACCAACCTCTAAAGTTCAACAAGTCCAAGAAAAGGTGGGTAAAACCTTAAAACTAACATATGACTAATATGTAAACCCTAGACTAAGTTCAACGAGAATTGACTAAAAAAATAGAGGATTCATGGCAGACTAAATGTAATGACCCTGAATTGGAGTAGGAAAAACTAAACCCTCAGATGGTGTTTTTGATATTGGTAACTTGATTAAAATGATGATAAATGGATTTTGAAGTTTAGTTTAAAGATTTTTAGGGTCAAAAGTAAAGGAACAACTATAACGTCCGGAAACTAGTCATTTGAACAAGTGTGTCCTAGTGTCTTGTGATTGAAGTTTGGAGTGTCGTTTAGAGGTAAATATAAAGGTAAATGGTTCTCGTACATTGAATATCATGTTTAGGGGTTAAATGGCAAGGTATGACTCCCCAAGTACCACCCTAAGGGTCCTTGAGGAAGACCATAAGTTCAAACCCCAAGCTTGCAAACTGTGGTGACCTACGAAACCAAACCACGGCAAATCGATTGATCTATGGCTCGTGGACTTGCTCCGTAGGTCAAGAGTTAATCTAGGGAGACTTGTGTCATAATTTTGGAGCCTAAATCTTAAATCACGGATTAACAACATTAGTCATCAACATATCCATGATCCGTGGATGGGAACGTTTTTGTTGTTGCAAGTTACGGTCAAGAGAGGTGTGAAGTGGTAAATTCACCCAACCTCCTATAAATGTATAGACGGTTATTTATTTTTTATTACAATCTCTTAAGAGTATTAAAAGTGTTTAAACCTATTTTATACTTTATTAATTTCAAAATCCCAAAGTTAGAAACCTCACTTCTCCAAAATCCTCTCCTCACGGAAAACACCATTAGAAGTGAAGAACTTAACATTTCAGGGTCAATCTCTCAATTTTTTCAAGTCATTTTGTGGGAATGTTTAAGTATCAGGTATGGTGATCCTCTATCTAGGGTTATATTCACCCTAGAGTCAATTTCAAAATAGTTTTCAAGTTTGCAATGTTTATGATAAAGCTTATATATCACTAAGTCTCATTGATTCTTGCATCAAACGTTTTCAAATGATAAATTACAATTATATTGATGTTTAGTTTATGATTTAATATGAAAAACTCCATGTACCCATGATTTCTCTCAATTCTAAAAATAAACCTTATGAAATGTGTTTTTTTTTATTATGAATGAATGATGATGGATTCATATGTCTATTGATTTAGAGTTTTGATTTGTATAATTATCTATGTCTAATTACGGTGGAATGTTGGTGAATTGACGAATTATGATTATAGCCTTGAAAGGAAAATTTTGACCTAATTTCATATTGTTGTAGAATTGATATACAAATATGATATATTGATGTGTGATCCACTTATGGTTGATTTGTTTATTTGATAGCTATATGGATGTGAACATAATGGATAAGGTGATCATGTCTTGAAGTATATATATATATGGGATTCCAATGATAAGGTGATGATCTTATATAGAATGTGAACGCATTGTTATTGAAAGAATACTCTCACTAGCTACTCTTGAATTTGTAGGCTTAGGCACCCTATGCTTGTATAAATAAAAGAAAAGGTGAATGTGTATCTTGAAGTGGTAGACTAGTGCATCGTCTTCAAGACTAATGAATGTACCTTGACTTAATAGCTAAATGATCATGCTTTGGTCAAACTATAGTTGGTAGCCTTGTCTTGAACCCCCTCCCCCTTCTACCCTACCCCCTCCCCCACTTATCCCCCCTACCCCCTCCACCTCCTGCCCCTTTCATACCCTACCCCTCCTACCCTACCCCTTTCCCCCTCCTTACCACTACCCCCTACTCCACCTATCCATCCTACCCCCTGCTCCCCCTACACCTTTCATGCCCTACCCCCACCTGCCCCCCTTCTATCCCCTACCCTTACCCTCTTACCCCACCACCTACCCCCTCCATCTACCCCACCCACTACCCTTCTAACTCCGCCTTTATGCTCTTAACAATCCCCCCCCCCCGACTACCCATCACTACAAGTGACTTTCTTCCACTACCCCTCTCCTACCCCGCTACCCCCAACCCTACACCCCCTATTCCCCCCAACTACCCCTCACTACCCCCATTCCCCCCCACTACCCCCCACCCCCCTCCTACCCTCTTTCCAACCCCCGACCCCCCTCCTAACCCCCCCTTAACCCCTGACTTCTCTCCTACCTTCCTCCCCTTTGAATGAATAAATATGTTGGTTTGATAGACCTCATGTTAGTAGCCTCCCTATAAATAACTAATTCGTTATTTTATATTATTTCTTGAACTGATAGACCTAAAGTTGGTAGACCTTCACGATGAGTCTAGAACCTTATGTGAATGTATAACCTTGAAGCAGTGGACCTGATGGTGGTGGGCACCTTTTGGTAAAATGATGTAGCTAGGAGTGCTAGACCTAAAGTTTGTGGCCCTTGCTTAGGAAGATCAATGATCTAATCTCTATACCTTGAATCGGTAGACCAAATAGTGATGGACCTTCATATGTATGTGTCTTGGGTAGTCCTAATGTTTGTGTCCCTATCAAGAACACAAATGTTTTGTTATTGAAACTACTCTATCAGAATTTAGCTCAAGCACCGAGCGGATATGGTTACATAGAGGTTTTCCCAACGTTAGGATGAATCTCAATGAACATCTTTAATATCCCACATATGCGCCCACATATGTCCTAACTAAAGATTCACCAAATCTAGATGAACAAGTTTTCCTTAGAAAAGGGGACCACCTCTTTATTATATCGGGATTGAACATCAGATTCCATGTTTATATTGCATGGTTTATGTCGGTTCAAGGCTTATTCCCATCTTGTGGGATGTGAACTCTAGTTACTTGATAGGTACTACAACGTGTAGGTAATAGTATAGGATTCTATCTATACATGGCACGAGTAGGATTTGAAGGTGCTTGAGTGAGTTTCCTAAGTCTTCATGACTCATGTTTCAGAGTCTTCTAAATGAAGCTGATAAAAAATGTTGACTTACTGACTCTATAATATGATACATGTCTTTTTTATATTGATGAAATGAGCTACTTAGAAAGTTATGTTGAAATGCAAAGGTTCTTGTTTATTGTAGCCTTGAGGAACACTTAGGTGTGGCATGAAGAGGTAGTATGGGCTTCCACTTTATGTCTGACTTAGGTGGATCTTAGAGTAACTTTATATAGAGGCCTAAAATGTTGAAATGATCTACTTAAATGTATATGTTCATGTATTGCGTGTTGGTACTAGTTGAAGTATGTCTACTTGAGGTAAAGGTAATGGCTTAAATGAGATATTATGACTTGTATGTCCGTTTAGACTTATATTATGCTATTATTTTTCAATGTTCATGATTTTCACTAAAATGGCATAAAAGTATGACTTTCAACAAAATTTCCCTTTTAGTATGTTTTTGCATGGTTATAATACTTAGTGCTTAAGTGTACTAACACCATCTTCTTCATACTTTTACTAAAAGTGTAGGTTGAGGTTGCTAGGTTAACTCTCTAGTTGAAGGCTTGGATTTTTGTTCTCCAAGACTTGGTACTTCCTCATAGATTCGAGGACAAAGAACTCTTATGTTTCTTTTTTATGTAATAGACTCTTATTATTTTTCTTTTGATTGTAAAGGATAGTATCCCTATGATGTTGATGTTGTGTCTAAGATGTCTATGTTGAGACTTAGTATTCCGTCATTTTATAAATGAGTATTCGATAACTTTATTGAGAAAGTTATAATTCTGCACTATTTTTATTGTCTATGTGATGAATGAATAGTAAGAGGCTTGTACAAGATCCCTTTGGGGTCAAGTACGCCTTGTTAGTACTTGGGGGTGCTCTCGTATCGTGATAAACTTGGTATCAAAGCATAAGGTTTGGGAAATAGTCTTTGGTTGATGTTTGACATACCTCGTCTAGTAGAGTCTTGTCATTAGTGTGTGTCATGACACATCTATGAGCGAGAGGCTATAGGACGATAGAAAGTTATATTTCTTTCATATTCTTGAAGTCGTGCCTTAGGTTGAATCATATAAGTGTCCTTTTTTTAATACTTCTCTTGTGTTTATAGGATATGAATATGAGAGAAGACCCGCAAACAGAGTGGAAAAGGAGATTACTAATGATGAAGTTCCACCCCTAAGTCCCTAAGATGGTCAAGCTTCTCAAAGTGAGTAAGTTCCAGAGGTTGCACTGGACATGACCAATCAAGATATTAGGGCAGCTTTTCTAACTTTGGGCCAAGCTTAGAAGGCCCAAACAAATAGAGTTGTGGGACCTAGGGTTAATGCTTTGAAGAGTACCATGGCCTCAAGATTGGGAAACTTTGTGAAGATGAATCCTCCTATTTTTCTTGGCTCTAGTGTGGGATAAGATCCCCATTAATTCTTGGATGGAATTTATAATATAGTGGATTCTATTGGAGTTACCTATAGAGAAAAGGCGGAGTTGGCTTCCTATCAATTGAGAGAGGTTGCTCAAATTTTGTATGCTCAATGGAAGGCAAATATGCTTATAAGTGCAGGTCCTATATAATGGAAGAATTTAAAAAGGTGTTTATTCGTAAGTACTTTCCCTGTGAGAAGAGGGAGGTGAAGATTGAGGAGATTATAAGCCATAAGAAAGGTAGCATGAATGTTGAGGAGTATTCCTTCATGTTTACCCTATTGTCTAAGTATGCTCAATCTTTTGTGTGTAACCCTAGAGATGAGATGAGTCGGTTTGTTACTAGTGTATCTCACCTATTTAAGGAACAGTGTCGTACTGGCATGCTTTATGATGATATAAATCTATCTAGACTTTTTGTGTATTCTCAATTTATTGAGAAGTCCAAACTTAAGAGAATGAATAAGGATGTGAAGAGGGGTAGGTCCGGTGAGCAAGGTCAACCTAGGTTCAAGAAGAGAGCTCCAAACTAAGATTCTACAAGTGCTCCTAAGGGTAACCAAGAGACAGGTGGTGGATCTCAAGTTGCTAAACCTACTTGCCACAATTATGGAAAGAAACATTTTTTGAAGTGTCTACCCCGTACTTGTGGGTGCTATGGTTGTGGAAGAAATGATCACCAAGTGAAAGATTGTCCTCTTACGGCTAGAGGAAAGGAGGCCAAACAAGCTTCTATTAATGGTCCAAATCTTCATGCTCAAAAGAAGACTCGTTTATGTGCACTTCAAGCTAAAGAGTGCAAGGAGCTAATTTGGATGAATGTACCGGTAAGTAATAGTTCCTTTTTGTTATAAGTGTTGTATTGAGATTACTTATGTTGTATATATGGTTGCCTTAGATGGGTTTTCCCTTATGTAGGGGATGACATGATGAATAGAAAGGTTATGATAGTTCCTTACCCTTATCTCTTTCCCTTCTATTCGTACTCAAGCTTGAGACCTAGAGTTACCTTGTAGCTTGTCTTATGTTTTGGAGTCATGAGCATTATTGAGTTTTTCATGGCTTCTTTATGTTATGCATGTTTTAGTTGAATTCTTCTTTAATGTGAAAAAAAAATAATCATGAATGAGTTCCTCATGTTGATGTGCATGTAGTATGATTTACCTAATTGCTTCATCAGATTAAATGTTTAACATGTTTAAATGTATTATTGAAAAAAGCTGCATAAATTGCCTAATATTGTTGGAATGAGCACGATGTAATTTGGAGAAGTTCCTCCAATGAAATGAAGAATGTAAAGTTTTGGTTCATAATGAGTTTGTAGATGTAGTTCCTACTTGCTTTTGGTATTTTGAACTTGTTGATGTGGAATGGATGTTTCCTCCATGTTGTGTGCCTATATCTTTATGTTGCATATGGGACGAATGTTTCCAAGTGACGGATAATGTAATGACCCTAAAATAGGGTAGGAAGAACTAGGGCCTCATATTGTGTGATGGATGTTGGTAATTTGATTAAAATGATGAGGAATTTCTTTTGAAGTTTAGTTTAAAAAGTTTTGAGGTTGAATGTCAGGGAACGACTATAACGTCCCAAAACTAGTCATTTGAACGAGCGAGCCTTAATGTCTTCTTATTGAATTTTGGAATGTTGTTTGGAGGTTAAAATAAAGGTAAATGCTTATCATACTTAGAACATCATGTTTTGGGGTTAAACGTTTGGGTACAACAAGAATACCAACAAAGTGAGACTTTCCTAAGCATCACATAGCCTCTCATTCATAAGTGTGGTGCGCTTCACAATTATGAAAAAGACTCTACTTTACGTGATTCAGTGATACATTAATCCTAAGATTATTTAACCTCATGCTCTAATACCATTCAACAAGACCATACCAACCAATAGGCAATGTTCATTAAGTCAAAGGCATGTACATGACAAGAACAACAACATCAAGTCTAGTTAAGTCAACACCCATACCATATAATTGAATACATAGTCAAGTAACTCTATCATCAAGTCATAATAGCAACAAGCATGATCAAGAGTATATTTCAACATAACCAAATCAAGACACTTACGCATGAACCACTATCAAGTCAACAAGTGGAATGACCAAGCAAAGCCCCATAACCTTACTCAATAAAGTAACCCAACAAGAATCATGAATGACATCCTACTTCACATAGCATAGCATTTAAGAGTACATATCATCTTACTTTAACAATGTAGACCAACACATATTCATAAGTGAAACTAATCAACATATAGTATCAACAATGTGCAAGTTCATCATATACATATGATATACTATCATAATCATATTCATACATAAGAACAGCCTCCTAAGACTTCCCTCAAGGCTAACTAGAGTCTCATACCCTTACCTAGACTAAGCTAAACCCCTTAGGTTATCCTAGTTAGAGTTCATTCCTTTAATTAATTTTATCTTTGGAAACATCTTTTCCTAACCGTAATAGACTACATGAGCTAATGTGGAATCCTGTGTCATGGAATCATATATCTAAAGAAGGAGGACTACTTGCCAAGGTAGTACTAAAACATGAACATAGAAACTACGTGCGTCCACTAGCTAGTATTCCTATGAGGGCAACATAGTTCAAGAACTAGGAGATATAGTTGGGACCCTCTTTATGCTACATTCATTATAGTCTCCAATCTCAAGAGTACATTAATGATCCTACCTTCCCTATGTAGGAAGGGACACTCCTCACTCTAGTTCACTCGGTGCTAAGCTAGCGTCCCTTTTGAAATGTCTTTAATTTCTTTATTAATCATCATAGCTTATTGTATGAGTATTGTCCTTACATTACAATTCATATAGTTGAGGTTAGCACGTTAACATTTTCAAATCATGATAAGGCATATTGGTAAATCATTCACCATCCATATAACATTTACATCTTAGCCAACACCTCATAAACCATAATCAAGACATTTCAATTCAACATCACACCACCCTATCAATCCTAATACAAGGCATACTCCAATATAGCATCATGACTTAATCACAATTAACCATAATTTGATGTAAATGATAGGTATCACAAGACTTACTAAGTCTCCTTCATAATTCATCATCAAGGTCTTACCATCAACCCTTAATTAAACCCAACTAGGGTATTACATCATAATTCAATGACCAACATGATAACAAGGATAAAAGAATCACTACATAATAATTCAATACCAGTTCATAGCTTAAGACAACAGTAATAGATCATCATAATCTAATTCAATTACTCAAAAACTAGCATAATAGGACTATAATTCACCCTAATTCATTCATGATTGTTACAATAACATCGTCTAGTATTTATTCATCAAATAACGAAGTCAATAGAATCAACATTACACAATTCATATCAAAATCATCACCTAGGGTTAAGGGGTAAGGGTCATCTTCTACAAACAAGACCAATCCATCAAGATATATCATAATTAAGTTAGTATACATGTTAATATATTCATAATATCCAAAATAAATCATAGACAAATAAATTTATAACATAAATTTCGAGATTGGAAAAGACCCACCTGAAAACCCAACTTTGGAAATCAATTTGATGGAACCCTTTGAGGAAAGAGGTCTCAAAGGTGAAAGAGGTCCCATACCTTGCTAATTGATGAAGATTGATGGAGAAACTTGAATCTTTGCAGCACATAAACCCTCCCCTATCTTGGTCTTCAATGGAGTTCTTCACTAGAGAGAGAAAGAAGAGAGAAGGAAGAGAGTTTGGGTTTGTGAGTTATGAGAGCTTAGATTAGTTTAATGGGGTTGGGGTCTTTATATGTGGTGTTAATTAACGTAATTAGACTTCCCTTAATCCCCAAATAACAACCTAACCCCTTAATTAATTAATTGGAACCAACTAAAAACGTGCAGAAAAGTCAAGCCCTCACAAATGAGACCTCGACCAATGGTCCGTTTGTGAGTCGACGACTCTTGCCCCCTTCCGTACTGCAATTCGTCGATGAGTTAATAGAATGGTCCAAATGGAACATTATCCACCATTAGACAAAATGGCTAAGTTTTGGTCGAAGGATGGCATCTACGCCCTGTCGATCAACACACGCTACGTCAACTCCCTTGGTGGGTGCACACTGCCCAAGCAGTGCTTTTGACCCCAAAACGAAAGGGTCCTCCTGAAGGGGTCTTGGTTGGTCCTGGGGAGTCGTACCCGTAATTTTTGACTATTAACTAACTTAAACACATGTTAGACACCCTTCCACCAATTTTTATCATTTTCCGACTTCTAAAAGTTAGTCAAATAGGCTAAGGCACGCTAGTACCTCCTTGAACTAGTTTCCGGACGTCATGGGCGTTATTGGACATTTTGGTTTCTAGACTTCCTAAATGACTTATATTCATTAAAATTGACCTTAAAATAGTTTATACACCTTATGACACTTACGTTAGGCTCTAGAACACGTCTTTGATTTACGAAGTGTTACATTATCCCCCCCCCCTCCCAGGAACATTCGTTCCCGAATGACATTAAAAATCTTTTGAAGGAAGGAATAGACTCAAAACTAGCAGCCCAAACAACAACAATGATAACAACATGAGTTACAACATCAATCATCATCTTTATACAAGGCATTTCACAACATCAATTACCACTCATAAGGCTTAACATTACATTATGAGGAACATCCTTCGTACAACAACAATAGCTCAACATAGCATTTATGAGTCAATTATGTCAAAGTTCAACTTACCAACATGCTACATATCATTTCATAAAGACTCACCATATCAAAATGCACAACATAACTCAAACAAGCAAAATTCCAAATTATTAGCATACTTCATTGTAAGTCACTGTAACAACATCCAAAAATGCACATTTTGCAAAACTTCACCAAAAATCAAGAAACTTCAATTTTTAGTCATTATATTCATTATTAATAGAAATAACTAACGTTAGTTATCAAATAGATGAGGGTAACGGGACTTCATGTCGGCCTTGGCCTCCCATGTTGCACCCTCAACTAGGTGATTCTTTCACAACACTTTTACGGAAGCCACCTCTTTATTCCTTAATTTCATTACTTGCCTATCAAGTATTTGAACCGGAAACTCCTCATAAGAGAGGTTATCCTTCACACCAAGACCCTCCATAGGAAGAATAGACTAGGGATCACCGATACACTTCTTAAGCATAGAAACATGGAAAATCGAATGAACCGAAGTAAATTCACTAGGCAACCTTAGCTTATAAGCAAGCTTACCAACCCTTTGCAAGATTTCATAGGGACCCACATAACGAGGACTCAACTTCCAAGTTTTGCCAAATCTAACCACCCCTTTCATAGGCAAAATTTTCAAATACACCTTATCACCTTCTTCAAACTCTAAATCCCTTCTCCAATGATCGGAGAAGAACTTTTGCCGACTATAAGTTGTTTGCAACCGATTCCTTATGATATGAACTTTCTCCAAAGTCTTATAAATCAAATCGGGACCAAGAAGTGAAGGTTCACCCACTTCAAACCATCCAATAGGATACCAACACCTCCGACCATACAAGGCTTCATAGAAGCCATGGATATGGATGAATGGAAACTATTATTGTAGGCAAACTCCACCAAAGGCAAATGCTTATCCTAATTTCCCTTGAAATCAATAATACAAGCTCTAAGCATATCCTCAAGGGTTTGAATAGTACTCTCCACATGGCCATCCGTTTGGGGATGAAAAGAGGTGCTTAGCTTCACCTTAGTACCCAACCCTTCTAGGAATAACCTCAAAAACCTAGATGTGAATTGTCCACCCCGATCTGATATGATGGATAACGGAATACCATGGCGACACACAATCTCATCGATGAAGATCCTTGCATAATCTTCCGCTGAATAAGTAGACTTGACGGGAATGAAAAGAGCGGAGTTGGTCAACCTATCCACAATCACCCATATAGAGTCATATTGCTTTTGTGTCCGAGGCAAACCTACCACAAAATTCATATTGATATCTTCCCACTTCCAAGTAGGAACTTGGATTTCTTGAAGTAAACCACCCGACTTTTGATGTTCAACTTTCACTTGTTGGGAATTTTGACACTTAGCAACAAATTACGCTATGTCCTTTTTCAAACCTTCCCACCAAAATAATTCCCTGAGGTCATGGTACATCTTTGTCGAACCCAGATAAATGGAGTAACGAGACCCATGGGCTTCCTCAAGGATCCGTTTCCTCAAACCATCTACATTAGGAACACACAACCTTCCTTGATACCTCAAGACACCATCCCTCCCCCCAAGGAAAATGACTCATTAAGGTTACCAAGAACCGATTCCTTCAACTCCATCAATGATTGATCAAGGTGTTGTTTGGACTTGACCTCAGCTACCAAAGATGACTCGGAGTTATGATGGACCATGAAACCACCATGCGGAGAATCTTCCAACCTCACACCCAATCTAGCCAACCTATGAACATGTTTCACTAGGTCTTTCTTGGCTTCGTCCATATGAGACACACTACCCATGGATAACCGACTTAGAGCATCTGCAACCACATTGGCCTTGTCGGGGTGATGGAGAACACTCATGTCGTAATCTTTCAACAATTCCAACCACCTTCTTTGTCGGAGATTCAACTCCTTTTGAGTAAACACATATTGGAGACTCTTGTGGTCAGTATACACATCAACATGAACACCATACAAGTAATGCCTCCATATTTTTTAAAGCAAAAACTATTGCCGCTAATTAAATATCATGAGTTGGATAGTTTCTCTCATTCACCTTAAGTTGTGTAGAAGCATATGCTACCACTTTCTTATGTTTCATAAGCACACACCCTAAACCCACTCGGGATGTGTCACAATATACAACTAAACCCTTTGTACCCTCCGATAAGGTCAACACCGGAGCGGAAATAAGCCTATCTTTCAAAATTTGGAAGCTTCTATCACCTGCCTCCGACCACTCAAATTTCTTACGATTTTGGGTCAAAGTAGTCAAGGGAGATGCAATGGACGCAAACAATCCACAAACCTCCGATAATAACCTGCTAGATCCAAGAAACTCCTAATGTCGATTGGAGTCAATGGTCTAGGCTAATTTTTCACCGCCTCGGTTTTCCTTGGATCAATCTCAACTCCCTCATTAGAGATGATATGACGAAGAAATGCTACCAACCTTAACCAAAGCTCACATTTGCTATAATTGGCAAATAATTGATTCTCCTTAAGCACTTGCAACACCACCCTCAAATAGTTCATGTGATCACACTCATTTTTCGAATATATCAAGATGTCGTCAATGAAGACAATGACAAATGAATCTAGGTAACTTTGAAACACCCTATTCATGAGATCCATAAATGTTGTTGGGGCATTTGTGAGACCAAAAGCCAGTACTAAGAACTCATAGTGATTAGTCGTTTTGGGTATATCCTCACCTCTCACCCTATGTTGGTGATACTCCGACCTCAAGTAAATCTTAGAAAAGTAGCTTTACCCTTGGAGTTGATCAAACAAATCATCAATCCGAGGGAGAGGATACTTATTCTAGATAGTGACTTTATTGAGTTGGCGATAATCAATGCAAATCCTAAGGGAACCATCCTTATTCTTCACAAACAATACCGGAGCACCCCATGGAGAAATACTAGGTCTTATGAAACCTTTGTATAGTAAATCTTTGAGTTGAGCCTTCAACTTTTTCAATTCGGCTGGAGCAATCCGATAAGGATGAATTGAGATGGTATTTGTATCTGGTAACAAGTCGATACCAAAATCAATTTCCCGTATGGGAGGAATACCAGGAAGATCATTAGGAAAGACCTTCGGAAATTCCCTTACTACGGGGACCGACTCAATGGGAGCGATTTCGGATTCTAAATCTTGGACTCTTACTATATGGTATAAACACCCTTTAGAGATCATTTTACAAGCTCTTAAACAAGAGAAGATACGACCTCTAGGAATATAATTTACCCCCTTCCACTCTAAAATGGGTTCATTTGGAAAGTTAAACTTCACCACCCTTGCTCTACAATCTATAGAGGCAAAGAAAGCATGCAACCAATCCATACCCAAAATGACATCAAAATCAAGCATATCAAGTTCTACTAGTTCAACATAAAAAACTCTATTCGGCAACATTATAGGACAATTTCTATACACCCTTTTTGCAACAACCGACTCACCCACACAGTAAAAAAGGTTCATGCAATATATCGGGCAAAATATCAAACTTGTTAGCTACTAGAGGAGTAACAAATGATAAGGTAGAACTGGGATCAAGTAAGGCATATACATTAACAGAGAAGACTTTCAACATACCGGTCACAACGTCGGGAGAAGTCTCTTGCTCACCCCTACAGAGGAGAGAATAAAAGTGATTCTTCTTTGGAGCCTCATTTGAACCACTTGCTTGAGATTGACCTTTACCCTTGTATTGACCCCTCACATTAGGGCAATCCCTAACTTTGTGCCCACTTTTACCACAACCAAAACAATTGTCCCACCCCTTAGGACAATCACCATAGTGCTTCTTGCCAGACTTTCCACAAGTTGGTTTCTTGGTTGGTGAACTAGTATCCTTTCGATTTTTAGGTTAGGATTAGACACCCTATCATCACGAGCCTTAGGGAACTTGGAAGGAACTTGATTGGAAACCCTCTTCTTGAGACTATGCTTGTCTTGAATCTCAAGCCTACCCTTTGAAGAACCACTATCAAAAGATTTTGTCCTCTAGGCATCTCTACTCTCTCTCTCTTAGCCCTTGCCTCTTCCACTTGTTAATCATGAACCATAAGACGAGAAATGTTCATATTTTCATGTAGCATAGCCGAATGACACTCCTTTTGCAAGTCATCCAACACTCCGTCACAAAGCGATTCATTTTATCTCTAGGGTCGGAAACCAAAGAAGGAACATATTTTGACAATTGAGTGAATTACAGAGAGTATTCAATAACACTGATACCTCCTTGATGAAGGTTGATGAACTCCACAACCTTGGATTCCCTCTTCCCCCTAGGAAAGAACCTATCAAGAAAAGCCTTCTTGAAAACTTCCAAAGTCACTGTTCCACCCCTTAACGGCCTATTGTCCCTCCATAGGACATACCAAGTTTGGGCCACATCTTTTAGTTGGTAAGTGGCTAACTCGTCCTTCTCACTAGTAGACAACCCCATAGCATATAGGATACTGTTGATTTCATTAATGAAATCTTGTGGGTCTTCTTCAACCTTGGACCCATAGAAAGTAGGAGTATCCTAGTGAAATCCCTTAGACGGGAGGCCATGGTAGCAACTTGTTGGTGTGCTCGAGGTACAACCTCCCGATTAGCTTAGGCCGTGATGGCTTGTGCTTGAGTAATAATGGCTTGGGCCATGTGGAGAAAAACAGCCCTTATGTCACCATCCGTCAAAGGAGGAGGATTGACCGGGGCTTGGTCATCATTCACATCTTCCTCAAGAGCAGGAACTTGATCACCACGGGGGGGAACTCCCGCATTGGAAACCTCATCCTCAAGTCTTCGTGTTGCATTCCTTCGAGTATCAATTGCCTATAATCACAACAAGAGGATTAGATGCAAAAGCATATAAAGCTAAACTCTAGAGGTACGATATGGGAATTCCAAGAAAGTGAGAGTTTCCTAAGCATCACATATATTTCTATTCATACTTGTGGCGCGCTTCACAATTATGAATACGAACCTACATAGACGTGGTTGAGAGAGACATCGACTCAAAGATATTCAACCTAATGCTCTGATACCAAGTTTGTCACATCCAGGAATACCCCCTAGACGTAACCGGCGGCGGCGGCCTCTTTGAGGACTAAGACTAGCCTCTTAGCATACATCATTACATTCATAGGTCAAATTTAGCAAAAACTTTAAAACTTTTCATTACTTCTAATTGGAGGTTTACATAGACCTCTACATACACACACACAAAATATATATATATATATATATATATATATATATCGAGTATACATAGACACTTAGTATAGGAAGATTACTTAGTCTTATACTTTTATTACACATAAGTATATAGAACATAACATACTCTCAAATAGTCGTCTCATCTCATAACCATCTAATAAGAGTACATTGAATTGGGCCTAGCCCATACATCAATACAATAAGACCACGTAAAGGTCATACAATGTTTAGTACTCAAATGAAAGGAAAGAAACATAAGATAATTAATACTAAAACAACTTCAGAGCTTGATATGCATTGCCCTCGGAAAGTGAGGACCTACCCTACTTGGATGATTACGAAATCCAAGTCTTCTTCAAGACCTCTCCAAAATACCTTCAACGACCGAAACCTAAAATATTGGGAAAAAGGAAGAAAAGGGGTTAGTACACAACTTGTACTAAGTATGAGACCATATGCACACTTACTTTGAAATCATGCTAAGAAAAGGGACATTTCAATAAGTATCCACTTTTCATTAAAAACATTTATGCACATTCAACAAGACCATACCAACCAATAGGCCATGTCCATTAAGTCATAGGCATGTACATCACAAGAAGAAAAACAACAATTCTAGTCAAGTCAACACGCATATCATATAATTGAATACATAGCCAAGTAATTCTATCATCAAGTCATAATAGCAACAAGCATGAAGAAGAGTACCTTTCAACATAACCAAAGCAAGACACTTACCCATGCACCCCTATCAAGTCAACAAGTGCAATGACAAAGCAAAGCCCCATAACCTTACTCAATCAAGTAACCCAACAAGAATCATGACTAACATCCTACTTCACATAGCATAGCATTTAAGAGTACATATCCTCTTACTTTAACAATATAGACTAACACATATTCATAAGTGAAACTAATCAACATATAGTATCAACATGTGCAAGTTCATCATATACATATGATATACAATCATAAGCATATTCATACATAAGAACATCCTCCTAATCTTCCCTCAAGGCTAACTAGTGAAATATTTAGGTAGAGTCCCATACCCCAACCTAGACCACATGAGCTAATGTCGAATCCGGTGTCATGGAATCCTACACCTAAAGAAGGTGGACTACTTGCCAAGGTAGTACCAAAACATGAACATAACAACTACGTGGATCCACTAGCTAGTATTCCTATGGGGGCAACATAGTTCAAGAACTAGGAGATATAGTTTGGACCTCTTTATGCTACATGTATTATAGTCTCCAATTTCAAGAGTACATTAGTGATCCTACCTTCCCTATGTGGGAAGGGACACTCCTCACTCTAGTTCACTCGATGCTAAGCTAGAGTCCCTTTTGAAATGTCTTTCATGTCTTTATTAATCATCATAGCTTATTGTAGGTCATAGGGTCTAACCCTTGTATAAACATCATCATCATAGATCAATAAGAATTGCATGAGTATTGTCCTTTCATTACAATTCATATAGGTGAGGTTAGCACATTAACATTTTCATATCATGATAGGTCACATTGGTAAATTATTGACTATCCATATAACATTTATATCTTAGCCAACACCTCACAAACAATAGTCAAGACATTTCAATTCAACATCATAACACCCTATCAATCCTAATACAAGGCATACTCCAATACGACATCATGACTTAATCACAATTAACCATAATTTGAAGTAAAGGATAGGGATCACAATACTTACCAAGTCTCCTTCATAATTCATCATCAAGGTCTTACCATCAACCCTTAATTTAAACCAACTAGGGTATAACATCATCATAATTCAATGACCAACATGATAACAAGGCTAAAAGAATCACTACATCATAATTCAATACTAGTTCATAGCTTAAGATAAGAGACATATATCAAAGTCATAATCTAATTCAATTACTCAAGAAGTAGAACCATTGGACTATAATTCAACCTAATTCATTTAGGATTGTTAGGTAAACATCCTCTAGTAGTGATTCAACCAATAACCAAGTCAACTGAATCAACATTGCACAATTCATATCAACATCATCACCTAGGGTTAAGGGGTAAGGGTCATCTACTACAAACTAGACTAATCCATCAAGACATATCATAATTAAGTTAGATTAATGTTCATCTATTCATAATATCCAAAATAAATCATAAACAAATCAATTCATAACATAAATTTTGAGATTGGAAAAGACCCACTTGAAAACCCAACTTTGGAAATCAATTTGATGGAACCCTTTGAGGAAAGAGGTCTCAAAGGTGAAAGAGATCAAATACCTTGATAATAGATGAACATTGATAGATAAACTTGACTCTTTGAATCCCTTACACCCTCCCCTAGCTTGGTATTCAATGGAGTTCTTCACTAGAGAGAGAAAGAATAGAGAAGGAAGAGAGTTTGCATTTGTGAGTTATGAGAGCTTAGATTAGTTTAATGGGGTTGGGGTCTTTATATGAGGTGTTAATTAACTTAATTAGACTTCCATTAATCCCTAACTAACGACCTAACCCCTTAATTAATTAATTGGAACCAACTAAAAATGTGCAGAAAAGTCAGGCCCTCGCAGACGAGACCTCGACCAACGGTCTGTCTGTGAGTCGACGACTCTTGCCCCTTCCGTGCTGCACTTCGTCGATGAGTTTAGAGAGTGGTCCAAATGGACCATTAACCAAAATGTTAAGTTTTGGTCGATGGATGGCATCGATGCCCCGTAGATCCACACACGCTCCGTCGACTCCCCTCGTGGGTGCACACTGCCCAGGCAGTGCTTTTGACCCCAAAACAAAAGTGTCCTTCTCAAGGGCCCTTGGTTTGTCCTTAGGGAGTCGTACCCAGAAGTTTCGACTATGAACCAACTTACACACATGTTATACACCCTTCCACCAATTTTCATCATTTTCTGACTTCTAAAAGCTAGTCAAATAGGCTAAGGCACGCTAGTACCTCCTTGAACTAGTTTCCGGACGTCATGGACGTTTTTGTTTCTAGACTTCCTAAATGACTTATATTCATTAAAATGGACCTTAAAAATGTGTATACAATTATGACACTTACGTTAGGCTCTAGAACACATCTTGGATTTTTGAAGAGTTACACAATCACAATGTACTGGAAGGATGACGCGACAATTCCAATAAGCATAACATAGGCAAGCAATCACAACACAACAAACACACATATACATAATACATAGATCAATTATCATTTCGAGATCAACATAAAGTTCCAAGTATGAATGACAGTGGACATAAATGTAATTATCACAATGGTCCTCTCATGGAACCCACTCCTAAACTATTAATGTGTTAGAACGTGACACCAAATCAAATATATGCGACGGGAAGTGACACCCGATGAAATGTACGAGTTGAAACATGACACCCGTCCAATATATGTGTCGGAATGTGACAACAAACACAATATATGTATCAAAAAGTGACATTTAATCCAATTGGCAGAACCACAATCACAATCACACCCATAACGAGAAATGCTCATAGTCATCCAATCAAGTAATAGTTTCATGGCATGTAATTGTTCATATATATACTCATTACAATAGATTAGATTCACATTTCACTATTCACATTTACACATGCATACAATTAAGCAATTAAGTGGTATATATCACACAAACAGGATATCAAACCATCACTTACCTTGAAACCAAGTTTGAATCCTCCTAAGACACTTGAGTCATCCTTTTCCGAATTCTCTCAGCTTGTTCCTGGTCTAAAAACAATCAATTAATGCAAGGATCAGTAAACAAGGCCTAACTATCCAGATCATATTTTACATTATTAATCCTAGACCCAACCCAAGATCCTAATGATCAATTAAAGCTTTTTCCACCATTAACCTCGGGTCAAAGCCCTCCCTCAATGGTATTTACTCAAGAATCTAAGTTCTACAGATCAAAAAACAGATTAGGGGAGTAATAATCATACATTGAGTGCTAGAAGTTGTAGAAAGTTGTCAAGAACATTCCTTGGGTACTCTCTTACCTCTCAAGAATGAGGGTTTTTTCAGGAAATACTATTTTTGGGGGTTTTACCAAATTTAAATCGCGACAATCCTACCACAGTGGGACCGAACCCACCACACCGGCCCCGCCCTTGCAGAACTAAGCCCTCCCTGGCAGCTTACGAGGAGGTAGAAACTCAGAATTTGATTTCCAAACTCCCATTTCACAACACACCTTTAACCCTCGATGTTCAAAAACTACCTGTTCACCCTAAGATAAGTTTTTGGAGTTTTGCTCTCCAGAATTCGATTGCATAAAGCCATATAGTCTGCCTCATGTCTTTCGTAACCACTCATGTGATCAAATTCATGATTAATTGTCTTATTCATTCCCAGATTTCCCTAGACCTTACCTAACTCTGATTTTTCCTAAAACTTGACTAGGCTAGGAATACCCAAGTCACTACTCAAAAGTTTTCTAGCACAATTTCTTTCCTCATTGAGTTTTCCCTAACGACGAGAATACGTCGTTATGATACTACTCGCAAAATATATAAACATGTTTTTTTAAAAACATAACTCTTTTTGTGGTTTGAGAATGTTACACAAAATCTTTCTATTAATAGAGATGGTACTCAGAACTACTTATGAAAACTCATTCGGAAATTGGTTTTTCCTCTCATCTTAAATGTGAAAACGTGTGCTCTTTGGGAATACTTCCTTCCCATATATTAGTTTTAAGAAAATTAACTTCCCTCTCACTTTTACTCAAATAAATGCTTAAAGCTTAAAACAAATTTAAAACAATTGTCAACGACTTTTTGAAACGACTCAAAGAAATCTCAATACATGAGTCTTAGCTCTACCTTAAATTTGAATTTATGGATTCAAAGTTGTATTCATGGTTATGGATGACTTCTAGATTCTTAGAAATTCATTTAGAGTAGTTAGAATCGATAGGGAGTGTTAGCACAATTCAAAAGGACTCAGACGGTCTAAACGATGAAAAACGAGCGGGGGCAGGCGACCCTGACGCATTGCTGACGCTGGGTGCCAGCCCCTATATTCAGAGACCACATCTTGGCACACTTCTGGTTCCCCACACCAGCCATGCAGGCGCATTAGTAGCGCTCCATGCCACCCATGCCTAGTCCAGTTTGGCGAATTTTTGTTCTTGTTTCTAATCTTAATTTGACTAAATTCGATTCTTTTTCTCAATTTCTCTTTAACTTCAGATATCCAATATATGTACACAAGAATCTACTCAAAACTACTCCTAAAATCAATACAATTATCTCAGGAACTCCTCAATCTCGTCTTAATTCAAGAAAGAAAGCAAATTCAAGAATATAAATCAAGAACATCAAACCTTTAACTTTCTAGAACAATTTTATGTTGAAATTCAAATTATTGGCATGTGGGTGAACGAACCCAACATTATGTGAACTCATATACCTTTTTAGGGATCAACCCTTGGCCAAACGACCTTTGATTCATCAAGAAATAACCAAGAACGCCTTGAGTTTTCTCCTTTTCTCCTCTTCTTGAACTATCTCAAAACCCTAGGCATTAATTTTGATTGCGTGAATTAAACCAAATCAGTTTAGACCTCTAATTAGTTACTAATAACGAAATAAATTGATTGGGTAAGGAAAAAAAATACCCCTCTTAAATTCGGGTTAAAGTCCTTAACCGGACAGCCCGACTTCAAAATGGCATCTCTTTCATACAAGCTCAAAATTTAGCAAACTCAGTGGATTTGGAAGGAGAATTTAAAGAACTTTTATTTGATATCTTATATCCCACCTAACTTATCCTGTACTAAAAGTTATGGTCGTCTGAAGTTGACCCAAAACTTATACTTAGCATAACTTACCAAAATTTCCAAATTTTAAACTTTCCAAAAATAGTTCTTTCTAAATATAGCTCTTTTAAATAGCGATGTGTTCCACATATATTATGCCTCTTCATACCTCATTTGTAGAATTATACTAAGTATGCTATAACTACTCAGTTTATATTTGTCTACTAAAAATAGGGCCTCTTTATGAAGTTTCCCTTTAGGCCCCCAAACTTGTTGAGAGGACACTGAAGATTGGAAGGTGAAGAAATCTAAGAACAAATTAAATTTTTTTGAATGCTATATTTCTCCTGTGATTGCTCAATTGGGCTCCACTCGAGGCATCAAAAGGGTTTCGACAATTTTTACTTATATAGTAAATCACTTTCGGAAACTTCTGATATACTTTATTAAATGCGCACCTAAAATGTGAGATTTTGGACCCACATTTGAGTACCGTAAAATATCACTATTGCTTAATTTGTGTTAGCATAGGTCGTTATACTTTTTAATTATGTTATATTTTATTGTATTTGCCTTACATTGTTCGTGGAGATTAATTGGCAAAGGGACACTCCAAAAACTTATTGTGATAAATAGCATTAAATAAAAATTGATTTATTTCTAGGGTTAGATTAAGAAATGCAAAAAAAAGTAGGGTTGGGTTGTGCAGTCATGAGCTTTTTCATTTCATTCCAACAGTTCACACATTAAATAAATTTTGTCAGCGCAAAAACAATTAAGAGAAAATATTCTCCAATGTGAATCTTCTTCTTTGATCTAGCCGCCTTCTCGAAATCATAAACCTCTTTAAAAACACGTCTTTCTCCAAATATCGACTTTTCCATCATCCATTTTTAAAATCATAAAAAAATGTGAGGTCCCATAATCGTTCCTCAAAATTTCAAAACGAACTAGAGAGGTTTAAAATATTGTGAATTAAAGATTTTAGTTGGCAAAATCGTATGTACAAAGATTCAACTTACAAACAGAGTCAAGTAGAAGGGCCTCCGAGCTCATTCTGTCTTTTTTATATTTAAAGCGTACAATTGTTAGTATATTGAAATTTGTTTTTGAGATGTAAAGTTGTGTGTTTTTTTAATGAAAAAAGTAATTTTCCCCCTATAAATAGTACTTCATCTGTTTTAATTTATTTAACTATTTTAACTTGATACAAAATTTAAAAAAGTAAAGATGATATTTGAATTCTTAAACTAAATTAGATATATATACAAAAATATATTTTAATCTTGTGGTTTTAATATACTAGGTGGAATGTTAAAATTTAAAATTGATATATAAGAAAGAAACATTCTTTGATATTGCAATATGAACTTTAAAAAAAAAAAGTAAAGGATGCTTGGGTGCTTTTGCTCTTCTCCGAATGTACAAATGAGCTTTGAATCTAGCTTGATCTTCGTTACGGATTAAGTAAAGCTTGGAACACAAATAATTTTGAGTTATGGATTTTTTATTTGAATTTACAGTAATTGAATAAATTTTAATTAATTCCCATTGTAGAACTAGAAAATAAGGTAGTTTTTAATTTGTGACATACATTAATTATATTTAGTTTAGTTAAATTGCCATTTTCTTCGACTTTCGGTTATTTGGTTTAAATGTTTTGCCTCACATAAAGAATTAATTTAAAAATATTGGAATATATTACTAACCTAGCTAAAATTTCTCATTGGTTGTTGTGATTTGTGGATATTATTGACCTAGCTTCAAACAAATGGCAAGTATGGCTTTGCTGACACGAAAAGGTTGATTCGGAGGGAGACTAACGGAGTTGATGACTTACTAGCAGAAAAGGAGAGGAAATCACACGGATCCAAATATGTCTATAAATCAACTCTATGTTTTTGAAGCGTTTGATTCTTTTGTATCTAACATCCTTGAAAGAGATGCTACTGGAACTGCATCACTTAGATTAGTTTCTTTTTGTATTGATGATCTTTAATTATATATAAATAAATCCTTCCGTTCAATGAAACAAAAAGTTGATGATTTTTTGGGGACGGAAACCTTCATTAGGAAATGGTAGATCAACTAGACAAAGAAATATTATTATGTTGAAATTTTGAATATCTCTTATTTTGAGTAAGTGCAACTATATGGAGTTGATTAAAATAATACTACTTGTGAGTTTTTATAATTCCTTTCATGAAATGACATTGGTATCTTGTGATCCAAATTGGTATCTAATCTTCTACCCTATTATGTTCACAGATAGTCAACACGTGTTTCAATGGTGTCAGGCCCGTAGCTCCCGTAAATGAGCCCGATGAGGGGTCTGCAGCAAGAGGTCGTAATCAAGGCAAGGGTAGAGGAAGAGGAAGGGGCAGAGCCCGAGAAAGTGTAGCACCTGCCAGGGTGGAACTCCAGTCGAGAATATTCAAGAGAAGAGGCCCATCCTACACACCATGAAGAGTTAGAAGAGAATGTGGAAATTTGGGGAAAGGAGGATGTTGAACTTGAGAGCGATACACTTGCATAGGCTTCAGGTATTCCACCCGTAGGCACAATGTTAGCTCAAAAGATTATGACTTTCTTAAATGGATTGGACCCTTTTGGAGTTCTTCACACAGTGCAAGAAGCTCAACCCCCTATTGTTGTTACTGTTCCCAAGGTGGGTGGAGCTGTAGACACTAATGCCTTTTTTGTCCCCTATTGGGTCCTGTTATGACTAATAATGAGCATGAGATGCTAATTCAGTTCTTCAAGTTGAAGCCACTTGTGTTCCATGGTTCTGAGAGTTACGAAGCTTATGAGTTTATTTTGGATTGTTATGATAGGCTTCACAATTTAGGTATTGTACAACAACATAGGATAGAGTTTGTGACCTTACAGCTTTAGGGTGAGTCTAAGTAGTGGTGGAGGGACTATGTGGAATGCAGATCATCAGCCTAGCTCCATTCACTTTGAAGCAGTTTCATGCTCCGTTCCTAGAAAATTATGTGCCCTGGACCTTGAGAGATTGCAAGAAGGATTTGTTCATAGCCGTTCAACACGGTGGTGTGATAGTAGTTGCATACTAGGCTAAGTTTCATGCCTTTTCTAGATATGCTACACAATTGGTGACTACCCAGAGGGAGAGGATTTGTCTTTTTTTAAGGGATTAAAATCTCAACTACAGGTATTGCATGTTCGCATGACCTCTACAGGAAAATATTTTAATGAGGTGACTGACTTTGTGAAGAAAGTGGAAGGAGTTAGACGTGATGGGCACGCTAAGGCTTTGACTATGAAATCCAAGAGAAGATGTAACTTCTAGTGTTCCTACATCAGAGGATCAGGTAGGCCGACATGACATGCTCGCTTATACAGGTAGTTACTCAAGAACTCCATAGCTGAATTTTTTACATGATAGCCTCGCTTGTACAAGTAGTTATTCATGACCTCCATAGCAGAATTTTGTTCATGATAGTTAGGGAGCCGCACCTTCTGTTGGAGGTATATCGTCTTTCGATCATAGTTGTTACAGTTGTAGAGAACCTTCACATATGAGGAGAGATTGTCCCAATCCTCGTATAACTAACCCTGTGTAGCATCAAACTAGAGTATGGTACCCGCGACAACCGATAATAATGGTAGAGGACGTCCACAAGGTGGGAGGGGAGGGAATTAACGAGGTCGTGGAGGACGGGGAAATGTTAATTCAGGTACAGGAGCTGCGCCAGCAGGGAAGGACGTTGTTCTTCAAGATGAGAGGGCTCAGTTTTATGCCTTTCCGGGCAAGATCCAGGCAAAGACATCTGATGTAGTGATCCCAATTACTATTCTTATTTGTGACCGGATGGATAATGTTTGTTTGATCCGTGATCTACGTTCTCATATAGGTCAGTTCATTTTTCCTTGAGATTTAATGTATTTTGTGATGTATTTGATGCCCCTCATCAATGTTTCTACCCTAGTTGGGGAGTGTGTCAAAGTCATACATGTATATCGTGCTTATCCTGTTATGTTTATGAGTTCCAATCTTTGGCTGCTTTGGTTATTTTATATATGACTTACTTTAATATAATCTTAGGCATGACTTTGTTGTCCCCCTATTATGTTGTACTTAATAATTATACTAAGTCTGTGACTCTAGAGTTCCTCAGTAGGGAAAAGGTATAGTAGGAAGGGGTGTACAAACCTAAGCCAACGAAGCTCATATCTTTCATTCGGGACAAAAAAATTGGTCGGGCAGGGGTGTTTTGTGTATTTGGATCATATTCGAGATGTTTATATTATGTCTCCCTACATTAAGTCTATCTCGGTAGTGCCTAAACTTAAGGAAGTGCTTCCTATCGATTCGCCTAGTATGACTCTGGATAGAGATATATTCAGCATTGATTTAGCACCTGGTACTCGCCAAATATTAACCCTCCTTATCGTATGGCACTGATAGAATTATGAGATTTAAAGCTCAAATCTAGGAGCTTCTTGATAAAGGATTCATCCATCCTAGTGCTTTCTTGTGACGTTCCCCATTCTTGTTTGTTACAAAAATGATTGTAGTATGAGATAATGCATAAACTATCGACAGTTGAATAGGGTAACCATTTGAAATAAGTATCCATTGCCTCGAATAGATGATTTATTTGACTAGTTGCAAGGTTCATTGGTTTTAGGTAACTAAGGTATGGTTACCATCAGTTAAATATTAGGCATGAGGATGTACCAAAAACAATGTTTAGGACCCACGATGGGCAGTATGTGCTTAAAGTGATGTCGTTCAGGTTGACAAATGCACCGACAACTTTCATGAGTTTGATGAATGGTGTGTTCAAACCATTTCTGGATTCATTTGTTATTGTTTTTATTAATGACAATTTGGTTTATTCGGATACTAAGGAAGAGCATGCGATAATCTTCGTTGAGTTCTAGTTGACTTTAGTTGCCTTTTTTAGGCATGTGGTTTTAAGGGAATGAATAATGGTAGATCCCCAAAAGATCAAAGTAGTCAGAAATTGGGCCAGATGTAGCTTTGTGACTCAACCTTAAAGTTTTATGGGACTCCCCAGCTACTATCGCGAGTTTATGAAGAATTTTGCTTATATCTCCATGAATTTGACAAGACTGACCCAAAAGAAGGTGCCTTTCAAATGGACTGACAAATATGAAAAAAGCTTCCAAAATCTCAAGAATCTTCTTAACACATCACCTATTTTGTCACAATAAAGATTTTTTTGTTTATTGTGATGCTTCATATTTGGTTTTGGGTATTGTGTTGATGTTGGATAAGATTGTTATAGATTATGTATCGCAATAAATGAAGGTGCATGAGCAAAATTATGTGACACGTGATTTGGAGTTTGAAGCAGTAGTGTTTACTCTTAAGATATGGCACATTACCTCTATTTTGTCAAGTGTGAGGTGTTACTGATCATCGTAGCCTACAAAATGTATTCACTCAGAAAGTCTTGAATCTGAACGAATATTGATGTAGTTACTCAAAGATTATAATGTTAGCATCGAGTATCATTGGGGTAAGGCTAACGTGGTTGTAGACGCATTAAGCAAGAAGGCGGTGAGTAGGGGTAGTCTAGCTTGCTAGAGTGTATCCAAGCGACCTTTGACCAAGGAAATTCAAACCATGGATTCTAAGTTCATAATGTTGGGCATCTTAAAGAAAGGTAGGGTGTTATCCAACATTGAGGTGAGGCCCACATTAATTGAGAAGATCAAGGCCAAAGATTTTGAGGATGAGAGTTCGAATGAGCTCAGAAAGAATATAGTTCCTGGCAAGGCACATGATGGGACTCTTGATCTGGGGTTTGTGCTCAGTTTAAAGAAAGCATTTGTGTTCCCCTAGTGGATGACTTGATTCCAAATATGTTGACCAAATCCCATGGTTCGCAGTATTCCATTCATCCGGGTGTGACCAAGATCAATAGAGATTTAAAACGACTTTATTAGTGGCCTACTATGAAGAAAGACATAGCTGAGTTTGTGGATATGTGCCAAAACTTCCAACAATTAAAATATGAACACTAAAGTCCTCCATGTTTGCTTCAGCGAAAGCCAATTCCTGAATAGAAGTGGGAAAGTGTAGTTATACATTTCATGGTTAGTCATCCCACGACATTGGGAAAGTTTGATCTCATTTGGATAGTGGTTGATAGACTAAAGAAGTCAACCCACTTCATTCTAGTAAGAGTAGACTATAATTAGCAGGAGTTGGCTAAGGTGTATGTGAAGAATAAAGTGAGGCTGCACGAAGTTTTGGGGAAAATTTCATTTTAGACCGTGGTACGCAGTTCAGTTCCAAGTTTTGGGGAAAATTTCATGATGAGTTAGGAACTCAACTAACTTTATGTATAGTTTTACATCCATAGAAAGGACTATTCAACTGTTAGAGGACATGTTGATGGCATGTGCGATTGACTTTGGAGAACATTCAGATAAGTTCCTACCTTTGTGAGAGTTCTATAAAATAGTCACCACTCCAGCATTGTTATTTCTCCGTTTGAGGCACATTGGAGAGGAAGTTCATCACCCATAGGCTTGTTTGAGGCTGGAATTGTGAAACCTTTGGGAGTTGATTTGGTGAATGATGCTCAAGATAAAGTTAGAAGCATCCAAGCTAAGTTATAGCAACCCATAGCCGACACAAGAAGTATGCAGGCTGTAAGGTAAGAGACATGGAATTTCAGGCCACTGAACAACTCCATCTTAAAGTATCACCCATAAAAAAGGTGATGAAGTTCGACAAGAAAGGCAGGCTTAGTCCTCGATACATTGGACCATTTGAAATTCATGATTATGTAGGGCTAGTGGCTTACAGTTTTGCATTACCTCCTATATTATCTGGAGTTTATCAGTGTTTCATGTATCTATGTTCAAGAATTATCATGGGGACGGAGATTAAATCTGTCAAACCCCGAGCCTACACCCCGGATGTGGCTGGCAGTCGAGAACCATTACTGGCCCAAAGTGAACCCTTGGTCTGGTTGACTACTTAGTGGAAGACGATAATAAAGATAAATATACTTTAAAAGTTAACTCAAAGCTCAAAGATAACTGAGAATGTATTATAATTAAACATACAGTGGCCAAAATGGTAACTCAAGTCTCAACTTAACTGAAAAAAGGAAAAGTAAAGATTAATGATCTAATATCAACTAATTTTGCCTATGAAGCCTCTAAGACTATGAGGGATGTTGGGATAAGACCCACAATCATCCTAATAAGTGAAAACTAATAAAGCAATAAAAATGGGAGCCTTCAGAAGCAAGGAGGCTTACAAACAAACTCTGGAGCTCAACTGGATCAGCGAAGATCTGGATGTTGATTTTGGTTACCTCTATTTGCATCATAATAAGATGCAGACCAACAGTCTTGAGTACATTGAATGTAAGAGCATACGAGGGGAATTATAAAACAAGACGTAAGCTTCAAAGGAAGTGAAGAACAAACCTGGTCTCAACTAATCTAAACTGAACTGAACTCATTTCAGTATAAAGCACTATAAACAAGTGCAATATAAAAAAAATCTTTTAATACATAGATATCCATTCTGTGTATTTAGAAATACAATAGTAACTCTTTATGAATGCAAAGATACAATTTAAACTCTGGATTTACTGTTGTGGGAGTTTCTCTAACTTACAACCATCACGTAAGACCTATTGTGAAGATACATCATTTTGCCTCACACTGCCAAGGTTGTCCTATACATTGTCGAGGGTATAGAACCTTACTAGTAAGTGGATCCACTAGTCTATGCTAAAAATGACTACGAATCATCTAAGAAATATGACACTTTTCTACCCATGATGGTTGTTACATGGTTTATAAAGGCAGGAATTCGTGTGAACTCTCCCCCATATCGGTGCTCAATACTAATCCCAAAATATAATACTACCTCTTATCTATAAAAACATACTTCTTTCTGTGGTTTGAGAAATTTTCTCAAAACATAGCTCAAAGGATCTGTTGGAATTCAAAATATCTTTTTCTGCTTAATTGTGAAAGCATTTACTCTTTACTGAAAAATTAGCTCAAAGGCTCTTTTGGAAATCAAAGTTTCTTCTCTTCCTTAAAATGAAAACAGTACTCTTTGGAAACATAGTACCAATATACTCTTTTGAAGAAATGAAATTCAGTCTTTACTCTTTAATCGACATAAAACTCAACTCTTAAAACAAAGTTAAAACATTTGCAAAAAGACCTTGGAAGACTCTAAGAACTTCTCTTGACTTGGCTCTTAACTTTCCTTCGATTTGAATTTATGGATTCAAGGGTATGATTCATGTTTATAGATGATTTCTAGATGTTTAGAGTCTATTTAGAGCAGTTAGAATTAATAGGATGTGTTAGTACACTTTAAAAGGACTTAGACAATCTAAACAATGAAAAACGGGTTGGCGCAGATGACTCTAGCACACTGCTAGTGCGCTACTACAGATCCTTCCAATTAGAGAACCCATTTTGACACACTACTAGGACGCCGCGCCAGCCTTTCTCTCTCAATGAGGGCACGTTGCCCCAGCCTTCCTAATACAGACTCGAAAGCGTCTTCGCAAAGATAATTCAAAAATCTTTCCTACGGTAACTTGTAGCACCTAAGTCATCCTAATCTATGAGTTATGGTCATTGTCAGTTGACCCAAAACTCATACTTAACTTTACGTAACAAATTTTCGTGATTTTTCATTTTTTCCAAAAATGACTCTTTTTAATTCTAGCTTTTTCAAGTTCTTTCAAGCAGCGAGATGATACAAAATCATTAAGTGGGACTCATTGTTTTAGGACAAGGACCTTCAATATGAGGAAGAATCGATTACAATTCTTAATTGCAATATCTGAACGTTGAGGACCAGGGAGATAATGTCCGTGAATGTCCAATGTAAGCATCGTTTGGTTGAGGAAGCTACATGGGAAATCGAGAAGGACATGGAACACAAATATTCTCAGTTTTCCTAGTTTATCACTCGAGGAGGATTGATGGGTAAATTGGTATCCATTGTAATGGCATGTTCCCGTCGTTATTGAAAAAACAATGGGAAAAGAATTTGGTGCCAGAAAACTTTTGAGTAGTGACTTGGAAATTTCTAGCCTAGTCCAGATTTTGATGAAATATAAGTTAGGTGAGGTGTAGGGAAATATGGTAATTTAGAACTAATTGTGAATTTTATCACATGACTAGATAGTCAAGATGTTTAAGAGCACGTACGATTTTTACGGAATCGAATTCGGGCGATTAGAACTCCTGAAATAGATCTTAGCATGAACTATGTAGTTTCTGAACGTCAAGGGTTGAAACTCTAATTTTGAATCGCTTTATCCATGCAATCCGCCAGGGCGAGGCCTTTGTGGAGGGTTGGGGTCCTCCATGGCGGGACATTCGCGACTTAAATCAGGTAAAAATCCCAAAAATGTTATTTTCTGCAAACATTAATTCTTTAGAGGCAAAAGACAACCCAGGGTAGGTTCTTGACAGTTTTCCACAACTTCTAGAGCTAAAGGTAAGATTAGCACTCCCTTAATTCATTTTTCGATCCGTAAAACTTAGATTCTTGGGTAATTATCTTTCGGGGAGGGTTTTGACAATGGTGGAAAAAGTCATAATTAAGCATCAGGATCTTGGGTTTGGTCTAGAATTGATAATATTGATTATAATCTATGTAATTAGGCCTTGTTTATTGATCCTTGGCTTCATTGTATTCTTTCATGCATGAAAATGAGGAAATGTGAATTAAGTCTAACTAATGATTATGTATGAACAACTACAAGCCATGAACCTAATAGTTGATTGTATGACTATGAGTAATGTCATTATGGGTGTGCTTGTAACTGTGGTTGTGCCTATTGGATCCGGTGTCATGTTTCGACACATATATTTAATGGGGTGTCACGTTCTAACATATATATTGGATCAGGTGTGTCGGTTCCTCGAGAGGACCACTTGTGATTGATACATTCATAACTGTGTTTTATTGATAATGTTGAATTGTACATTACTCCTGAAATAATAACTTATCTAAATATAATGTATATGTGCGTTTACTCATTGTAATTGCTTGCGTGTATTTTCTTACTAGTGTGGGAGCGTGATCCTACCACTACACTGTCGTAGAGTACTTATATTATACAGACTCGTTATTTGTTGACTACACGGTATCTTTAGGTGGCTACGAATAGATCTGAGCGAGAAGATCAGTTATCGAGACTGGATTCAAGGGTGAGCCAGTTCTTTCAGGCTGTCATCGATCGTGCAATTTTTTTGGTCCATATTTTTTTGGACTCGGACTATGTTTTAGGCTTTTCTTATGTTAGTTGTGGGGTTGTTACCCGTTTGTTAGAGTTTTTTAACTTTTGCGATTTAGTAAAATGTTCAGGTTTAAGGGGTTGTTTCTCCGCCATTGTTCGTTAGATATTTTGTTAGAACATTCAAAGTTTATGGTATCTCGCTATTTCGTTAGACATTTAAACCTGCTTATGTATCCTTAAATGTTTTAGTTTTCGTTAAGTTGTTTAGTTGGTTTGTAGTAGTGGTTCTTCCACCGGAGGGTTACCATGGGTGCCAATCACAACGGTTTGGGTTGTGACAGTTAGAGTAAACAATTAGCTGGCTTGAATGGCTAAAAGTAATAACTAACTGAATTGAGAATGTTGTACCAAATACTCACCTCAACTCAACTCAATACAAAACAACCATGATAGATAAAATATTTAAAATATTATAAAACAAGTGATAAAACTCATTGTTGTATAAAAATAATATTTACTCGTATTTGAGAGATTCTCTAAGCAAAAACCATCATTATGAGCTACGTGATGAGACAACATCTTGCCGACAGTGCCAGAACAGTCTTTTATCTTGCTCGGGTATAGAACACCTCAACTAAGTAGATCCACTAAGCTTTTCCATGAGGCACTCATTATTCGTCAAAAAAGTATGATCACGTATTCATGTTGGCATACATGATTTATGAGGAATGTGAGTTATCTAACATCATTTCCATATCGGTGCTCAATACTACTCCCAATGATATCTACTCATGCTCAATGTTTAAGAACATACTTTTCCTCTGGTTTGAGATAATTTCTCAAACTATCCTCTTAATAGAGGTAACTTCTCTAAAATATCTTTGAACTCATAAACACTTTTTATAAATCAAAATTTCTCTTTTCTTAATTTAAAAATTGATACCTTTGCGAATACTTGGTTCATTTATACTCTTCCTGAATTCATATTGGAAAACACTTTCTAAAACTTATCTTTATTTCCTCAAAACTCATCTTTCAAAACTTAAATGTTGGCTTTAAAAAGCTGCTCAATATTTATATCTCAATTCTTAGGGTTCAAGCAGAATTATGGAGATGGACGACTCAACTCAGGGATCTTAATAGCAATGTGGAAATTCATAACTCAAGGACTCGAAACTCAGAACTCGGTGATACTACTCCTCTCAAGAATATTCAATTCATAGAGTTCACACAAAATTATGGGCATGAATAACTCCACTAAAGGGTCTTAATACAATGTAGACTCGTCAATACAACTCTTCTCATTCTCAAACTCTTTTACTCAAGACTTTGTTCAAAAACTATGACTAATTTCAACAGAATTAACAAATTTTACTTAAGGGGCCCTCTTGAACTTTCCTCTTAATATCCCATTAAATTGAAATGTAACTTAAGAGATATGATTAGGATATGTAGTATCTTTCAATTATTAATGAAGATTTTAAGAGTCAATATCAAGAAAAGAACGATGACATGATTCATAGGAATACATACGGAACAACAAACAGAGAAGAAAAAGGGGCAGGCGACCTTGACCCATCAGTGGCGCATCGCACCAACCCCAAAAGTCCTCGTATTACTTTGGGGCGCACTGCTAGCGCAGTGATCCAGCCCTCCTGGCACTATGGGGGTGCAATGCCCTAGCTCAGACCCAGAAATTTGACGGATTTGTCTTCAATTTCTGGTCCTAACTCAACTAGAATCGATTGGTTTCTTCCAAATTTTCTTTGATTCATAAACCCAACACAAAAATATCAAGATCTCACTTAAAATCTATCAAGAAACACCACTCATTCGCATGACCCTCACCTCAAAACTCAAAACCTCCATTAATAATGAATGGGGCTAAAACTTAAGAACCACTCAAGAATATTTACATGAACAATTTCATGAATGAATCAATGGAGAACTACATGATTGACGTGAGGACAAAAATACGGATATCCCCTATTCATATTCCAAACTATCTTAATCTCATTTCTTGCATCATGTCCTCCGCCGAAGTCACTCCAAGATTGTCCAAATATCCTCATTTTAATCATATATCTCCTAATATACACACACATGCATCACAAAATCCTTATTTCTCCAACTCTAAAATTCTCAATGTGAGAGTTCATGAATGGAAAACTCTCTGCCCTATACAAAATAGTTAGTCTAATTATCGCTTGGTAAATGTGCCTTCAAGCTTTGCTAGCACGTTCTTATCATAGAAGATTCTGGATGCACACCTCCATTTAATCCACCTTGCTCCAATTTGATAATTCTATCAAATTGGAATATTTTAATATTCCTTGTCAAATTAGCACATTAATAGATTGGATATGTAGGCGATAAAAAAATTAAAAGTTGCAATTTCTCAAAAATATAAAATATTACCCAAAGAATTTGACTAATTTTTTTTAAAAAAATTATAAAAATGTGTTTTGTAAATCTTTAACTCTAGATTGAATCTTGACTCATTTATTGTCTTGATTCATTAATTATTCCCCTATTTAAATTTTAGTCAACCTACCAATTGTCACCCTACCTAATATGTTTGTTCATATCAATATCTATATATATATATATACCTAATATATATATATATATATCCCTCCCGCTTCACCTTTGATAAAACTTTCTCCAATAATGAAATCCCAAAAAATAACATCAAACAAAGATTGTGCTAGATTGTATCATGTTGGTGTTCAAAAGCGAAAAAGTGGTAAATTTGGTGCTAAAATCAGAAACCCAATCAAAAATAAGAAAATTTGGCTGGGTACTTTTACCACTGTTGATGAAGCTTCTGCAAGATACAAGTCTAAGAAGCTTGATTTTGAAGAACTGATCATAGCTTAAAAAAAAGCAAAAAAGGATCAGATTTCTACAAATCTGACAAAAAAACTTGTTCGGGTGACGGATCTAAACAAAAGTCATCAATGGGTGTTACTGGAAATTCGAATCCATTAAAGGGAGTTGATGAAAAATTTAAAGAACAAATTGAGAATGAAACGGATGAAGAACTATTTAAGGGGACCTGGTGAAAATTTCAAAGGGCAGCGAAGTGAAAACTTCACATAAGTTAGGATTTCCAGTTGTTGATAATTCCTCATATTTGGTTGGTGAATTTAGGGTTACAGATGATCTTAGAATAGATAAGTAATTTTATGGTCCAAAAAAGAAGTGAAAAGGGTCCAAAATAGCAATTTTAGTACTATTGGGTTACAAGTTTTCATTTTAGAAACTTTCAAGGGCTTTAGGTCTTTGTGATTAGATTTTCCATATGATCTATGTTGTTATGTTACAATAATTCTTAAATTAATAATTTACTTCTTAGTGAATGGAATTAAATTTCTTTTTTTTTAAAAATATTAGTATGGTGATAGTGAAATGAAATTTTGTTACTCCATTATTATTTATATTTATCGTCTTTTTGTTTTGGTGATTAGAATTTTTTGATTATAAGATATTTTTGCTATCATATTCTAAATATAATTTGGGAACCCTAATCCACAAGATTACCTCCTTTATTTTTGTTTTGTCATTTTCACTTAAAGAATATTGCTTTGAAATATCTTTATTGAACTTAAAATTTTACCAAGCAGATTGCTTTTCTACTCTCTTCTTTATTGAAATAGCCCGTAGCCCACCACCACCCTTCTTTTTTTTAAAAAAAACTCCAATCATGAAATTCCAAAAAGTAACATTAAAACAGTTGTATCAGATTGTAATCTTTTGATTCTCAAAGAATAAGATTGATAAGTTTGTGGTGAATCAAACACCCCAATCTACAAAAAGATTGATTGATATTTTTACCACTGCTGATGAAGTGTCACAACCCAAATTCACAAGTCCTGATGGCGCCTATATTCCCAACAAATAGGTAAGTCAACCCAACATATTTTACTAACTTTAACTAACTAATAAGGTAAAAGGTAAAAAATGAGTAAATATCACTGACACTAAGTTCATTATAAATACGAAATGCGGAAAGCTAAGAAAATCACCCAATAATTGGTGTCATAAGTATAAGAGCTTCTAAAATACAATGCAAGTTTGAAACTAAAATGACAAATCCAAACATAAGGGATATCCTGTCCGAATACTAAAATAAAAGAATAAATAAAAGATAGGAGGAGGTGTGGGCCACGAAACAGCCAAGCAGCTCACCACAACTCCAAGACTCCCCAAGGTCGGACACATAATGCTCCACGAGATGTACTCGTACTCGGAATTGAATCTACACCACAAAGACTGCAACAAGTGTAGTATGAGTAGAAAATCACGTGTACCTAGTATATCTCATTGACCGACAACGAAGAAGTAGTGATGGGAGTTTATATAAGAAAAATCAATTCTTTAATTATACAAGTTTACATTACACTTACTAGTCAAGTTTCATCAAATAGAGGTAATCAAATATCAAGTACTTTTCAACCACCAATAAAAACACAAAATCATCAAAAATGAAGGATGTCGTGAGATGTAATGCAGTATGACACCATGAAATGATAATGCCTCAGAATACCAGTAATCTCTCAACTATATATACATGATATTCCTCTAAAATACATCGAGGTTTCATGACCCATGGGGGACTTGCGAGGTCCATATACCGACACGGACGATCTCCACGTGTCTGTACGGACGATCTCAACGTACTATCATAATATGAAACAATTCCCGCACGGACGATCTCCACATGCCAAAATTATAATCTTAATATCTCATCATCCCCACCACGGACGATCTCAACATGCCAAACTTATACTCAATCTCATGTCAATGCATGTGCACAATATTGTAATAATAAAGGGGATGATTATGCATCTCAATCAATCAAATATCAGCATAATACATAACCACCTCAACTATTTCAAATATTCGTGTTTAAATAAGCAACACAATCACACAAGGGATACAATTCAACAATACATCAACTAATGCTCATGTGCTTTGGCATTCTCAGATTTACAATCCGACAACTATAATAATAAAGTTTCCTTTTTAACACCGGTACTCGTGCAAATGCCCATCACATCATTGGTACGAGACCCCCATCTTTCACCCCTACCCATAGTTGATTTAATTTTTAATCTTTTAATTAGAAAACATCATTCCAAGAAGTCTGAAAGTATTAACATACCTTGAATGTAAAACACGTGCCACGAATCCTCGAGATTTTTCCTTCCCCTCTCGTAAAGCTTCAAAAAATTTCCAATCTATCAAAATATACACAATTGATAAGGAAACGTGTCCATGGAAACCTATATTACAATATGTCTATCCTACACCCAAAAATGCACCCATAATTTTAATCTAGCTCCTGATTTTGATATTATTTGTATGTCAAAAAAACCATGTCTACTAAATTTCAAGCCTAGAATTAAACATTAGTCTCTCAAAATATCCAAATTAACTAATACTATTATAATATCATACACCTAGTATCTAAGGATCGCAAGGATCTTCGATAGAAACCAAAATAACGTTTCTCAAAATGACGCTACATTTTTTGTTACAGTAAACATTTCAATTCCCTTCCAATATAGCCTTCTATAATGAATCTAATCATTACAAATGATTACCCTCCACCCTAACAATTCAATTATATCATGAAGGCACCACATTTCAGCCTTTCATTTTTTTCCAATTTAAATCCTCTTCTCTTTCCTAATACTAATTCTAATTTGCTAACTATACTAATAATAACTATCACCGACTTTCACCCATAAATTCAAATCACGTCATGTTCGTTTAGTCTATCTAATATAGATTGCTAATAATATTATTAAATTATACTATTCCAGATTGTTGTAATGGTATTCATCATTAAATTAGAATTTTGATACAAATTGATAATCTAGGAAAATTACACCTGGGGTTTTCACTTCGTCTGGTGGCATTGTCCTTCCCCTTCTCTCTGTTCTCTATCTAAAGGTATTAAACACACTAACTTATTTCTATACGTGAGTAAAAATGTAAAAAGGTATTAAATGAATATAGATATGACCCACTAACTATTAACTATATTAAATAATCAATAAAGTTTTCATCAACTAGCTAGATACTCGTAGTTACCGAATATTCCAAAGTTCTCACTTAAATTTTACGAGAAGAGTCAAAATAGTTCTAGTTCTCAAAATGTACTAGCGGGTCGTTACATCACCTACCACTTAAGAAAACGTTCATCTTCAGACGATAAAAGAATATGAAGCACTTGAACGCTCAAAAAGTTGAGGATTTCTACTCCTCATATCTGACTCGGTCTCCCATGCAGCCTCCTCCACTGGACGATGCTTCCACTGAACCATTACTGAACCAATCTCTTTGGACCTCAACTTTCGAATTTGCCTATCCAAAACTGTTATCGTCTTTTCTTTCTCAAAAGTCAAATTCCTATCAAGCAACACTGGATCCCATTGAATCACGTTAGCACTAGCCTGATGATACTTATTCAAAATCGAAATATAAAGTACGAGATGAACACCCGACAAACTAGGTGCAAAAGCCAGCTGATACGCCACCTAACCAATATGCACCATAATATCGAAAGGACCAATATACTTTGGGCTCAACTTGCCCTTGTTTCCAAATCTCATCACACCCTTCATGGGTGAAACCTTCAATAGAACCCTCTCTCCAACCATAAACTCAAAATTATGAACCTTCCGATCTGCATTACTCTTTTGCCTACTTTGATCCATGAGAAGTCTATCTTGGATCAACTTGACCTTGTCCAAGGACTCCCTCAACAAATCTATACCCCACGGTCTAACCTCAAATGCATCAAACCAACCAATTGGATATCGACATCTCCTACAATGTAAAGCCTCCAAAGGTGACATCTCCATGCTCGAATGGTAACTATTATTGTAAGCAAACTCTGCTAATAGAAAAAACTGATCCGAATGACCACCAAAGTCAATCACACATGCCCGCAACATCTCCTCAAGAACCTAAATAGTCCATTCAGACTAACCGTCAGTCTGAGGGTGAAAGGTTGTTCTAAGATCCACCCGAGTGCCCAACTCTTTCTACATAGACAGCCAGAAATGAGATGTAAATTGTGTGCCACAATATGAAATAATAGAAATAGGAACCCTATGCAAATGAACTATCTCTCGGATATAGATCTTGTCTAACTTCTCTGAATTATAAGTAGTCTAAACTTGTACGAAGTCTGCAGACTTATCCAGTCGATCCACTAGGACCCATATAGCATCAGACTTACCCAAGGTACATGGAAACCCTACTACAAAGTCCATAGCAATGCGCTCCCACTTCCACTTCGGTATGGTTATCCTCTGAGTCACACCTTCAGGCTTTTGGTGTTCATATTTCACTTGCTGACAATTCAAACATCGAGATATAAAATCTACTATGTACCTATTCATACAACACCACCAATAATGTTGTTTAAAGTCATGATACATCTTAGTTACCCCCAAATGAATAGAGTACCTCAAACTATGTACCTCTTCCATGATCAATCTAGTTAATTCACCAGTTCGAGGAACACATATGCGACCGTTATCCTCAAAACTCCCTCACTATAAATAAGTGCAGCCTTGGATTCTCCTTTTAACACCTTCTCTCTAATATTACATAAATCACCATCATTAAATTGTTTTGCCCGAATCTGCTCCAACAAGGATGACCTAGCCTCTATATAAGCCAACATCTTCCCAGTTTCTGAAATATCAAGCCTCACAAAGCTATTGACAAAGGACTGAACATCCCTAGCTAAAGGACGCTCGCCATCCTGTAGAAAGGCTAGACTGCCCATACTTACCGCCTTTCGATTCAAGGCATCTTCTACCACATTTGCTTTACCCGGACGATAAAGAATAGTCATGTCGTAATCTTGATCAACTCCACCCATCTCCGTTGCCTCAAATTGAGATCCCTCTGATTGAATATATACTGGTTGGAGACTACGATGATCCGTGAAGACCTCACACCATAAAGATAGTGCCTCCAAATTTTCAATGCAAACACAACAGCTGCCAACTCTAAATCATGAATAGAATAGTTCTTCTCATGAAGCTTGAACTGCCTCGAAGCATAAGTTATCACCTTTCGCTTCTACATCAATACAGAACAAAGACCAATCCAAAAAGCATCACAATATACAACAAAACTCTCTCCCTCCAAGGGTAGATTTAAATCATAGTAGTAGTCAATAAAGTCTTGACGTTTTGGAAACTAACCTCACACTCGTAAGACCACTGGAAAGTCACCTCTTTTGGGGTCAATCTAGCTAATGCGGATGCAATGGTAGAGAACCCATATACAAATCGGTGATAATAACCTACAAGACCTAAGAAACTCCGAATATCAACAATTGAAGCAGGTTTGAATCAATCTTGAACTGCAGCAATCTTCCTATAATCAACCATAATACCTTCTTGGACACTAGATGTCCCAAGAATGCTACCGAACTAAGCCAAAACTCACACTTTGAAAAATTTGCATTGAGCTTCTTCACCTTCAGAATCCCAAGCACAATCCTCAAATGATGCTAGTGTTCCTCCTTACAACGGGAGTATATCAATATATTATCTATGAAGACAATAACAAAGAAATCCAATTATGATCTGAAAAAAACCCGTTCATGAAGTCCATAAAAGTTGTTGGAGCATTAGTCAAACCGAAAGACATCACCAAAAACTTGTAATGACCATAACGTGTCGGAAAAGTTTTCTTAGGGATATCCTCCACCCTAACATTCAACTGATGGTAGCCGGATCTCAGGTCAATCTTGAAGAAAACTGAAGCACATTGCAGATGATCAAATAAATCATCAGTACGCGGTATCGGGTACTTATTTATGATAGTTACTTTGTTCAACTGCTGATAGTCAATACACATACACATATATCCATATTTCTTCTTCACAAATAAAACTAGAGCACCCTAAGGAGACACACTCGGTCTAATTAATCCCTTGCTCAACAAATCATGCAACTGCTCATTCAACTCTTTCAATTCAACCGGTGACATACGATAAGGAGGAATAAAAATAGGTTGAGTTCCCGACTCTATGTCAATATAAAAATCAAAATCACGATTTGATGGAACACCTGGCAAATCTGTCGAAAATACCTCTGAAAATATATTCACCGCCGAAATAGACTAAAGTGTAGGAGTCTCAACACTAGTATCTCGAATATGCGCGAAATAAGCTAAACATCCTCTCTATACCAAGTGATGAGCCTTAATAAATTATATCACCCCTCTACGAGGGTCACTAAGAGAACCTCTCCATTCTACTATAGGAATTCCACGCATAGCTAATGTAACTGTCTTGGCATGGAATTTTAAAATGGCAAGAATCACATCAAAATCTACCATATCTAAGACCTTTAAATATGCATGAGTGTCATATCCTATCAAGGTAAAAATACATGATCGATACACCCAGTCTACCACTACAGAATCCCTAACAGGAGTAGAAACATGTACCGGCAAATCAAGAGACTCACATTACATGTCTACAGTCAGAGCAAAATATGTGGACACATAAGAATAAATAGAGCCTGGATCAAATAATACAATAGCTAGTCATGACAAACCGAAATGATACCTATGATAACAACATCTGAAGCCTCAACCTCTAGCCTGCCTAGATAAGCAGAAAAGTGAGAACGAAAACCCTTGGATTTTGAACCTTCACGACCACCACCTCGAACATATGGAGAACCGCATCTACCTGAATGAGAATCACGTTTGCCACTCTGTACACCTCCCCTAGTTGGAGGTTGTGCAGCCTTGAAAGTGGAACCGTGAGAACCTGATATAAGCCCCCACGACTGGTCCTAGGGCAGTCTCTCACATAGTGTACCATATGACCACACTTAGAACAACCCCTACGATATGTAGGCTGATCAGAGGAACTTGAATGACTAGAATGTCCTTCACGACCTATAGGTCTAGCGGATGAATCCTATGAAGTGTGCACCAAAGTCGAAGAACTATGCCCAGCGTAACCAGCCTGAGATTGTCACGACCCGAAAGCACCCCCTAGAAGTTAGGGAAAACCTTCGAATCGTGACCGGCGTACTTGACCCCTTTGGGGTCTCGTACAAGCCCTCTAACTCGCATTCATAACATAAAGCATGAAAAGTAGTGCGGAATTAAAACTTTTCACGATAATAATAAATAAAAGAGTCTTTTTCATGAATACTAGGAAACCTTATCGTCACAAGCCAACTTAAAGACACAACTTAGAATCTTAGGGACACGCCCCTTTACAATAGAATAAATACATTTTTAAGTCTTAATAAGGAAACTAAGAAACATAAAAACTATGTCCTCGAATATGTGAGGACATACCCAAGTCTTGAGAGATAAAATTCCCAAGCTTCAACTTCGATCCTCCAAAGGCTTCCAACCTATACTCATAAGGTATAAAAAGTATGGGGTTAGTACAACAATGTACTAAGTATGGCATATGCAAAAACATGCAAAAAGGGACATTTTAGTAAAGATAGCTTTTATGTAATTCAAATATAACCTTCATGAATCTAGAAGCAAACCCACTTAAGAATCAACAATTAATACTTTATGGCTATCTTACCAAACTTAAAGTAAGCAAAAGGAACATTTCAATTAACTTTGCTAAACTTGCAATAAAATTGAATAAAGCATCATAGTGAACATTTTGAATTCTTACCATGAAGACCTTACAGTGAAAGGCACGGTCCAAGTCATATGAACCCTTTTTCTTTGAAGTTGCCCTAACCCAAGGTTATTCTAAGACTCCCTAAGGTGAGCCAAGAAGGGACTCTCATTACACCTCCCTTCAAAGCACACCAAAGCGACCCTTAAAACTACCTAATCTTAGGCTTACTTCGTTAGAAATCAAATCCACGCCCTTGGCTAACATATGCAAAACACTCATGGAAATATAGGTCATACCAAGTGCAATGTGAGAGTAGCATCCCATACTACCACTCCCACTTAGTACTCCTAATGGATTCCATTTACTCAAGTACTCCACAATAATCCTCCATAACACTACACCATAGTACTCATTCACACGGATTTCATGAAAGTACTCTTCTCCATAGTAGGTATAGGTCACACCGAGTGCAATGTGAGAATAGCATTCCATACTACTACTCCCACTCAATGCTCCTACTTGGTAACTAATGTGGATTGAGCACTTCACGACATACATACACAATTTCAACAATACACAAGATAATTAGTTTCAAATCAATTCTTTTGTGGGAGTTAGCTTAACCGACAAAGACCATGAGAGCTAGACATGGAATCCCGATATTAACCCCTATCGGATGAGGTATCCTTACTTGCCTAGAGTAAGGTCATGCTTCTTAGCGTTTACATGGCTTTTCCAATAGCTACACCTATGCGGGCACATAGTTCAGGGATAAGGAGATTGCTACTAAGTAACTCACTCTCGAGGATTACTTCATCTCAAGAGGTGGTCCTTTGGATTACACACATCTCAACAACGAAGTGCCATTCCACCTCCCCTTCATATCCTCTCGGTGCTAGGCATAACTCCACACGAATTTCTCAACATAAAAGTCTATCATAGAAAGCTCACTAGGAAATGGAGAGGTTGTTACTAGACACTACATCTCAACTCACGAAGTGTGTCCACCTCAAGATTTCCCCTTTTTGCTCAACTTGACATAATACAAATCTTAGAAGAGTGTGTGTGTACATGTGCACACCTTGCATATAAGCATCATTTCATCTTCATCAAGTTCTACTCCTACTTTAACCTTGATTCATCAAGCTACACACTCTACATACTTCTCATAATCATATACTTCATTTAGACATAAACTAGGTCAAACATGCAATTCAAGCTACATCAAACACAACATAAGACCCATTTCCAATATATCTTCATTTCACATATTAGACCTTCAAGGTCACATACTCAAACCATACTAAGTAACATCAAGTTCATCAATTAGCACCGCCACCCATAAGGTGGACCATACCACTCAAATAGCAATTCATAATAAGAACTATACAATAAGAGCAACTCATCAACAAATCAAACCATCATTACCCATAAGCAATTTATCAATATTTCACCATATGAAGGCCCTTAGGGCAGTAGCTACACCAACATGACATACACAAGAAGACCCAAATTCATACCTTACTCAAATCATGCTCACATAACCCATTTTCATGCCAAAAGTTGAAGTATGCATATACAAGAGTTTCATGGAGTTTTAACATCAAAACCATCTATTCAAACCAAGATAAATACATTTAAACCATTAAAACTTAGTTAAAAGAAGACCCATAATAGAAATCAAAGTTTAGAAGAAGTTGAGTTTAAAACCCCTTTTGAAAACCATTTTGGAAGTTGGCTTCTTGAATGGAAAGGTATTCAAGAATGGATACCATACCTTTA